>JAEHOE010000038.1:600000-939429 GCA_016858145.1 Edaphochlamys debaryana
CGGCCCAACCACACGGCCAGGCCCACACAAGTGACACACGCCCTGCCTACCGGGCAGCCCCTGCGCCCCAGCAGGCGGTGTGCGTCGAATGCCGCCTCGGCGGTCTCCCAGCCGGCGCCAGGGTTCTGACCCGTGACCAGGCGGCCGTGACGGACCACATGGGGGCGATAGTAGAAGGTCTGCGGGGCGTGTACGGAAGGAGGAGGGGCACGAGGGTGGCCGGAGAGGGAGTGAGTCATAAGATACGCAGGTGCGGGCGGTGTTGAAGGGTTTGTGGGGGCGGTCGGGGGGAGGCGGTCCCGCGGGCGAGCGGGAAGCTGGAGGGCGTATGGGCAGGGGCCGTTCGCTCGTTCCACAGCGTGGGGTGGGCGCACCTTCCAGTTCTGCTCCGTGCTCACGTACACCGCCCCCGCCCCTTTGATTCCGTCCTCCAGAAGGAACGAGCCCTGCGAGGAGGCGGGTGTGCAGAAGGGAGCGTGAACAGATCTCTGGTCAGACTGCTGGTGGGGGCCCAGGCCATCGGCTGCACAGCGTAGGCGCAAGCCAAGGATGCACATTGGCGCAGATCCAACCCCAAAGAGCCGCTTCAGGCTACCTGTAGGTCCTGAGATGCAGCTTCAGGACCAGCATAGGGCACTCATACCCAGAAGCACGCACCGAGCACAGGACTCGGCCGCCCACCCTACCTGGGCATAGTACTCGGTGGGCATGTGGGGCCCGGTGCAGTTGGCGGGGCTGAACCCCACCGGGCAGCCAGCGGCTTCGTTGCCAGGGAAGCTGGACGCACGGCAAGAACAAGTCGGGCTCACCAGTAGGGCGGGAACCGTCAAACAGACCCTGCCCACGTACCCTCCCGGGGGCTCTATCTGTCGCAGTCCTTTCCCTCGGCAACATGCAGGCCGTGCTCCGGCCGGGCGCCGCCCGCCGCCCACATCAGAACCCTTGCCGCCACCGGCGCGGCGAAGCAAGCCCGCATGCCGCCGCCAGGGACCCGCGCGGCTCTTCGCTTGGGCGTTCCTGGCGCAGCCCTTTCCCCCCTGCATCACGCCAAGCCCCTGCCCGGCACCCGCCCTTGCTCCCGCGCCTCGTCGCCACGTCGGCATCCGGGGGCACGCGCGCTCACCAGAAGACGCACACGTTGACGGGCCCCAGCACCTCCTCCTCCGCGTTGGAGAAGCCAGTGAGCACCTTGCCGTCAAGGAAGCGGCTACCGTCTGACAGGGTGGCCTGCGGGGTCGAGCCGGGATCGATGTGAATTATCCATGTACCCGGCACGTGCGCTTGATCCATAGATCCATGTGTACGGCACGCATGCGTCGGCTGACAGCGGCTTGTAATTGAACGGGCTCAGTCTTGGTCCTGGATCCCGCCCTCATCCTTGCAGGCAACCTGTCTGCGTCCTGCAGCTCTGCCCTCTCACCCACCTGCACCAGGGCCACGAGACCGTGGCCACGGTCTGCTGCCGTGCCTCTGCGTGTCAAAACACAGCTTTGCCCCCTTTTCCCCACCCCTGCCCCACCCCCCACCAAGGAACCCACCATCTGCCCCCTTTATCCACCCCCGCCCCACCCCCCCACCTGCACCAGGGCCATGGGTCCGTGGCACACCGCTGACACCACCTTGTCGCCCTCCCACATGCGCCGTACGATGCGGCCAATGTCCGTGTTGTTGATGAAGTCCCACATGGCCCCCGTGCCGCCTGCGGGGGTGGACGTACGACAAGTAAGGTGCTTTGCACGTGAGGCACCGAGGGGTGTCAGGGGGGGTTGCTTCGCGAAATTCCAGGGACAAAGGGAGCAAAGGGTGCGTGCCGGCGGCGGCGGGGCGGGCAGGTGGGAGGTGACACTGAGCCGTTAACCCAGAGGAGGTGGTGGGGGTCTTCATCCTGAACACCCTGGGCTCATCCCGAACCCACTGAACCCTGGGCTCATACCGCGGCACGCACGACGCCCCGTTGTCTATCATAACCCCGGGCTCACCCATCTTCAACTCTCACCCACAAACAAGCACATCATACGCACGGGGGCGCTCACCGACGAAGAAGACGATGTCGTACTCCTCCAGGTCCTGGTCGCTGACGCTGGCAACTGCCACCGTGGCCTCCGTGGCGGGCACGTAGGGCGAACCGTCGGGGCGCTTGGCCACCTGCAAGGGGCATGAAGGGCAGCGGAGCGGTCAGCATCCGTGTCTGCCCGTCTGTCAGGAACCCGCTTGCAGGGGGAGCTTGGGCAGGGCAGCCGGTGTACGTAGCACCTGACATGGCTCGGGCTGCGAGCGCCTGGGCCCCGATGCAGGGGCACGTTGGGCCGGCTAGCTAGGGCTGGCCGCTCTGTCAGCCGACACCTTCCAGTCCCCCAACACGCTGGCTGTGCGCGGCCAGGATGGGCAGTTGTGTGAAGGGCTGCTCGTGTGAGCAGGGGAAGCGGATGGGCGGTGGCGTGCGTTGGGGGCCATGCGCAGGTGGGTTTTGAGCAAAGCGCAATGCAGCGCAATGCACGATGGCACGCAGGTGGGCATGTGACTGCTCACCAGGGCCTGGGTGAGCGGGTCATTGGCGTAGAAGACAAAGCCCTGGGGGTCGGGCGCGCCCTGCGTGTGTGTTTCGCAGGGGGGCGGGGGAGGCGTGGGGCAGATGACATGGTAACGGGGTGAGCCCTGCGTGTGGAACCCCCCGCCCGAGGAAGGGAGGGGCGGTCAGGGTAGCGCACCCCGCAGTAGTCGCTGCTTTGACGCGAAGCGTACAGCTTCTACTCCCGCATGCCGTACTGCAGAGCATGGCACCTTGTGGTCTTGTGGCCCTAAGCTATCGAGCTGGCATTGCCGTGCTTACCGCGCCGCCAGCGGGGGAAGCAACCGTCACATTGCAGCCATGGGAAGTGAAGTAGGTGTACGAGTGGGTGAACTCTGCCAGCCCTGTGGAGCGGCGGGGTTCAATCAAATACTTCGCAAGGCTTGCTCGTGCAGGGGCACGAGGACGAAGATGGGGCAAGGTGTGTACATGGTTATCGTTACTGTGGGGGTACTCGATACTCGGACCCGCAGATATAGACCAACCCCGCCCGCAACCGGGAGCCCGTGGCGCCATCAATCCCTCCATCTCCGTCGCCGAGACCCAGGGGCAGGTTCGTGGCTGGAGCTTCGAAACCGCATGGCACAAGGGCGTGCACTGCGCACTGCGCCCGATCCGGGCAGGGAGCAGACAGTATGTATGCGCACGCACCCTACGGAGACGACGGGGACGGCGCTTCGGGCGCCCGGCCAACCGCACGCAACCGCCAACTCACAGTAACCCGTGGGCTTGGGCTTGCCTGCAGTGCAAGAAACTTCATGAGCATACTTCGTGTGGGCAGGGCGGGGTAAGGAGGACAAGCACGAGACGCTCGCATCGCGGGGCATACCGAGAAATGCCGCCGGGCCCGTCGTCGGCTTCCACTCTGCGACGTTCGTTACAACCTGAAGCACTCGGCAGGGCCAATGGCGCGCGGGGGGTGGCGCTCTCTTGGGTGGCGGGGTCCTTAAGGCGTTCGAAGCTGATACCATGGCGCACAAGAGCAGCAGTGCGACAAGGGCAGGCCGCGTCATTGTGACAATCGAGTGGCCAGAATACACAGTCGTAAGCACATGCGGGCTTCTTAACGTAGTGCCGGGCGACAACGTTGCACTGCCGTGCTCAATCCGGGCAACGTCATGTGCCGGACACACATGCGTTTCCTAGATGCCTTAGACCTGGCGGGTCACCACAACGCCTGACGCTCATACATTCTTGCCATGCAGCCGTGCAGGTCGTGCAGGCGCCAATGCCCGCACGCACCGCGTCTCTCTGGCCCACCCGCCCGACTAACTGCGATTCCCTCATCCGTGCCCCCGTACCCCCTGCGTGCCTATTCGCGCCTGTCTCCCATAGGACCTGTTAGATTGCTAGAGTTCGCCGGCTCAGCTCTACACCATCAACACCAGCAACAGCATGCCGGCAACTCTAGCTTTAGCCGTATCCAGCCGCATCACCGACTACTTCGTCCGCGCATACCGCTCCGTGTGGTGCTAGATAGCCTTGCTGCTAGTGCGCCATTCGGGGGCTATGCCCGCCTCCCCCTGCGTGCCCTCCCGCCGCCGGCTCGCGGCTTTACGCACCTGACAAGACAACACCAGTTAAGGCTGCTGCGGTCATCCGGAGTCGGAATCCCAAACAGAGAAGGAACGCGTGCAGTCCCCTCCTTTACACGGGCCTTATCGGGCAAGCCGGCACTCCACGCGGGTGCAGTACCTTACTGATGAATTCCGCAGCTCAATCCCAGCCCTTCCCTACGATACCCATGCACCAAGGTCAGCCCCTGCCGAGCTTGTTCAGTCGATGGCCCATCAGCCGCGTGTGAGCCGTCACGCCCCGGTCCCAACGGCCGGGGGAGTGAAGACCCACCGCGCGGATTCACAGGCAGGGCTCATCCCCACGGAACACGTCACAGTCGATAAGAGCGCACGAAAGTCAAGAGACCCTCAAAAGGTCTCGATCGCAAGCCAGTCGCAATACCCGAGCAGGCATGCATCCTCCTACACGGATTCGGATGCCTATGACCCCGCCCGCGGCCCGGGACAACAAGCGCACGCAGCATTGCCTCAAATCTGCTAACGACCCTAGAGGACGTTGCTTTGGCATCAGCCTACAGCCGTCGCTGTCTCCACACAGCCAACAGCTGGCTGTACTGCGGATCGCGCAAGCATATCGCAAGCAGCTTGCCAAATAGGAGTCACAATTTAAGTTGCCATCGGCAGCAGCCAATAAGCCGATGCGCATCAATCACGTCCTCAGCTGCCAAACTCTCACCTCCAAGCCCAGATCAAACGTCGGTCACCTTCTCACCCGGAGCAACGCCACGCCTGCCCACAGCGCCACACATTGCTGCACTTTGTTGCATCAGGCCGCTTCGCTGCCAAATTTGGCCACGCATGGCTCGACCGCAGACGCCGCATGATCACTCGCGACCTATCCGTCCTGGCACACCACTTATGGGCCGACACATGCGCTGATGAAACTCCGCCACACCGCGGCTCGAAGCAGGGGGGCACGTGCCCATGGCGGGGCCACCAGCCATCCAGTCCTCACGTCCAGACACCAACCAACTAAACCGCGCTCTGACAAGTTGAGTTCCCCCAATGAGGGGAGTAGTGGGCCTCCCCAGTCATCCCAAGGCCGGCGTGTGTGCACGGCCGGCCTCCACGCAAATACATTGCAGCGAGGTCTACCGATCACCGCCCCCCGCAAGTGAGTGTGTTTCACGCGCGTGGGGCATGCAGGGCGAGGCGTCTTGCGTGCTCGCAGAAACGGGCTCACGAGAATGGCGACTGATGCACGCGCACACACCTTGCACGCCCGCTTCATCACCAGCATCACGTGTGCAACGGTACGCGTACTAGGTGTTACCAAGCACTGCGAGCAGACATTCCTCTCTTCAGGTCGAGCAGCACGTGAACCCGAACCTTTAGGCAAAAATCCCAGGGATGGGACCCGGCGACGCGGTGTCACCGCCGCCAGCAGCTCGCTTGCCTCGGGCGCAAACAGAACCGGAAGTTATGGAAGACCCGCGGCTCACTGCCCGGCGGAGGAGGGCCCCGCTGTGCCCGGGGCCGAGGCTACCTCCTCCAGGATGGCGGTCAGGCGGGCGAGGACCTCCGAACTGGAGGGCCGAGCCTGCGGCTGCTGTGCCCAAGCGTCCTGCGGGGCGGAGGATCGCGTGTACAGGGGGGCGACGGGCGCACGTCAGGACTATTTATGCAGGGAGCAGAAGACCCCCTTGGCCTCTGGCCCCTGGCCCCTGCTCCAAGCCTGCCGCCCTGGGCCCCTGCAGTGTCGATCCCTGCCGTGACTGACCTGGATCAGCTGCCGCAGCGCTGGGGGGCAGAGCGGGTCGCCCTCCGGCGCCATGTCGGGTCGCTCCCCCACCACCGCCACCTGCAGGGGGGGAGGGAAAGCAAGCGGCCCAGCGCGCACGGACAGGACACAGGAGGTGACAATCTGGACAGGGAGTGGCGCCACACACGCGTCTCCACACACAGGTGCATTCGGTCGCCTACCGCAGCGCAGCCCCGGACATCTGCAGCCAAAGAGCCCTCGCGCCCAGCCCCTGCTACCAGTCAGCCAACCCCTGTCACCCCGGACCCACGGCCCGCCACCCCCAAGCTTCCGCCAAGCTCCCGCCATCCCCCAATCCCCAGGCTTGCAACCACTGGTACTGGTATCCCGGCCTCACCCCGCGGCCTCACCCCACGGTACCCCCGCGGCCTCACCCCCACGGTATGCCCCCCGCGGCCTCACCCCCACGGCATTCCCCCCGCGGCCTCACCTTGAACCCCACCACCGCCGTGCGCACGCCCACCCAGGGCCGCTGCCGCGTCACCAGCTCATTGAGCACCACCGCCAGGGAGTAGACGTCGCAGGCCGACGTGACCTTTACATCGGTGGACACAAAGCACTCGGGCGCCATGTAGCAGGTCTGTGGTGGTGGTGGTGGTGGTGGTGAGGGGTGGGGTGGGGAAGGGGCGTTGAGGAGGGGAGGACAGCGGCTAGCCCGGGTGTGGCGACTGAAGAAGACAGGCACAGAGCCGCAAGCCACGGCAGCAGGTGGGCGCTGTAAGAGGCGCACAGTCGCTTGACTGCCCTCGTGCAGGGTTCACATGACGGCGTCAGGCCCGGGAAAGGTCGCCGTGAGGTCGAGAGCTACCCACCGTGCCGACTTCCGCGTCCCGGGTGTGCAGGGTAGTGTGGGCTTTGAATCGAGCCAGACCGAAGCTGCGGGTAGGGGGAGGGGCGCAACACACACAGAGGCGGGCTCGAGGGATTGCCGAGCGACCAACAAGGCCAGGAGACGCAGGCTTGCAGTGTGAAGTTCCTTCCCGGCATGGTGTGAATCAGCTGAAGTGCATCGACGATGAACGCCACTCACTCGCTGATCTTGGCGGTCTCGGCCTCGTCCAGGAGCACGTTGGAGGGCTTGAGGTCGCGGTGCACGATGCTGCAAGGGCGGAACGGGGGAGGGAGTATGGCCAAGGTGAGCGAGGCAGGGAGGCGGGCGGCGGCACGAGAAGGGTTCCAGAAGGCGCGCAAGCCATTGCAGGTACGGCCAGGATGCGGCGGACTCACTTGGGGTGGAGGAAGGCCAGGCCACGTGCAATGTCGCAGCTCCACCTCAGCACGCGCTCCAGGTTGTAAGGTATGGAGGCTGCAGGGCGGGCAGGGCCGGACGGAGCGACACACGAGCGCAAGGCAGCATTCGGGAAAGGGTAGCACCACTAGCACCTGCACAAGCCTCTGCGACAGCTAATGCAACCGCAGCCCGAGGCCCAGCTGCTCAAAGATCCCGGTCACGTGCCAGAACCAAACCAAACCAAAACCCAGGCCCCGCCGCTCACTGTCGTAGATTGCGTGGCTGAGCGTCTTCCCGCACAGCTCCTCTACAAGGAATGACGCCCCGGGCACCAGCGAGCCCCCCAGCAGGCACACCACGTTGGGGTGGCGCAGCGGCCGCAGGATGGTCACCTCCTGCGGGGCGTCGCGGACGACGAATGGGGTTGGGGGCTGAGTCGAGTACGGGAAGAGATGTGGTGCCCCTTGTTGGGCGCTTGGGGCGGGGCAAGGCCGCCGCAGCCTGCCAGACTGCCCCGCAGCAAAGGCAAGCCTCAGGCATGGGCCAACCAACCGTCTGCTCTCACCTGCACGAGCGTCTTGAGGTGCCGGTTGTAGGCCTGGTCGTTGGCTTGGTCGCCCGGGGGCGCGTTGAGCAGCTTGACGGCCACCGCGCGCAGCGAGCCATCGGGTTGGCGCAGGAAGCCCCGGCGCACCACGCCGGACGTGCCTGCGGGGGAGCGAGAGCGGGAAGAACAGCGGGGGATGAGAGTGAGCGCGGTGCCGTGCTAGGCAGCAGGCAAGGCGGAGGCGTGCGGGCCGGGCAATCCAGCAAATGCCTCCCCAGCCTTCCCAGTGTCCGCGCCGTTATCAGACCCTTGCCTCAAAGCTCTGCCCGCGTCGCGTCCCAAACTACCCGACTCACCATGGCCTAGGTAGGTGCTGGGGTCGGTTACGTCCACCAGCACGTCTCGCCCAAGCAGGAGCTCCTCCTCTGCCGCCGGCTGGTAACCCGAGTCGTCGCCCGAGCCTGCGCTCCCCGTCCCGGCGCCGCCGGCCCCCGCGCCTGACCCTGCGCCTGACCCTGTCACCGCCCCGGACGCCGCGGCCAAGCCTGCCGCGTTTAGCCCGTGCCCGAGCCCCATCCCCATGCCCATCCCCATCGCCGCAGCCATGGCCGCAGCGTTGACTGGCGGCTGGCCGTTGTTGTCTGGCCCGCCAGCGCCACGAGGGCGGGCGTCTGCGTCATCTGGTGTCACCTGTTGCCGGTCGCTTCCGATGCTGCCGGTGATGGGCTCGGGGCTCATGGTGTGGGAGCGTCCCTCGCTGGCCGTGGTCTGGGTGAGGGTGGCGTGCAGGGTCGTGGGCGGCGCCAGGTCGGATCGCGAGCTTGGCGCGACGAGGCTGGCCATGGTGGTGCCCTGCGCCGGGCCCATGTCGGACTGCACCAAGGTCGGCTGCCCAAAGGTCGGCGAGATGCGCAGCAGGGCTTGGGGCTGCGGGGAAGATTGCGGCAAGAGGAGGGCAGGCCACAACGTGTCACCGACCAGACCGCACAATAACAATTCAACTGTGCTCAGGGCGCCGGGGCCATCCGACAACCTCGACGTAACATCCACAACCACAATCGCTAAACCGCACACGCTCACCGCATGATACACCGCCTGTTGGAACAGCGCCGCGTGCGCGAGCTGCTCCGGAGTGGCGTTGGCGGAGCCGGGGGAGGCGCCGCTGCCCCTGCCCAGCATCCCCTCGCCGCTGCGGCGGCCGAGGGAGCCGGGCCGCACCGCCACGGCGCCCGCCGCCATGCCCGCGCCGCTGGGCTGCAGGCGCGGGCCGGAGGAAAGGTTGGTGCCTTCGCTGCTGGTGCTCCGGGAGTCGCCGGTGGAGTGGGCGCCCTTCTTGGGGTCGTCGCCTGCGGACGGGTGGACGCAGGAGGGAGTCCAGCCAGGTCTGAGAAGGAACAAAACGGCCAGCGGCAACGCAACGCAACGCCAAACCATGTGAAGCCATGCCGTCAGCTTGTCAATGTGAGCACATGACCGTTGCAGGATGGACCAAGAAGAAAAAGCGGTGGAGGCTCACCTGCCGCGGCCATGGCTCCGGCGTCGCCGGCTCCAGCCTGGACCACAATGGACGAAAGCTCCAGGCCAGCACCGTTCTCGCCGCCGCGGCCGCCCGTCGCTGATGAGCCGTCTCCGCCAGGGCCCATACCGTTGTCAGTCTTTGACCGGACCGCCGCGCCCCAGGCGCCGCACCGGCCGGACCGGACCAGCCAGACCGAGAGTACGACAACCAGCAGCAGCCCAACCACCCCAACCGACACGCCAACCGCGATCGCGATCGTATTGCTGTTGCCGTCGTCGCTGCTCGGCGAGGGAGGCCGGTCGGGCTTGTAGTAGTTCCCGCCACTGCCGGTAGTGCTGGAGCTATTGCCGTCAATGATGGGCGGCCGCACCTCAGGCTTGTTGCCCTGCCCTGCGCCGATGACATCGCCCGGCTCGGCCGGGCTCGGCGACGGCGTGGGGGCCGCTCCATCGGTGCTCAGGTCGGGTCCATTGCCGGCGCCGCTGGCCGGTGGCGGGCTGGGCGGAGGGGGCAGGACTGGCGTGCCCCAGATGAGCTCCAGCTCCTCCACATAGTATCCGGCGCGGGCTTGGAGCCCGACCAGATATCCGCCGGGCGGGGCCTGCATGTAGAAGTGCTCGGAGCAGGTGAAGCTGGGGCCCGCGGCCGTGGACCACGTGCGGCCGGCGCTGGTCTCGAAGATCAGCCACTCCAGCAGGCCGCCCACGCAGCCAGAGACGTGGATGACGACTTCGCCCACGGAGGCTGCGAGTGAAGGACCGTGGCGGGGCGGGGCAGGTATGGTGAGATGGGGCCGGGTTGGGGAGAGGCGAGTATCACACGCGTGGAATGCATGGGCAGGACTGTGCATGGGCAGGACTACCGGTACTCTGGGCGGCGGCCCAAGCTGGAACCGCCCAGGCGTCCTGGTAAACTAAGCCCGACAACCCGCTGCCGAGCAACACAGCATGGGAGGGGATGTCTGCTTACCGTTGAGCTGAAGGGTCCTCCAGCCGGCAGCCGTCGACAGCCAGCCGCCCATGCTCTGGTACGGGCCATCCCGTGACGTGGCGTCGTACGCTCCGTACAAGCGGTTGGGATCTTGGCACATGCCCGTACCGTCGAACGAGCCCAGTATGAAGGGACGCAGCGGCCGCAGGCGAACTCCAGCAGCATCGACCATGTCGTTCGAGCCGTACCCCACGGTGCCGTTCGAGCCGTAAGTACCGTCTGAGCCGTCGGGATACTGCCAGTACTGTACGGCAATGGATCCCAGTCCTTGGTAGGCGGGCTGGGGGATGGCCGGATTCTCTCCGGTGCTGGACCACAGGGGCAGCGGACGGAGCGCCAGGGCGCCTGGGTACATTGTGAGGTTGACCGAGGTGACATAGTCCAGGGAGGAGTCGATGGGTGTGATGCGGACGGTGGGCCCGTTGGGGAGCTGCAAGTGGTGGCACGGAAGGCGAGGAGTCAGGCACGAGGCGGGCGACTGTGCGTGTGCTTTCGGGTGCATGGACAATGGGCATGGAGTACACAATCGATGGCTGGGGCATGGAGCGCGGAAGGGGCGCAAAGTCGGGCAACCGACGTACCAAGGGGAGGGTGTAGTCGGGCATCAGCTGTCGGGCCGAGTCGAACACGCACTTGTCATCACTCATCTTGGAGCCCGACACACGGCTTACGTTGAGCGTGTGCAGACCTGCAGAGCGGAGGTTGCGGAAGCATGAGGGGATGCCAAGCAGCGGGCGCACCTTCAGCACAGCCCGCCCCGTGGTCCGTGCTGGCACGGCCAAGCTAGCACATGTGACGGCTCACGCCTCAAGGGAACGACCCTGGCGATTAACGCTGGGTAGCGCGTGTGCCCCACGCACGACTTGCCTTTTTGGAAGCGAACCACAGTCTTGTTGGCGGGGTCGACGGGAGGCACGCCGGCGTCTCGCAGCAGCGGCGTGCTGTGTGCGCCGGGCCAGTAGGCCTTGCACACGGTGCCGGCCATGACTAAGCCCCCGCACTGGCCCTGCAGCACCGACCCCAGCTGCGGAGCGGCGGGTGGGGCAAGGACGTGAGGTGGTGCCGAGACATGCGTTCCTGTTGCCAGGGCCTCTGTGCGTGTGCTTGCGGGCCGAAACAGGAATTCAGGCATGGGAAGGAATAGGGATCGCACCTTGAAGCGGCCCGCGTCCATGGTCCAAGACGCACGCAGGCAGGGCAGCGCAGCCGTGGAGGTGTTGTCCACGGGCCGCTTGATCCACACGGTACCTGCAAAGCATGCATGAACCGGGGGAAACGAATTTACCACATCAATATCGCGGGGCTCCTGCAACTTCAGGGCAGCCTCGAAGCCCATGCCGTGCGTGCGTTCACGTCAGTAGACCATCGTCCGGCCCGATTGGGCCCCGCCCAGGGCACTCACGTGACTTCAGCTGCCGCAGGAAGTTCACCGACGTTAGGAGAGACACCTCGAACGCCAGTGCGTCTACCAGTTCCAAGGGGTACCAGTACAGGCCCAGCGCGTTCAGCTTGCTGCAGGGCGAAGGGCGCAGTGGAAGGGCGCAGTGGGAACCGACCGCGGTGATAAACCCGCAATGACAGGATGCCGCTTGCTTAGCCGGCACCAAGCTCCCACGCGTGGGCAGTGCGGTGCAAGTGCCGCAAAGACCACGCAAACCACAGCCTCGCGCTAAGCAGGACGCAGGTGGCCCCCAAGGACCCGTGCCCGCACCTGCACAAGTTGTAGGATTCGTCCATGGGCACATCGGGCCCTGCCAGGTACACGTACGCAGTCATGCCCCCGCGCACGTAGGCGGGGATGAACGCCAGTGCTGAGTCACCGCCTGCGCCTGGGTCCATGCCCCACAGCTCGATCATGGAGGGCTGCCCGGGGGCGTCCACGGGGCCGGCGTTCGCGGTGTCGTACGGCATCTTGTACGGCACCCCCTGGGCGGCGCCGTCGATGATGGTTTTGGGCAAGGCGTACTGCAGGCCCTCGTGGACGCTGAGGGTATAGTCGGAGCCTGGGGTGTCGCCACAAAGGCCGTAGGCTGGGTCGCAGGCCTGCGATACGAATCGGGATAAAAATTGGAACCGGCGTGCGCAGGCCCGCGGCCTAAAACATAGGTAAGAACGAGTCCGAGAGCCGCGTGAGCATCATCGCCGGCGCCTACCGCCCGTGTATCGACCCTCAACGCCCCACAGAAAGCGCGCCAACGCACCGCGCAAATGTCAGGTGTTGCGCCGCACAGGTTGAACAGGAACTTGGTATTGCCGCAGCATGTGTTTGAGGGGCAGGCCAGGCCCGTGTAGTTGCCGCACTGCATCCGTCCACGCGCGGTGTCCGGCGGCGCCAGCGCGGGCGCCATCTCACGCGCGCCATAGGCGCACTGCGGCTTCGGAACCACGGGCATAACGCGCGGAGCGATCACGCGCACGCCCTGGACGCGGAACGACGGGTCGGCGGGGTCCGGCTGGCTGGCGTTCGTTGGCACACACCACACAAACCACATCTGCACAATGGCCGCGGGAGAAGGGCCCCATTGCGTCGGCTGGGCCGGCAGCGGCAGATAGTATCCCTCCACAGCTGCCAGGTAGCCCCCCGGCGGCGCCTGCAGGGGTGGCACGGAAGCAAGTGGTGTTTGGCTGGGTTTGGTAGGCAAAAAGGCTAGGACCTCGCCGCTGCTGGCCTACTAAAACCCTCATCCGCACTGCACACGACGGGATCGAGTCGACCCTGCAACGCGCTCCAGCCTTTCTCCACGCGACCCGACGTTGGCCCCACGCACTTCAGCCCCTCGTCGCCCCGCCCCGCCCCACCTCCTCAAGGAACGTGCCCGAGCACCCCGCCATGCCCTGTGCGTAGCTGGCCCCGCCACTGGTAGTCAGAAGCAGGCGCTGCAGCGAGCTGTGCCCCGCGCAGCCCTCCACGCGGGAGATGTAGGACGTGAAGAGGGCGCCCGTGCTAGCGCCGGCACCCGCACCGGTGCCAACGGAATCGGGCGTAAGCGTGGGCGGCAGCGGGTACGTAGCCCAGGCGGATGCTGCGCATGTGAAAGCGGGAGGGCCAGGGGCATGGAGAGTCAGTGCAATGGTCCCAGCCTTCTCCCAACACGGAAAGACTCCCTGCCTCGCAGCTCGCCTCCGAGACTAATGCCCCGCCCCGTCCAGCGCCCTGCCACCCTGCCCCAGTAAGCCACCCACCCTCGATGCCAGCATTGAAGAAGCCCTGAAATCCCGTCAGATTGCTGCGCGCAGGGTCGATCAGCGCGCTCTCCACGGGCCCGGCTGCCGTACTCGAAGCTTCCGAGTCGGCAAACACCGGGACCAGGGCATCCAGACCTGTCTCGCGCCACCTGAAACGGCGCGCACACACGGCAGCAGCAACAGCAGCAGCGGAAGAATCAGTCGGGTTGGACCACGTGTCGCCTTGCAGGCTGCCAAAGCACCTCGTGGCCCGGGATAGCGCGGGCTGCTTTTGCTTGCATTTTTGCACTGCTGCGAAGGATCCTTCTCGGGAGCAGCGCGCCCCGGCGTCCACGAGCGTCCCCCGCACCTGCCAATGATGTTGGTGATGGGCCCGTGCTGCCGAAACGCATCCAGGGTCGAGAACTTCACGGCTCCCTCCACGGGGGGCTCTCCCGCCTTGGACGCCATTCCCACACGCATACCCGTGGCAACCAGGGAGTATCCCTTCGGGACCCCGTCAGGGCCGGAGCCCAAGCCAGCGGGGCCCTGCCGAGGCGAGGTACCAGCCGCTGCGAGGACCGGGGCCGGAGACGGCAGCGCAATCTTCCCTGGCGCCCAGTAGGGATTGTACGGGACCACGTCCTGCGCAGGGCGCCCAGGCAGAACGGCGTCAGGTAGGCCGTGTCTGAAACCGCGCGCAGGTCCTAGGCCCGCCTGACGGAGCGGCAAAGAGCCGCAGTAGCGCTATCCCAACAGCTGGCACCATCACCGTTCGTTCACTGTTGGACCGCGTCCAACAGTCGGCCGCGGAGGTTTACCCCGTCACAGCTCTGCCGCGGTGGCACATGCCTTTGGCTGGAGGGCCCCGCCCATGACGCCTCAGGCCCAGGCCGCACCTCCGCTGGCAAAGCTTGCACCAGGTCGTACGGCATGCAAAGGTACGGCAGCTCCCAGTTGCAGGGTGCCTGCGTGAGCGTGATGGCCTCCACGAAATCCAGCGAAAGCTCTGAGCCGTTTGCGGGGAGCGTGACCGCCCGGCAGCCACCCCAGGGGTCCAGCAGCCAAAAACTGCTGCCGCGCGTGTCATACTCCTCCGGGTCAAGCTCCAAATTTTCCTGCAGAAACGAGACCGGGTTCAGGGAGACCTGTCAAACCATGAATGGACAGCAGAGACGTGGGCCTGAAGGGCAAGCACAGCGCCTCGCCCGTCGCCAAGCCCCCTTGCCCCTGGGCGTCGTCCAAGCCCGTGCCGAGCTAACCAGCCCCCCCCCCAGCCCAATCCACCCCGGAAATCCGCCGCACCTCTTTCAGAGCGTCCTTCAGGACCTTACGATTCTGGCCCAATAATTCCGGGAACACTTGAAGAAAGTGCGGCAGCGGGGCCAACACGCCCTTGACATTAAGGTCGCGCCGGCATGAAGCAGCCGCCTCGAGCGCGACGAGAGGCTGAAGAAACAAGGTATACGTGCCTCCCCTAGCCAGCGAGAGTTTCACATAATCGTCCACGTCGGGGCGGGGACCCCGGCTTTGGCTTTTGGCCCGCGTCGATGCCCGGGCCGCCGCCGTTGTAACAGCTAGCAAGAGAAGCGCCAGAAGCAGGCGCAGCATCAAGGGCATCGTCCTGAACGGCCCGGCCTCGGGATTTCTGACGCCGGCTTGCTGCACCCGCCGTTGCCACTGATTAGCAACAGCCATGCCTATGCAGCCAGCGGCTAGTGGGGGCTGAGCCCCCTGTGGGAGACGTTGGGCATCGCAAGTCCTGTGGGCAGCTTCTTCACGGGTGGACTACTCTAGTTCAAGGTCAGGATAGCCTGTAGTGAGGTTTGTGACAACTTGACGTGGCTCGCGGCGCGCCGAACTTCGGGAACTTGGCGAGCATGTACTTGGACGTTGCATGTACTGGCCGGGCCCTCGGCACCCAACCCGTCCACCCGCCCGCTGGCCCCCAGCGGCTGCCAGACCTTGACTCCTACCATCGCTTGCTGCTGAGAGAACAGCACGGCTCTGTGTCGTGGGGCCATATCATGTGGGCTGTGCGGCAGCAGGCACGCCTGTGATGTGGCTCGCGGCCATGAAGGTGTGGATGTTGGAATGTGTCAGTCGAGTGTAGCAAACCGCCACGGGGGGCCACAGAGGATTGTCCAACGCAAGCACCCCGCAAGCGAAGCGCCGCGACCCATCGGGTATGAGTGGGAATTCCCTCAGGAACGCCTTGAAGAGGGCAGAGGGGCGCCCACGGTCAACCGCTGCGCGCAGGGTCTTGCAGGGCTCACGGCGGAAAGGTTCACCTGTGTTCCAAGTCACAATACTTAAACGCCTGCTGCATCTCCCTCTGTCGCCTGGTGCCCTTGCCAAAGCCACCTTGCCGCCAGGATCCCCACTGACCGGCACGGACCGGCACAGGAAGTCATCACTGACCACTCCTGGACCGGCACGAGGTCACCCGCCGACCAGGATCCGAGTCAGCTGTCCTCAGCATCTGGCAGCCGCGCAGGCAGGCAGAACTTTTGCGAGGATGCACCCCCGCTGGCCAGTGGCCACTCCGAGGCAGCCGAGGTGGCTGCGCTTGGGCCCCTGGGGGCAGCTTCAAGCACGGTGGGGCAAAGACTGCAAGGGTCCCGCCTCAACCAGAAGCTCCAAAGTACGCCAGTACTCGGGGACACATTTGCCTTGGCGGCGCCAGGGGGAGTGGACCCTTTGCGTGGGAGTGTCGTCGCCGATGGACCAAATGGACTCGGCGCCGATGGATGGCCGGGCCGGTGAGGCCCGTCTTCACCCTATTCTATTCGCGTGTTGCATGTACGCACAATGCTTGGCCGTACTTGGGGTCGGGTCTACGAGGTGTGTGCAATGACGTACGTGTGTACATGCGTTCCCTTTACGGAGACAAACTCCCCGTGATAAACGCCCCAACCACACTTTCCTTCTTTCCCAACTCATTATTCAGCTTGCATAGCTCTCCTAGTGCGGCTAACCCCGCGAGCGCTACAGGCGAGCAGAGTATTGGCCGTCGCGCGACTCCTCAGTCAGTTTCTTCGTGCCGCGCTCCACGGTGTCTTCGCGCCGCTTCATAGCTGTTCTGGTGGTTATCTAAAAACTACCAAAGCACTGCGGAAAACACGTCTACGAACCTCCCCCCACATCGCACCCGATTACACGCGCTAAAGTGGCGAACAGCGCGATGCCAGCCGCAGGTGTGTGACGCCCCCTGGCACCGAGGGAAGCAGTGAAGGCGAGGGAACGCAAGCGCGTGTCAGGGGGCGTCGAGCATCCTGTGGCGGGTGCCGCTTACGCAACTCTACGACATCCCCGACTGACAGCTTCCCCAAACCCCCGCATCACCGTAGGTCTAGCGGTGCACGCTCCCGGCACCACAATGCGATGTTTTCCCGAGGGTGAAGCTCCTGGAGGCGAGCGGAGCGGAGTTGCGGACTGCGGGCCATCGACCGACCCATCCACCCGCCCAAGCGCCCCGCCTCTCCAGTACGACCCCGACATTGAAGGCGCTGTCCCCATCTGCAAGGTTCGGAAGGGTTGGGCGACTATTGGGTTCACAGGCCCCTGAAGTGATTGCCAGCAAGCTCTACGGACGGCTCACTCCTTAACGTGCCGTTACCCCGCCCCTTCACGGGGGAGGGGTGCAGGGGGTCGAGGGTGTGCGGTGCGGCACAATTGCAGCCGCGGCTGGGAGCAACACCACACCCACGCACACTTACGTCATGTTACCCCCCACCCACGGACAGATTCGTGGATGCGGCCAGAGCCTGGAGGGGGCCAAGCGATACTACGCCCGCATGAAGGTGTGCGAGCGGCACCTCAACGCACCCGAGATCATGATCAATGGTGGGCGGGGGACCAGGGGGGAAGGTTGGGATCTGGATCAGGCAGAGGGGGCGGAGGCAACAGGGCGGGGGGACCAGGGTCCCTTTCGAAAGGCCACTCTGGGTCGCTGCGGGGGCGCTCAGCAACCCTGTCGCTCGGCCCTCCTGCAGGTGCGGTCAGCCGGTTCTGCCAGCAGTGTGGCCGGTTCCAACGGGTGGAGGAGTTCGCTGGCGTCAAGAAGTGAGGCGGGCAGGGTGGGAAGCAAACGGGAACGGCTGGGGCGGCGCTGGACTGTCCATCCAACATACCCAGTACTGGTGCACGCAACGCACAGTCTCAAGATCTACATCCACCCAGCTCTCCAACGTGCCTTCTGTCAACTGTGCGCCGTTCCCTTCCTCCCAGGAGCTGCATCGCCACCCTCGCACTCCACAACGAGCGACACCGCGCCCGTGTGGCTCGGCGCCAGAAGCAGGGCGAGGGCGGGGACGGCGACACGGCCTGGCAGCCCAAGGCCAAGCGCAGCAGCGGCAGCACCGGGCCCGGGCGCAGCGGCAGCGGCAGCGGGAGCGGCAGCGACGGCGACGGCAGCAGGGATGCCGCCGCAGGGGCGGCGGCTGGCGGCGTCGGCACCAAGCGCGGCGCACAGCTGCCCGCTGGCCGCAGCGGCGCCGGTAGCGGCGCCGGCACAAGCGACGGCAGCAACGCGGCCAGGGCTTCCTCAGGCGACGGCGGCTCCACGAAGCGCCGCGCGCCGTCGTCCCAGCGCGAGGAGGCGCCCAGCGGCGTGCGGCCCCGCACCTCGCTCCAGGGGCTCTCTCTAGAAGGTTCGGGCAGCGTGCAGCTCGTGCCCTGGCCCGGCCTCGTGCCGCCGCGAACGGTCCGCGGCGCCGAGCTCGTCCCTGCGGGAGAGCGCGGTGGGCCGGCGGCAGTATGGGCGCCGTACGACCGCGCTAGCCTGGAGCAGGTCCTGGGCCTGGCTAACCTGGGCCAGGCGCGGCCACCGCTTCTGCAGCTCACGCGCCTGGCGGCTGGGATGTTGCCGGCGCCGCTGGGGGAGGAGCCAGGGTCCCTGGCGATGCAACTGCCGCTCGCAGCGTCGGCCAGCGGGGCCAGCGGGGGAGCCTGGCCGGAGTCCGAGGGCGGAAGGGGCAGCGACGGCGACGGCAACGGCCGTCTATTTGAGCGGGGCAGCAGCAGCAGCCCCTGGCTCGCCCCCGCCTGCGCTCAAACCGACGCCGCTTGCTTCTACACCCACGGCTCCAACGAGCCCCGCCTTCCGCCGCCCGTGTCTGCCCCGCGCGCGCCCCCGCCGTTCCTCCCCGAAAAGGACGAGCCAGGCGTCTCGTACGACCTCCCCAACGGCCCAGGGCCGCAGTGGCGGCCCCCACGGCCTCCGCCGCTTCCGCCCCGCTCGGGCTACCCGGAATACGACACGGCGTGGCCGTGGCGGCTGGACCTGGCCGCCGCGGAGGCGCTGCCAGCCCACCGCGCTGGCGCCGCGGCAGGGCTGAAGGTTGAGCCCAATCCGCTTTCCGAGCCTGGACTCGCCTCGCATGGGCGCTCCCTTGTTGAGCCGGCGGCGGCCTTCGGCGGCTTTGATGACGCCGCTAGCGGCCACGGAGCTGGCTACATGGCGAGCGCCACGGCCGCGGCCAGCCGTCCGCCGTGGGCGCTTGTGACGACCGGCTTTGCGGGCTCTTCGGGCGCGGCTGGGGGCCGTGGCCAGGGCCGAGGCTCGCCCAGGGCTTGCAGCGCAGGGGCGGGGCAGGCCGGCCTCGATCCGCGATCTGGCCATGCCGACTGGTACGAGCCCATGGCCCTGCATGGCATGCCGACGGAACTGCAGGATCGGCTGCTGCAGGGGCTGTCGAGTGAGCTTCGAGAGCGCCTGCTGCATGAGGGGCTGCAGGCGCTGCAGAGCTTGCGCCGGCTGTGAGCGTGCGGTTGGGGCTTCTTAACGCATGCCAGGGGAGACACTCTGGCTACAGTATATACATGCAATTCTAAATCCACGCGGTGGTGTGGCAAGAGGCTTGTGGTACGTGCTGACGTGACGCTTAGGGGAGAAGATGTAGGGCAACGTGGGTTGGATGCGAACTGGTTGTGGAAGATTAGTGCGGGGGGGCGCTAAGAGGGGCTACAATCGCTTGAGGGGCTCACGTAGGCATTGGAAGCAGGGAGAGGTGCTCATGGTGGCCTGGGTTGCGCTCTTGAGCTTGTGCATCATATCATGATCTTGAGGACTAACGCTTGTACGAGTGAGTGGGGACGCAGGTTGTGTGCCGAGATCGCAGGCTGGTGGATGCAGGCTGCAGGAGAGATGGCCGTTGCCATGTATGGTTGCTCAATGTGTATTGGGGTCAGGAGACTCTGTCTTGCTTGCGTTACTTAGGAGTTGCCCTTCTGTGGGCCGGAAGAGGGCGGTGCTGAGGAGGATGCTGGCTGGTTGAGCGGAGATGCCAAGGACTTGCGGGCATGTAAGTGTGATGCCCGCCTCAAAGCCCGAACCCTTGACGCCGTAGCCCCAATCATGCCTCCGTGCACGGCGTGAGCACACCAGTTCTCAGGCCAGAGCTAAGAAAGCAAGCAAGCTTCCCAGGCTTCCTCCCCTCTTCGTTCCCACTCGACCGCCCCTAGCAAACAACAGTCATGATTCTTGCGTCACAGGAACACGGGGGAGAGGGTTGCATGGACGCCGCCAGTTGTCTGCCGAGCAACTAGTGTGTGGGTGGGGGGGCTGACCCCCTTGAAAGCAGGGGAAAGGGGAAATCTTCCCTGGACCATCGCCAACTGTCACCGCAGGGCGGTTTCATGTGCGATTCTTGCATGCACGGGAGGTCAGGGGGTTAGGGCCCAGGCCTCCGTCCGGGGGCGGTGGTGCACGGCGAGGGTGAACGGGTACTCGGCTCAGCACCTGCGACGTGTGCACCTGTACTCGCAGCCAGAGGTGCGGAGGAAGCGCCGCGGGGCGCGTGTACGAGTGGACTTCCCGGTGCTAGGCTCACCAAGCAGGACACCACCTCGTTGGGGTTGGAGGGTGGACAACGAGGCCAGGATCCGCATCATGGAGGCAAAGCAGCCATGCAGGCATGCGTACTGGCTCTACAATTTGCATAGGCTCCTTGGGAGTGGGGACCAGCGGCGTGCGTTCCGCGCCTCGGGCCACCGGCACCTGCAACGCCATACCGACAACACGTGTCTCGGAAGGGGCTTCGGCACCCGCCGTTGGGCCCATCGCCCGTTGGAAGAGGCGATGCACAAGAGGCGAGCAGCTCACAAGCGTGGCGGGGGGCGACTGGAGTGGAGGAGATCGTCGGCCCGTGCTCAGCGGGACACGCACGGTTTCGTATGTGCCGCCAGTACACTCGCGTTCCCACAATGGTAGGCCGTGGCTGTGGCCTACTGTGGAGCCATCATACCTAACCTTGACGAGTGTACGAAATCCGTCAGCTGCCCCTTGCAGAGCGCGCGATGCCGAACAGGCCCCCCGGTGCTCTGGTTCATGGTCGCCATGTCGCACGAGTATCGTGCCTTACGTTCAGCGACTCCAGCACGTGACCTCAGCCCCAGGTAGGTGCAGGAGCGGGAACCGAGTCATCAGCGGCAAAAAGCGAAAGGTGCGGTGGGGAGGGCGGGGCGAGAAGGGGCGAGAAACCGCCGGGAAACGTGCGGGTTCGTGGCGTGCCCCTTTCGACCCTGCGAGTATCTGCTTCCCCACAACACAGAACAGATCAAAGGGTCTGTGATGCAGAATACTGCCGTGGAAGGCGGTGTGGGCGGAGCGTGCAAAACGGTTGGCGTCGTATAGAGCACCAGAATTCCGCTCCTCACTTCTCGACTCCTGGTTGGTGCCCGATGCACAGCAACGTGCTATTCTCACTCTCCGGTATCGCATAACGCGCGGGAGGGGGCAGCGAGAAGCCGCGGCACCGTAGAGAGCCAGGGCACGGAATCGTAGACCGGGCCAACATCTCCAGCAGGCTTTGTTTGAGCCTGGCTTGACCACACCTGTACACATTCATCCAGCGCCTACTCACTCACGTTGACTTACAGCCACGGCTCTCAATATAACCGGAAGGGCCATCTCAAGCACAGCCTTGACCTGCACCTAGCACTTTGGCAAACTGCAAGCCGTCCTCCTGTAGTGTGTGATCGCGTGGTGAACAGGGGAGCTGAGGCGAACGAGCTGCCAAAATTGGTCGCCAGCGGGTTCGTGCACCGCTCCGTCCCTCATAGACCTTTTGCATACTATCTTGGTGAGGTCATGCCCGCTGCCATCGTGTGTCGTGGTGTGACAGCCTGGGCGTGCGCATGCCTGGGTCCCGAAGTAGCTATACGAGACCGGTGTGTCCCTGCGCAGATCGTAGTTTAGCGGCGCTACAAGCCAGAAGGCTTCTTCGGGATGGCGTCGCGCCTAGATGCCCACGCTCGGCGAGACGTGGAGGCCGAGGCAGCAGGGGAGGAGAAATGGAGCCTGAATGACTATGACTGGGACCCGAGCCAGTGCGTAGCACGCAAGCGGCGCATGGTCGCACTGCAAGGTGAGGGCAAGATGGAGGGGCCGGGGGAGCTGCGAGGTGGGGACGCGTACGGGGGGACGGCGGGGGGCGCCGGAGGATGGGTCGGACAAGGCACGGCCCGCACACCGCTGCCACCCATCCACGACGCCTCTTACGCCTCACACCTTTTATTTGCGCAGATGGCTCGGGTATGCCAGGCATGGGAGCCGCTATGCAGGAGCCCGCGTTCCCGCTGGACGGGGGCATGTTCGGCGAGCTCATGGACCCGTCCATGGCCATCAAGCAGGAGCAACAGCGCATGGTCAGCGCTGCAACGCCTCACCTGGGAAACCTCCCCGTGCTGGCGCCAGGCGTTGATGGCGAGACTGCCACGCACTGCGAGGTGAGGGTTGTGGGGCTGAGGCCACAGGGACCCGGGGGGCGCAGCAGTCCCTCCGTGGCCGTGCATGGTGCTGCGGCCCTGCTCCGACCCACAACGCAAGGGGCTGACTGAGTTGCACGTGCCTTTTTCCGCTCACCATGTTGATAGGTCCTGGGCTGCGGGGCGAGCCTGGACGGACTGAAGCGCTATTACATACGGATGCGCGTGTGCGAGAAGCACCTCAACGCACCCGAGATCGTGGTCGGCGGTGGGTGGAAGGCTACGGGGGGGCGGGGGTCTTGAGTTGTCCCGAGTGCAGTTTGCCGCTACTTGCTCGTCGCCTGTACCTGCGGATTTCCCATAGCATGGGAGCCCCCAAAGGCCTCACGCTCCGCTCTCTTCCGGCCTCCCCCGCTCTGCAGGAGTCGTCTCCCGGTTCTGCCAGCAGTGCGGCAAGTGGCAGTTCGTGGGAGAGTTCGCTGGCAGCAAGAAGTGAGTGGTCACTCGCAAGCACTAAGCTAGCATTTTGGGCAGGCGCAATGGGTTATAAGCAGCATCTCCGCCTGCACATTTTTCCCGACGGGGCCAAGCTCGTGTCGCCTGCAAGGACGGCCCCCTCTCCTCCCCCTTCACACCAAGCCAGCTGCATGTCCCGAACCCATCTGACAACGAAGCCCTTCCTGACACTCCCTCCCCGCCTCCCTGCCCGCCTCCCTCCCCGCCCCCGACCTCCCACCCCAGGAGCTGCATCGCCACCCTAGAGCGCCACAACGCCCGCCACCGCGCCAAGGTAGCCAAGCGCATGGCACAGCAGGACCCCAGCGGCGACGCCAACTGGCAGCCCACCAGCGCCAAGGTCCGCGGTGGCGGCGGCGGCGGCAAGGCCGCCGGCTCCAAGCGCCGCGCCTCCCCCGCCGCGCCCGAGCCCGCCGCGACCGCGCTCCTCGGCAACCGCACCTCGGCGAGCTCCGACTCCGCTAGCGGCCCTAACGGCGCCATCGCGACGGCTGAGGGCGTCGGCGGCGGTCTGACCAGCGCTTTGATGGACCCACATGGGTTCGGCGGCGCGTGCCCGTCACCGCCGGGCTCGGCTTCGGCCCTGCTGGCGTCGGCTCAGCAGGCTCTGATGGGCCAAGCGCCCGACATGGAGACCGCCCTCGCCGGTTGTGCCGTACCGCCGGCCGGCAGCATGCCGTACGGCGGTACGTCAGGCGCGGCGTGGTTCGACGGCCAGCTGGGCGGCCCGGCCGGGGCCGCGGCCGGGGCGGGCGGCGGCCCGGGAGGGCCCGGCTGGGCTTGCGTGACGACCGGCTTTGCGGAGGGCTCGGGCCACACGCAGCCCAACGGCGCCGGGCCAGGCCTACACGCGGCGCGCGGGCCGCGCGGCAGCGGCAACATGTTTGACGGCATGTCAGACCCCAGCCAGCAGCTCCTCATGCCCGTCATGCAGCCCCAGCACGCGCCGCACGGCATGTCGTACGGCACGCCGCCGCAGCCGGTGGCGGCGCCGCCACCCATGGGCGCGGGCCGGCCGCCGCTGCCGCCGGCCCAGGCCCAAGATGCTCCGCCCCAGTGGGGCTACAACGGCGGTGCGGGCATGGGTATGGGCATGGGCCAGCCCCAGCCCAACGTGGCAACGGGATACCCCCAGATGCCGCAGCACAGCGGCAGCCACAGCGGCAGCCACAGCGGCAACCACGGCTTCCTGCCGCCGCCGCCCGCCGTGCCGCCGCCGCAGCCGCCCGTTGACGTGTTGAGCGCGCTGCGCGCCACTCAGGCCACCTCCTCCGCCCCCACGCCCACCAGCGGCGGCGGTAACATGTACGCCCGCGACTCCCTGGGCAGCGAGAGCGCGCCCACCCACGCCCACCCGCACACCGCCAGCGGCGGCGGCTTCAACGCCATGCCCCTGGCCGGAATGCGAGAGCGCTCCCAGAGCCACACCAACACACAGGGCGGCTCGCTCGGCGGCGGCACCGCCGGCAGCGACAGCTCCGGCCACCAGTCCCAGGCGACGGCGCGGCAGGCCGTGCTGGCGGCGTCGGCGGGGGCCGCTTTCTCTGGCGGCAGCGGCGCCGCCAACGGCGGCGCGCCGGGCTCGCCCGTCGACGCCCGGAGCGAGGGCGTGTCGGCGGCGCGTTCTGGAAGCGCCAGCGACTTCACCGCCAGCGCCGCCACTGGCGGCGGCGGAGGCGACGGCAGCGGCGTGACGCACGTGGCGGCGCGGATCTCGTGCATCATGCAGGAGCTTGGGCCGCTGCTTGCCCAGTTCAAGGACCAGGTCTCGAGCGGCAATGGCCCGATGTCGGGGGCCGCTGGCGCCGGCGCGTTTGGCGCCGCGGCCCACGAGCCACTGTCGACGCCGTCGCCGGCGTCGGCGCCGCACGGCGGCTCGCCGCCGCTGCCGCCGGGCAGCTCGCCGCCGCCGCCGCCGGACCGGTCCGACTCCAACACGCTCGTGCCCATCGTCGCTAATGCCATGAACATGATGCAGCGCGCATCAGAGCTGGCGTCAATCCTGCAGCCATCCGGCCCAGGCAGCACTCCTTCTGGTTACCAGGGTCAGGGCCAGGCCCAAGGGCCCTCTCGCCACCACTCGCACGCCCTGCAGCAACAGCAGCAGCTGCAGGGCCCCAGCGGGGGCTCCGGCAGCTGGCCGCAGCAGCCCAGCGGCCCCTACCCCTCCGTGCCGCCTGCCACGGCCAGCCTCGTCAGCACCGGCTACAACCCCACGCTCCCGGCCTCGCAGCCGCCATTCTCCAACGTCCCATCCGCCGGCTCCGCCAGCGGCATGGCCGTGCCGGGCCAGGCCCACCCGGGCCCCAACGCGGCCGCGCCGGGCCCGGGCCCGGGCCTGGGCGCTTCCGAAACTGACGTTGACGAGGACCTCCTTGGTCAGCTTCTGGACTATCTGGAGGATGATAAGATGGAGGATCTGCAGGCGCAGCAGCAGCAGCAGCAGCAGCAGCAGCGCTCGGCGGCGTTCGCGGCCCAGCACGCCATGGCCCTTCACCAGCAGGCCGTTGAGTCCCTGCCGTACGGTACGACAGGCGGCGGCGCGTCGCCGATGCAGCACGCCGGGCCGCAGGGCCCGGGCTGGGCTCCGCAGCAGCAGCAGCAGCAGGGCGGGTATGCTCACCCCCAGGCCCAGGCTCAGGGGCCCATGCACCCTCAGCAACAGCAGCTGCAGCAGCAGCACCGGCCGCAGATGCCTCAGGGTCACGGCCCGGCCATGCAGCAGCAGCCCCATCACGCCGGTCAGGCCCCCATGCAGCCCGGCGCTCCGGGGCCCTACTACGGCGGTGCTGGCGGCGCCCCCGGCGGCGGCTACTACGGCGGGCAGGGCCAGTACGGCGACGCGGTACATCAGAACAACGCGCAGTACAACGCCGGCCAGGACCTGGACGAGGACGGCGTGGACCCACGTGAGCTGACGCGTGTGGCTCTCAAGGCCATGAACGTCCTTCCGCACGAGCTGGTAAGTGAGGGCTTTGCGGAAAGGGTGACAGGGAGACAGGGCTTAGTGGGTTGCTTGCTTTGAAACGGTAGCCCAAGATCCATGTACGTCCCTGCTCTTACCGTCCGCTTCCCTGCCCACCCTCAGCCGAGCAACCTCCGCTCCAACCTGGTCCGCTGGCTCAAGACCGCCCGCGCCGAGGCACTGCAGGCCACGCTGCGACCCGGTGCGTTGCGCGTCTCCATGGTATCGGACCAATGGCGCTGTATATGCCCCTCCGCTTGTCGGCCAAGTGCGCTGTGCTGTACTTCTAGTTACACGGCGGTTGGGCAATCCTCGGCAGCAATGAGCGGCCCTCGCTCATCACCCGTACATGTGCGCTTACTACTGTGCTGTATTAGCCGTTGGCAACCCTCAGTCCCCTCTTACCACCCACACACTTACGGCAACCCGCCCTGCTCCTCCTCCCTTCCTGCCCCTCCCTGCCTGCCTGCCCCCCAGGCTGCCTGCAGCTGGTGGTGGACGTGCGGCGCACGGCCGCGGGCGCGGGCGACCTGGCGCAGGCGCTCATCCCCCCCTCGGAGGCGGTCATGGCGGCGGCGGACGTGTTCGGAATGCTGGGCAAGCGCTTGTGCGACACCTACGTGCAGGTGAGCCGCCGCCACGCAACCAGCTGCCTGGCGTACGCCTTGACCAGTTCCGGGGCCAGCCATGTCCTCTTGCTGTCCTCACTGTTCCCCCACTCGCCTCCAACAACCCCCTTGCTCCCCTGCCTCTGCCCCGGCCCCATCCCTCCCACCCCCATCCCACAGGTGGGGCGGCAGGTGCTGCAGATCCGCGTCAACGAGAGGCCCGTGGTGCTGGACTGGGAGGAGGCGGCCTTCCTGGGGGGCCTGGACGAGGCCGAGTACCCAGAGCTGCGGGGCTGCAGCGCCGCGGCCGTATGCGCCGGTGCGTGGTGGTGGGGTGCACGCGGGGCGTGGGCTGCATGCCTGTGGGCCTGCGTGGAGTTGTTTCAGCCGCTGCGGTACTGCAGCGAGGAGTCATTCAGGCGTGCGGCTGATGCCGAGCTGACTTGGTTTTACCGATCCTCGTCCCCAATGGCCCGATCCCCGCGCAGGCACCGAGGCCGTGCTGGAGCTCTCCGGCGCCGGCCTGCGCCACCCCCGCACCCGCGTCTTCGCGCGCCTGCGCGGCCACGACCTCCCCGCCACCCTTCTCCCCGCCGCCGCCGACTCCTCCGCACCCGCCTCGACGCTCTCCTCGGACAGCGAGCGTCTCCGCCTCTCCGTGTCGGTTCCGGCGGGCCGCGTGGGTCTGATGGTAGTGGAGGTGGGCGTGGGCCACCTTCTGGGCGGCGCCTGGCCCGTCCTGGTGCTGCCTCGTGGCGCCAAGGGCGAGGGCGCGCGCGCGGCGGCGGAGCTGCAGCGCCTGGCGGCGGCGGCTCAGCGGCGCGACGCCGCGGCGGAGGAGGCGGCGGTGCGCGCTGCGTCGGCGTCGGAGCCGGACCCGGCACTGGTGGCGGCGACGCGTGCGCGCTGTGGCAAGGGCGTGCGCGGTTACCGCAAGTGAGAGAAGGCGTTTGCGTCTACGTTTGCGTCTGGGCCTGGCTTTGGATGCTGGGCTCGGGTCTGTGGGGATTTTACCGCGGCTCTAGGCACGCAGGCGTGTTGCGGTTGTCTCTCCAGCACGTGACTCTCCAGAGGCTAATTTCCTGCTAATGCGTGTTTTTGCCAACGTCTGCTTTACCTCGTGCTGACGCATGTGTTTCGATTGCTTCCCTCGTCTGCAGGATGGTATTGGACCTGACGCAGGTTCTGGAGGTCCTCTCGGACGCCCGCGCCGCCGCCGACGCGGCCGCGGCACAGGCGGCGGAGGCGGCCGCCGCCGCCGAGGCCGCCGCCGCGCAGCCACGCACCGCCGAGGCCGCGGCCGCTTCGACGTCTGGCGCCGAGACGGTCGCGGCGCACCGCCGTAGCAACTCACCAGACAATGTGGCTGGAGACAACTCGCGGTAAGAAGGGGCGCCTTGCACGCCGAGACGGCTAGAAACACACCTGGGGCTGTGAGATGCCTGGCCAGCGATGTCCATGCTCAATGCGCCGGCCCTTCCGCTTGACGCGCTTCATAACACGTGGTCCTTCACGGTACACCCTGCGCAGGTACGACAGCACGACGCAGAGTACGGCGGCCGGCAGTACGGCGGGCTGGACGTCGTACACGGGCGGCGCGGACTCGCTCATCTCGACGGCCGTGGGCTCCACGCGTGCCACCAGCACCATGCTCACCACCGCCTCGGCCGCGCCGCCGCCGCCGAGGGCGCCTGGTAGGTCGCAAGCCTTTTCATGGTCTAGCCCGGAGGGCGAGCTTTGTTAATCCTTGAAACGGCTGGCCGGGGTGGCATATACAGCATGTCAAGGGCAGGGCACAAAGACGCAGGTTGTCCTAGAGCATATCTGACGAAGCCGTTTTGTCCCTTGCCATCGTTGTGCCTTGCAGCCGCCGCGCCGGTCGTGCCCGGTGCCGCCGCCGCCAAGCCCGCCGCCGCCGGCAGCGGCTCCGACCGCTCCCGCGCCGCCAAGCCCGCGCCGCCGCCGCCCTCTGCCTCGGCGCTCCAGGCAGCCCTGGGGCAGTGCGCGCGTCTGCTCCGCTACGTGGTCGCCAGGTGCGTGTTCGGTAGTCCCGCGCCCAACTGTCGTGATTATGCCACAGCGGCTGCGCAGCGGATACGTGTACATACATGCTGTTGAGCGCTTTGCTCTTATCACACAGACCGATGTACGGTGTGGCCTGCCTGCTCACCCTCTTGTCCCCCCTCTCCCACCTCACCCCACGCTCGCTCCCCCAGAGGCCAGCCCTACCTCGTCGGCATGCTGCTCTCCACCGCCGCCAGCCTCGCGCGCTTCGCCAGCCCCGCCACCCCCACCACACCCGCCGCCACCGCCACCGCCACCGCCGCCCCGTCCCTGTCGGAGCAGCTGGCGGCTGTGGGCGCCGACCCCCAGTCGCTGCTGCCTCTCGCGGTGCTGTCTGGCAGCGCGGGGGTGGTGGACGCTCTGTCGGTCTTCTCCACGGCCGTGCTGAGTCTGCCGCTGCGCATGGACCTGCCGCAAGGTGTGTTGCGTCGTTCTGGTGGGGGCGAACATGAACTCACAGCGGAACAACGGCAGCCACGTGTTGTCGTACATGCATGGCATGGGTGCCGTACACGCCCAGCTTGTGAAGCTGCACGTGCTGACATAAGCGTGCCCTGTCGCCCGGTTGTTCCCCAGGCCCCGCCGGCATGTCGCCCCTGCACATGGCCGCGCTGCTGCCCGACGGCGGCTCCTTGGCGCGCCACCTCATCGCCACACAGCCCTGGGCCGCCTGGGCCTTCCTGTGCCTCGGCTGGCAGGGGCCCGCAGCTTCGCCCGCGCCTGCGCCCGTGGCCGCTGCCGCCGCGGCACCCGCGGTCTCGGAGGCAGAGACGCCGTCTGCGCCGAGCGCTGAGGCGCCCAATGCCGAGGGCGAGGGCGAGAACGGAGCGGACGGAGCTGGCGAGGAGGAGGACGAGGAGGAGTGTGCGCCGCTGCCGGCGTCGGCGCCGCGCCTGACGCCCGGCGCGCTGTCGCAGCTCCTGGGCCGTGGCGAGCTGCTGCGGGCCGCGGCGGAGGCGCTGGAGGGACGGCAGGACGCCATGGCAGCGGCGGAGGGAACCCAAGCGCTGGTGGGGGCGCTGGAGGCGTGGGGCCGCACCGGTGCCGCGCTGCTTGAGGCGCTGTGCGGGCAGATGGCCCGGCAGCGGCTGTAGGAGCTCTCGTTCGTACGTGGAGAGATGATATGCGTCGCAGTAAGTGGGTGGGAGCCGGTGAGGCGAGCTTGAGGCTCGTTGCGTGGTGATTTAGGAGAGGCAGGTGGGGGTGTGCGGTCAGGGGGGAGTATGGTTGGGCCTAAATGCGCCGTTGGGCCTGAATGCAATCACCGCTGAGGGATGCGGGTTGTCCTTGAAAGAACGTGCGGGCTGGCGCATTGTGGGTTTGTCGTCGCGGGTGTGTCGCTTTTGCACCCCCGCCAGTAAGCATCTGCCGCCGCGCTGTTGACGTAAAGCTGAAGTCGTGGAAGCAGTTCCTGAGAGCGGGGAGGAGGACTGGAGCGAAGCAGACGCGTGCCTTCGCCGGCATGGGTGGTCTCCTAACGCCTTTGTACACCTTTGTACAGGTGTAGTGTCATTAAGTGTCCGCATTCAAGGACGGGTGGGGATTGAGCATCGCTTGTACCGGTACGTTCTTGGGGGTGCGCGCGTGTGACCTGTGGGCGTCGGGGATCGCCCAGTGTGCGGGGGTGTAGCAGGGACTCGCAGGATGTGCTGCGCTGACGGCCGGCGCGTGTAACAATTGAGCTTGCAGTGAAGGTGTGGTGAGGCTCAAGCTGGCGCTCATTGGAGGCTAGCGCCATCTCCAACCCCCAAACCCGTGCAACAGCAGTGCGCCGGCTTCGAGCGGCCTGCACCTGTACGATCGGCGCTCTTGGGGTCATAGTTCGTGCAAGTTACGACGCGGCTTGCTCAAAACTGCTCCGCCATCGCGTTCTTCCACCTTATTGTACACATACAACTTAACTGGTCCCTAAAGAGAGCATCCACGACCCGACCCCGCTGCTGTTACCTCCTCCGCACGAGTATATCAGTCCAAGCTCAGGAAGTGACCTGTTTACAAGCTGGTATCAAGGCGCCTGTTGCGACTGAAGCAGCGCGTGTTGCGCCATCTGGGTGAGCAGAATCGCAACCGGCGCGACGCCCGAGTCCCGTTGGCTTGATGTCCAGGGGCTGCAGTATGCGTAAATAGACTGCCCTTGTGCGGTATGAGTAACCGGGAAGCGCCTTTCTGCTACCTCCGCATGTCAGCATCCCCAAGGCGCCCACGCGGCATGCCGTGCCGACCCTTCTTCCCGCAGGTCCCTAAAACCGGTCCGTCAGAGCCGAAAAAATGTCGCTAAAGCCCATTGTCTTCGTCCTCGCCGTCTTGGCGAGGGGTGCGCTAGGTGAGGTGCACGAACTGGCCACATGGCAAGGGCGGATGGCCATGGTCGTCGCCCGCAGTTCGCACCCCGGGTTCGCATCCCCCCGCAGTAACCCCTCTGTTCACGCAGCCCCTGTTCAATGCAACTCCATGCCACCTGATTCTCACCGCCCACCAGCCACCGCTCTTCAACTGCAGTGCCTCCCTGCCCCAATTGCCCCTCCAAACCCAACACAGCGGCTTGCCCGGCCGTGCCCCCGGGCTACAGCTTCTACCGCCTCCAAGACACCCCAGGCGCCTATCGACTTAAAACTCTGCCCACCACCACCGCCACCACACCAGCGACTCTTGCGGCGGCTTGTGACAGAACCAGGCTCTGCAACTCCTTCACCACGAACGGGCAGCTGCGGATTGTGCCCGCCCAGCCCGTGTTCGCTATCCTCGACGTCTCGGATGCCAGCATCCAGGACTGCGATGGCGTCTACATTGCCGCGCGCGCTGAGTCGAGCCTGTCCGGCCTCCTCCTGCGGGTGCGAAGTCAGGATCCCCGGGCTGCTGCACCTCATGCCCAGGGCTAGGCTGGGGGGCTAGGCTGAAGGCGGAGCCGGGGTAGGGACACAGTGCCTTGTGCTTGCGGCACATCCTTAATCAGCGCCCATCTCCAACCCCAACTGAGTCCCAACCCCACACCCTTCAACCCCCTCTTCTTCCCCAGCCGGGCGTCAACGCCACCGTCCTCCGCGCCCGCGGTCAGGCCGCTCAGCGGAGCCTCATGGCGGTCCAAGCGGCGGCCAAGCGGGTGAGCGTGCGGGCAGTGGGCAGGGGCGCGTCATGCATGAAGAGGCGCGCTTGAACGTCAGCCAGTTTGGGATCCCTCGGAGACCGACAACTGCGGACATGGGGCCAAGGCACGGGTCGCTAAACAGTCCTCTTTGCTGTGCGCATGTCCACGTGTGCGTGTGTGCAGGTGGCTGCCAAGCTCAGGGCCCAGCAGGGCCTGGACCCGGGCCGGGCGGCGCAGCTGCCCCCCGCGGCCCTGGCCGCCGCCTTCAGCGCTGCCCAGGTGGGGTGGGCCGTGCGTGGGCGTGCCTGCTCGAGACGCGCGGAGATTCGGCCATGAGCCTCCTCTCTCTTTCCTAAGCCAGCAGCCTGCACGCCATGCCTGCCTTCGCCCCTCACTCCCCGCCCCTCCCCTCGCACCCACCGCCATGCCTTCCAGCCCCCATTCTTGTCCTCGCACCCACAACCCCTTCCCTCCCCTTTCCCTCCCCTACACCTTCCTCTCCCTCTTCCCCATGCACGACCCCCCCACAGGTCCCCCTCTCCCAGTCCAGTCCCACACTGGGGACCTACACCACGGCCCACGTGATTGCGGCGCTGGCCTACCCCGTGTGGGACTCCCGCTCCGCCAACGGCAGCGCCGTGAGCTACGTGTCCCCCGTCAGGGACCAGGGCGGCTGCGGCTCGTGCGTCTCGTTCGCGGCCGCCGCCGTGGCGGAGGCGGCGGTGGCGGTGGCACAGGGGCAGGCCGCCAACACCAACGACTTCTCGGAGGAGTGGTGAGCGAGCGAGGAAAACACGCCGGAGGTGTTGCTGCTGTGCCACTGTGTACATATGCTATTGCGGAGGCCTGGAAAGGGGAGGCTGAGGAGTCGGGCCGCCGGTGATGAGCTGGTGGTGAGCTGGTGGTGGGCAAGCGGCAGCCAGCTCGCCCCCATGACCCTTCCCTCCTCCTCCTCCCTTGTCAACGCTCGTGCAGGCTCCACTTCTGCAACCCCGTGGACAAGCACACCTGCTACCAGGGCTGGTACGCCGACCAGGCCGCCTCCGTGATCGTGTCATACAATCTGCCCTTGGAGAGGAATTACCCGTACACGGACGCCTACGCCAGCGGCAACTGCAACCTCTACAGGTGTGTGTGTGGGGTGGGTGGGCCTGAGGAAGCTAAGGCCAGGGCAGGGGCAGGGACAGCGGCGGGGAGGCACACGACACACGGTGACTGGTGACTGGTGGAGTTGTGGGTGGGACAGAACAGGTCAAAAATACGGGCGGGGACATGGGGACGGGGAGGTACGACGGGAAGTCCATGACTGTCATCTCTGCCTGCGACCCTGCCCATGTCCCCCCACCTGGCACCTGCCCTGATTGCAGCCCGCCCGAGGTGCGCACCCCCGGCAAGTTTGCGTCTACCTACGTCACAGACGTCAACGCGGTGGGTAGCGGGGGGGGGGCCATGCCGGGGGACACGGGGTGCACGCAGAAGCGCGTGTGGACAAGGACATCCAAGAAGGGTTGTCAGGACACACCCCTCGTTCCGGTCAGTGCCCACCTTGCTCCTCACGCCCGCCCGCCCCGCCTTCCGTACATTCCTCCCCACCCCGACCCTCCAGGCCAAGAGCCAGATCCGAGCCACCGGCGCCCTTATGTCCTCCTTCGCCGTCTACAATGACTTCTTCGAGTGGACCCCCGACATGGCGTGAGCAGTAGACCTCGGGAGGATTGACAGCTTCTGGGGAGAGCATCCATGCACCTTGATCCACCTCGGGCGCCCCGCACTCCCATTCCTTATTCCCTGGCCGCCCTTGCCCCCCTCACTGGCATCCTCCGTCAGGCCCTACGCCTGGGACGGCGTCTCTGCCCTCGCGGGGTACCACGAGGTCACGGTGGTGGGCTACAACGACACGGGGTGAGCACCTATCGATCAATCCTGGGGCGCAAGGGAGAGTTTACTGCACGACACCACACAGCCGGGCCACCATACCGACCATAAGCCCACGCTGCGCCTTACCCCCACGCCCCTGGCCCCACTCCTATCGCGCCTCACCCTCCCCCTACGCCCCTGACCAATGCCTGCCCCCACCCCGCCCCCCAAGGTCGTACTGGCTGGTGAAGAACAGCTGGGGCACCGGATGGGGCGACGCCGGGTTCGTACGGATGTCGTACTACGCCAACGTGGGGTTCATGAACGCCGTTGAGGACAGCATCATCGCCCTCGCCTGGGCCCCCACCACCACCCCCTCCCCCTCCCCCTCTCCCTCCCCCTCTCCTTCTCCTTCTCCCTCGCCCACGCCCGCGCCTCCCCCCTCGCCCTCGCCCTCGCCGTCCCCCTCCGCTGTCCCTTCCGCGTCCCCCTCGCGGTCCCCGTCGCCCTCGCCCTCTCCGTCACCCGCCCCGGTCGGTGCGGTGTGCGGCGACGGCGTGTGTAACGGCGCTGAGGTGTGTGCCACGTGCATGGCGGACTGCGGCGTGCGTGACGCGGCCGGGCAGCTCACGTGCTGCGGCGACGGCGTGTGCGATGCGACGCGCGGCGAGGGCTGCAACACGTGCTCCCGTGACTGCGGCGCCTGCCGCACGTGCAACAAGAACGGCGTGTGCGAGTACGACATGGGCGAGCGGTGCGCCTCGGGTACGAGCGGCTGCTCGGACTGGTGAGTACGGCAGCCGGGCCAGCCGGGGGAGCCTCAACAAGGGCGTGCCGGGTATGGGGAGTGGCGGAAGAACGATTGGACAGTGCAGAGCGAGCGCAGCGTCAGTCTATTGCCGTCGTCATCACCGTCCACCCCCGTCTCATGGCGCCTCCCCTCCTCCCTCCCCGCCCATGCAACCCCCACCCCCTCCACCCTCCGCCTGCCCCACCCCAGCGGCTCCTGCTCGGGTGCCTACTGCGGCGATGGAGTCTGCTCCTCCAACAACAAGGGTTACGGCGAGAGCTGCGGCGCGTGCGCGCACGACTGCGGCGCCTGCAGCGACCCGCTCTTTTGCGGCGACGGCGTGTGCAGCGCCACACGTGGAGAGACCAGCGCCACGTGTTCCCGCGACTGCGGCGGCGGCAACCGCAAGAAGGCCGTGCGTGGCGTGGCTGAGCCGGCGGCGCCCGCCGCAGCGAAGGCCGCAGCAGCCGGCGGCAACGGGCGGAAGGGGCTCAGCCGGGCCTAGAGGGCTAGTGGCAGCATGCAGCAGGCCTCCGGACTCGGGCCGCCGCAAGGAGGAAGGCTGTGTGGAATGATTGGCTGGGCTGGGCCGGGCCAAGTGTATCTAGATATAGCTGAGTCATGAATTCATCATTCATCCGTACCGTAGAAGGATTGACCATGTCCGTCTCGCTTGTCAGCTTCATTCATGCCACGCCGGAAGGCCGTGGCGCTGGACCGTACTGTACTGCGTGCGTGTCTTACCCATGACCAGTTCTGTACCGCACACTGCTCTGCAACGCTGTATGTGGTGGAGCACTGCAAAGGCAGGTGTCTATGGGCGCCAGATACATTCATGCGACGAAGTGACCTTATCCTGACCAGACATGGCAGCAGGTCGGTTCTGGGCTGGCTGGGGAATGCCACCGACCCCCTCCCAACAAAACTTGGCAAGTTGGCCAAGGGAGCCTGCGGGATCTCTTGCGTGAGTGCTTGCCGAAGTTCAGAGTGGTTGCAGCTCGCGCTAGGAGACTGGAGAGCGCATAGGCCAGAGCATCTCGCCGCAACTGTTAACGTGCTTGCTTGGCAAGCTAGGAGGGCCTAGGGAGCCCAATCAAGAGGGCCTTCAGAGGCGGGTGCACGCACCCTCCGGTAATAACAACATGCTGTCCCACCAAGTCCCGCTCCCCCATCAGCTTAGTCAGACACGTGCCCTGTCAATGATATTGGTCCGGATGGTTCCACTGCCAGTGGCAGTGCCACCAACCACCACATGGCGGTCCTCCCGCTCCGCCCAGCCAACAGGCGCTCTGTCCCCCTGGTCTGGTCTGACCATCCCCTCGCGCCCGCAACTCCGCACCTCTTGGTGCAAGCTTCCATCCTGACAATCTGACATCAATGCAACCTCTATCGCGTTAAGCCGTACTCGTTTCAAGCAATCCATGTGATCCCACAAGCATCTGCTTGGCCCGCTCCCCAAGCAGCTTTTCAAGACCCAAGCCGTACCCCGTGTCAAGAGACCCATGATCAAGGGTACCCTTGACTTCCTTGGTCCCCTTCGGAAGATCCTACCACGCACCCCCTGATCCGAGCCCCTGATGACCCTCAACACGCTTGCCTTCCTTGCCACGCTCCTCATGCCAGCGCCTCCTCCTCCCCCGCCGCCGCCGCTTCACGGCCGTCACCGCTCGGCTCCTGGCTGGTCCTCCGCCGCCTCCGCGAGCCCCCCCTCCTCACGCCCTCGCCTCCTGCGCCACCCACCCCGCCCAGGCCTGCGCCGCTGCCGCTGCCGCTGCTGCGACGAGACAACCGCTGGTGCCTGAGCACCCCCAGGGCCGCATCCAGTGCCGACATCGACGGGCCCGCTCGGCCGGCACTGACGGAGCAGCCGGCACCGCCGCCGGGATCCGTTCGCCCGGGCCTGCCGTAACGCTCCGACACGGCCCTGGAAGCGCGCCCTGCGGCCGTGTAGTCGTGGCTCCCAGACGCCGAGGGCTGCACCTCCGCAGCGCGACGGTCTGCCGCAGCGAAGGAGCGTGTGCCTGAGGCCAAAAGGCGATTGCCTCGGTAGTACCTTCCGTCACCGAGCGCCGTTCCTCCGGCTCCGATTGCCGCCTCTGAGCCCGGTCTGCTGGTGCCGCCATCGTCGCCGTCCCCCGTTGCCGCCGCCGTGTTGAAGCGGCACGTGCGGCGCCCGTGCTGAGTGGGCCCAATCCCGGGAGGCGAGTCGCACGCGTTCGGCAGTCGCTGCCGTTGGGCGAGGTGCAGGTACTGGTGTTGGAAATGGGGCCGCAGCGCCGACGGCGGGCCAGAGCGCGGCGGCCCCAGGCTATTGCTGCGCTGGCTGAGGAACGACGAGCCCTGCCGCCCCGCCGCCCGGCCCTCGCCCGGCGGGCCGCCCGCTGCAGCCGCCGTGGCCTCAGCCTCCGCCGCGGCGGCTGCAGTGGCCGTCATGCCGCAGCCCGAGCGCTTCCGGGCGGTGAAGCCGTCGCCGCTGGACTCAACCACACAGCCGCTGCGGCGGCTCCGGGCGGCGTCGGCCCGCGCAATCTCCTCCGCCAGCTCCTGGTCCAGGAAGCAGGGAGCTGCGTCGTCTATGAGCAGACGGCCGCTGTCGGCGCCGGGGCCCCACTCAGCACCCGCCCCTCCGGCTGCCGGCGCGCCTTCATCTACCGCGCCGGGAGGACCGCCGGCAAGCAACCCCAGCGCCGTCGCAAACGGCGCGGCCCGAATGTTTTGCGAGCGACGCAGCCGGACATGCAGCGGCGATGCGGGCGGCTGGGGCGGGGCGCAGCCCATGTCCCACGCCCCCACCTCCGCACCAGTGGCGAAGCACACCAATGCCTTTCGTGATGGGGTCGCCCCAGCGGTGACGTTGCTACCAGCTGACTGGCTCTCCCACAGTTGGCCAGCGGCGGGGGGCGCGTCGGCACTCTGCCTAGCGCGCGTCATGGAAGCCTCATCCATGGTGGCAAGCACTACTGCCGGCGGGACGTTCGACTCCTGCCGGCGGGCGTCGTCGTCAGGCCACCTGACGCCGGCGGCTTTCGGGAGGTCGGCTGCTGACTCGGCCCCGCTCCGGGATCGTGACGACTCCTGTGCCGCTGCGCCCCTGCCGCCAGCAGCAGAGCGGCTGCTGCCACTCGCCTCCCCGAACAGGTCGAGCGCCGAGGTGAAAGGCGACGCCCGGATTCGGACGGACCGGCCCGAGCGAACCGGATGCTGGCGATCCGCCTCTGATGCCGCCACCGCCGCCGCCGCCCCAGTGCCCCCGCCGTTGCTGGACCGGCGCCTCTCGCCCTCCACACCCGCGGCGTGCGTGACGGACGCCTCTGATGATGAGGGGGCCGCTGACTTTGACGCGCTTCGGAGCACGACGCGCAGCAGCCGCTCCTCATGTGGCATGGTCGCCGCCGCCAGCACTGCCGTACTGCCGTACGGCTGCCGTACGTGCCCTGGCGGCAGCGTACCAGGGCCGGAAAACGTTGGGGCTGCCATGGGGTTGGCGTACACCGTATAGCCCGCGGGCTCGGCGAGGGCACTGGTGTGTGCACTGCCTCCATCGCGTGCTGCTGCGGCCCGAGCGGTTTCGGCCCCGATGCCGCTGCGAGGCCGGGCGAGCGCGGGCCGGTCTTGTTGGCCAGCTGCCAGCAGCCGCTCTCGCACCTCGCCTGGACTGTACGTGGCGGAGCGGCGCGGGCCGCACCTCTGCCCCATGCTGACGACCTCCGCCGGGGGGCCAGCCTCACGCGGCTCACGGTCCGTGTCGCTGCTTAGCCCTGAAGATGACGAACCAGAACACGAGTCCCGGCCGGCTTGGAAAGGGGCCGCGTCGGTATCGAGCCCCAAGAGCTCCTTCAGCTCATCGTCGTCAGCGGAGACCCGCCGTTCGGGCTCCGCAGGCGCTAGCAGGTCCTCGTTGCCCACCCTCGAGCGCCGGTTGCGCTTGGCGCTTAGCGGGCCCAGCTGCAGTCGCCGGCGTGCGGGTGCCGCCGGCGCCTCCGCGGCGTCAGGAAGGCAGGCAGCAGCCGCGGACGCGTCGAGGCCAGCTGCAGGCACGACAGGAGTCTGGTCCGCAGCAAGGCCGTTTCGGTTCCCTCTGTCCTGCTGGCCAAAGTCTCCTTGCACCTGAGACAGCCGGGGCCCGGGGGCGGTGAGGGCGTCGGCCGCGGTCACGCGTGATGTAGAGCGCCGGAGCCTCGAGAGCGGTGACGGGGCTGACTGTGACACGGGCCCGTGGTGGCCGCCGCTGTCGTAGGACGGGGCCGAGAGGTGGATGTCGGGCACGGGGCGGAGGGACCTGTGGGACTGCGCTGGTGCCGGAGCAGCCGGGAGGCTCTGCACGGCTGCTAGTAGACTGCCGGGGCCTTGGGCTTGGGCTGCCGTGAGCGGGCTCACCGGTACCTGGGCACATAAAAAGGGATCGGGGCGTTTGTTAAGGCACGTTCAGGCAGGTCGGCAGTTCCTAACACGTGACAGGCCTTTATGTGCCCCACAACTGCCGCCTGCGTTAGGCCCCTGCTTGCCGGTCACCCCTGGGCCCTGGACCCCACCCGCCCCTGCTCCCCGCCTCTGCTCACCGAGCCGCTCCGCTGGGCGCACCCCGAGGGAGCCTGCGGCATCCCCAGCAGGGCCCGAGCGCCCCCGCCAAGCGGCAGCCAACCCCCTGAGCGGCTGCACGCATAGCCGAGGCCGGTGCCCGCGGGAGCCGCGCTGGGCGAGGCCGCCGCCGCTGCGGCGGCCGCTGGAGAGGCCCCTTGGCGGGTAGCGGGCGCTTCGGCCCTTCCGCCAGCCTCTAGCATGGCTTCAGCAGGAGCGCCGTTTCCTTGCCCTCCCTTCCGGCCGAACAAGGACCGAAATGCCGACGCGAACCGCTTCGAGACCGATACCGACGGCGGAGAGCCATTGGACCCAACACTGGCCCCAGCGGCAGCCGAGGTACCAGAGGAGGGCCCGCATGGGTGTGTCGGAAGCGTTGGCTGCTGCTGCTGCCCCTGCTGCAATTGTTGTGGTGACGGGCCTGGGCCTGCCGGCCGCCCCTCTGCTGGCTCCTGGCCCTTGCCGCTGTGCGCCCACGCCTCCGGCGCTGGCGGCGAGACCGGGCGGCCCCAGCCCGTGGCGTCGGAGCTCGCCTCCAGGGTGCTGTAGCTCCGCGTGCTCTCCACCTCGCCACTGCATGTGCGGCTGAGCGCACCGGCGGTTGACCCCGTCTGGCCGTCGCGGCAGCTGACCTCCACGGGCTGCGCATCCCCGCCTGTGGCGGCTGTGGCGACCAGCAATGATACAGGGGCCGTGCCCGCACTGCCAGGCGGCGGCCGTGCCTTTCTTATAGGTGGGCGTTGGCTTGGGTGGACCGCGCCGCCGTGGGAGGCGGGGTCCACAGCGGGAAGCAGCGCGGAGGCATGCGGCTGCGCCTTGTAGCTAGTCGCCTGCTGTGGGTGCGCCTGTTCGGGGGGACAGGTGGGAAGCAGGGCGAATGAAGCCTGTGAGTGATGGGGTTCCCCCGTGACGCACCACCCTTCAAGACATCGGCCGTCCGTGCAGCTTGTCAAGCTCTCTGCGAGATGCAAGAGCCCATGCTGCCTATAGCGAGGCGCTGCGCAGTTTGAGGAGGGTCCATGCGCAGAAACCCACATCGCGCGCACCCCCACACGCACCTGCTTTGCAGTGGGTTGCTGCAGGGCCGCCTCTGCTGCGTTGCCCCGGCGGTCGCCAGGGGGGCCGTGGCTACGCATCAATGACGCGAGGGCTGAGCGAAGGGTGCTGATGGTGAACCGGCCCTGCACGCAGAAGGGGCGGAGGGCGGGGCCCAAGGGGAGGTAGGTTCGATCATTGTTGCAGTGGACTGGACCTTTGACCCAGCCATGCCTGCTGCCTTGCGCACTCGCACGACGCACCTTCATGCCGGAGAGCCGGGCCTCGTGAGTGGCACCCCCCTTCCCCATGTCGTCTGTCAATTCGCACTTCCATGCGTGGGCTAGCGGTTCGCCATAGTCCAGGCATTCGTCCTTTGGCAGCTTGTGGTGGGAGGGCGGGGGGATGCGAAAAGCGGGCAGCACGAGGGGTAAGAACGGGTTTTGGGTGCGACACCGAGTACTACTCAGACATGATGCATCAAGCTGTTTATCTCAACGAAAGCAGAGTGCAAACTGGGGCCACATCGAGGCAGCGCCCCGAGGGCGAGCATGCAGCGGCGCATGTCTGCGGAACTTGGCGACCGTATTGGTTTTGCCCGACAATCCGATTGCGCACAACTAGTATGATATGGCTCCTCATCCCAGACGGGAGGGGCAGGGCGCATAATGCAGCGCGGCGCGGTCGTCGCAGTGTGAACTGGCACCACGAGCGACGACGGGCAAACGCATTTTGCCTGATCCGGCCCGAGCTAGCAGGTGGAATCCATGAGTGGCTTTGTGAGCTTTACATATCAATGCTCCTGTCAAGGAGAGCTCACCATGTCGCGAAACTGGCAATTTTGCCCCGGTCAGCGCCAAAGTGCGTATCCAGAGCCAGTTGGTCGCAACATCATCAGTTGGGCGAGTACTTAGAAGGTCAGGGGCTTGGCAGGAACGATCGCCCGAGCGGGTAAGTACACGTTTTGTTGGCGCGGTGAGGGCAGCCAAGGAGGGGAGTGGTATTCGCAAGTCGCTAAGTGTAACAAGGCGTGCTGCGAGTGCAGCTAGTGCTTGCAACGCGACGGAAACCAGGCAGTTTGTGTGTACTGCGCCACGTCGTGACAGCTGTTCCTCACGAGTTCAGCGCGAGTTCAGCCCCCATCGCTGAACTCCTGCCGGCTAGCCAGGCGGTCAAACGCGTCTGTTTGACGACCAGCCTGGTCGCCACCCGAACTCGCACGATGACTCAGACAGATCTCGTGTAGGGCGGTTTTCGGCAGGGGTTCCAGGCCTGGTGGACGGGGTCTCCATCCCAACCAGCCTCCGCTTTGCAAACGGGAGGTACATGCCTGCCCACCCCCTTCCTTCACTTCAACTGACACGCACACGCACGCACCTGGGACACCCCCCCCCCCGCCCCCCGCCCACCTCATTAGTCAGACCTTCTCACGAGGATCGGGACGGCGGGCCCGTATGCACTCCGTCAGCTCAGAGCAACCACATGCGGTGCCTGCACGGCTGCTCCATCCCATGGATTCCCCTGCAATTCATGGTGGGTGCAGGAAAGCGAGGATTAACAGTGCGCTCGTCCCACGTGGCCAATTGCCCGGCTTGCACGAGGGGCTACCGTGCGGCTCTTCTGCCCTGGCAACTCTCGTCATTAGCCCCTCCCTCCCTCCCTCACCTGACGGAACAGGACCAAGCTTAGAGGGCCCAGGACGGCGGGTCCACCAGGGACACACCCGCACACATGCCCATCCTCCCATACCAGCAGACATGCCAGGCATGGGCGAGGGACTATACACCTCACCTCCTTTCCGCTTGCGGACCGCATATGCCCTCAGCCGCTCCACCAGATCCGTCAGGCCGCGAGCGTCCGCCCACGCCAGGTCGGACAGCACGCTGGCGGGCGTGGCGGCCGCCGCCAGCCGCTCCGTCAGCGCCGCCACCGCACCGCCCATCAGCAGCCGCCCCGCCAGCGCCGCGGTGGGGCGCAGGCGCGCAGCAGCTCAGGCGGCACCGATAGCAGCGGAGATGAGGCTCCTGACAGCCCGAGCGAGGTGCCGTACATGTACGACAGCAGGTGCGCGCAGGCGGCGGGATCTTCGTTGGGCAGGGCCACCTCCGCCGCACCGCTTTCCTCGAAGCCTCCTCTGGGGGCCAGCAGCCGGGCGAAGCACTCCGAACCGGCCTCCAGGACGGAGTGCTGGACCGGGAAGGCCCGGCCCCCCACCCGCATCGTCACGGTGCCAGAGGGCACGGCCGCCCCGCCTCCATCACTGCCGCCGGCGTCCTCCCCCGCCGCCGGTGGCGCGAGCAGGCTCAGCAGGCGGTCCGTGGCAGCGGTGGGCAGCAAACTGGGTGGGGCAAAGCCTCCGCCGCTGATAAGCATCAGACTGCCTTCCGACGTCACCGCCCCCCGCTCTCCGCTGGGCAGGAGGGCCATCTGCCGGACGGCCCCCGACGGGAAGCAGCCCCGCAGCAGGGTGGTGACGGCGCCGCCAGCGTCCATGCAGCGGAGGTCGGGGCCGTCCGCGATCAGCAGGCGGCCGCCCGACACAGGCAGGAGGGCCCTTATGTCCTCGAAGCGGGCGGCCATCCCGCTGCCGTCGAGGCTGCCGTTCGCGCGCAAGTGCCCCGCCACCAGCTCCAACCTGCCCTCGACGTCACCGTTGGTCCGCACACGACACAGGGCCTTGCGAATTGCCGCCCACAGCGTCCCGGTGTCGGCGGGGTTGTGTGCGAGGCCCCACCAGAACCACCCGGGTGGCGCCTCCGTCCCTGGCAGCGTCGTCACGGCCCCGTTACGGGTGTCCACACTGTCCAGGCGCCGAATGCGGCCGTCGTCCGCCACCCAAACGCCGCCGCAGCCGTCGGCGGCGAGGGCATGTATGCCCTTGCAGCGCGCCTCGGCGCCGGTCCCGTCGGTCGCGCCTGAGCCGCCTGCCGACCCCGCCACGGCGCTGACCCCGTTACTGGCGTCCAGTTTGCTGAGGACATGAGGCTTGGCGGCATAGAACACGGCCGAGCGGCGGCGTAGACGCCAGCCTCTGTCCCAGCTTGTAGCCCACCTCTCCGCCCACTCCAGCCTCCAGCTCGTGAATGCCCCCCTCCTCCGGGAAGACCAGCACCTGGTCGGGGCCGCCCCCAGGCCGGGGGCGGACCACCAGGGCGGTCAGCATCGCGCCAAGTGCGAGTCCGTGACTTGCGAAGGCCATTGCTGATTTGGCGTTGTGGGTCTGGCGAGCGCAGAGGAGAGAGGAGAGGAGCGCCGGGACGTGCTTCAAGCGGGCAGGAGGCTAGTGCGCGTTGATAGACGAGGGCTAAAAGCAAAGCGCATTGCAGCGCAGTGCACGATGGCACGCTTGGCTCTGGCCCCCAGTCACCTCACGGCCGCGTGCAGGAAGTGAGGGTGAGGTTGGTGGGGCAGGGTAAACCTGATGGGTTGTTCACCATCAAGGGGGCTTGAAGGGGACAGGGGGGAAGCACAAGGGCGTGATGGGCGGGTGTTGTGTAGTGCGGGAGGATAAGGCAGCAGGATGCGGACAGTGTAGTGGTGGCCCTGGTGGGGGCCGAGGGCGGACAGGTCCTGGTCTGGGTTTTGCCCGGGGGACGGGGAGGAGGGGACAGGGGAGTCAAGCAGGGCAAGTACGCGAGCTTCGGTTTCGAACACGAGCGCCCCCGACAAGTTCCGCAACATCAGTAGATGTGGGTCGGTAAAAGCGATAAAATGCAAGGGATCATGGCAGGGAGTCGGCCACGGAGGCCATGGCGAGGCCCACGCTGCCTCTTAGCGTTTCTGGCTATGTGCCGCGCGGCCGACGCAGCCAAGAATGCCGGCATAGTGGAAGTGGACGCTCTCATTCGCGCATGCGGTAACACGACGTTGGTGTTGATTGCTGTTGGGGGGGGGGGTGAAGCTTAGGACACTGATTGGAGCTGGGAACATGCGTGGGGAACAGGCGGGGAAAGCGCAGGGGCGTCGGTGGGTATGGCACGCGTGGCACGCGAGACTTCGCCCCTCGCAACATCCGAGAGCTCACCATTGCAGGTCGCAGTCGCTTAGAACAGCGCATTACAACATCGCCAAGTCCTCGTGACCTCCCTGACGCTCGCGCGAACCACAGCTGCGAAAGATGGCGCTCCGCCAGGCTCTCCCGCGCCAGGCTAGGCCTGCGCAGACACGCACTCTTGCTGCTCCAGCCCTGCGCCAGCCGGTGCGCTCTCGTCAGGCGGCCGTGCGCGTCAAGGCCGTCGCCGAGATGTCTCCGGACCTCAAGCAGTCCATCGACGAGCTCATCAACGCGAACAAAATTGTGGTAAGCTAGTCGGTGCTCGGGCGCTGGCGAGCAGATGTTTGCAAACAGCGCTAGCCTGCTTGCATGGCTTCCGCGATGCCGCGCTGAGTGGCGTCCTGCGCCCTCGCTCTGCCGCCGGCTCACATCAGGTGTTCATGAAGGGCACGAGGCAGTTCCCGCAGTGCGGATTCAGCAACACGGTGGTGCAGGTCGGTTGGGAGGGACGGGTGTATGCTTTCGTCAAAGAGTGGGGGTCTTTAGCAAGGGCAATGGACCGTCTGGGGGCTGAGTCGGCTTGTACCGCTATTGGGTAAGGGATGGGGGCCCGGGGACGTAGGCACCTGCGGCGGGGTCGGGCAAACCCTAGCCGGTTCCACATGTCTTGACCCGCATGACCCGCCTTTCCCCCGGTCAACACAGATCCTGAACGTCATGGAGGTGCCGTACGAGACGGTCAACATCCTCGCGGACGACAGGCTGCGAAGGTGCGCTGCTGCGAGGTTCAGCAAGATAGAAACAGCGGCGGGGCGGGGTCGCATGCGTACCCTGGTCAAACCGCGTGGCGAGAGGGTCGTGCTGTTCTTTGCTTCGCGTCGAGGTCATCTGACTTCACTCTAGCGATCGGGCCGGACCTTAGGCATCAGTGATGGAATTGGGTTGTTCTCAGCGTGCCCGCCCGGCCTTTTCCGGCGTGTTTCGACCTCTTGCTCCCACCCTTCTTGCCATCTCCACCTCCACGTGTTTGGTCCCCACACCGCAACTGCCGTCCGATGCCGTCGGCCCCAGATGCATCCTAGGCGAGGGGCAGGGGCCCGATAGAGTGGGCCTCTCACGCCACTACCTGCACGCTCCGCCCCCACCCCGCAGCGGCATGAAGGAGTACAGCCAGTGGCCCACCTTCCCGCAGGTGGGCGGGTGTACGGCAGGGGAAGATCTGCCGTACTCTGCTGAAGTATCGCACTTCGGCAGTGGGGGTCTCAGCGGGGGGGTAGCAGCTGCTGCGACGCGCCAGGACGGGGCGTGGGGAATAGGCCCCGGGGTGTGCCCGCTAGGAGGGCAGAGGAGCAAGCGAAGGGGCCTGGGGCTACCCTCAACCCCAATTCCACCCTATCCAACTTGGGCCTACCCCAATCTCCTCTCCACCTCCACAGGTCTACATCAACGGGGAGTTCTTCGGCGGCTGCGACATCATGATCGGTGGGGCCGGGGGAAGGGAGACTGGGATGGGGTCGGGGGCCGCCGAGAGGGCGGGAAAGGCTGCAGAGGACACCGCCTCGATTCCCCGCCCTGTGGTTGCCCGCTTGTACTTTCATTAGATTGGGGTCAGTTCTTGGTCCGCTCATCCCACTCCGCCCTCAACAACCTCCCATTCATTCACCCCTCCCCATCCTGCAGAGACCTACCAGTCCGGCGAGCTGAAGGAGCAGCTGGAGATTGCCCTCAACTCGTGAGGGGGAGGCCGGCAGCGGAGGGCCGCACAGGCGGGCAGGCCGCCCGGAGGAGTCGGGGCAGGCGGAGTGTTTCATTGCAGCGGACTGCGGTGGTCAGCTGCCGTAGGTGTGTACTGGAGGGGTGTTGAGCGCGGGGTCAGGATCATTCGCGGGGCCCCGTAAGCTCCGCTCGTGTCTCGTAAGCTCGTGGTTCGGGAGTGTGGGGAAAGGAGGCAGGCGGAAATAAAGAGTCGAGGCTGGGATTGAGGCGGGGGAAGGGCTGGGGGCGGCGGGGGCGGGGGCTGCTGGCAAGAAGGCGGCGGTGCCACGCCGCCACGCGCCGAGCCCGACCTCTCGCCTGTCTTCTTCGCGCGCAAAGAACGGAATAAACGAGAGGCATAAGCATCGCGTGTAAGGCTTGCTATCGAGCTCCGATACGTCTCTTTGCTTGCTGCCCGGCATCGCCCTCGCCTGAGGGGTCCGATGCAGCTCCGGCCCCGCCCCACCAGCTCTCGCACACGTCGGGGCCTCTCTTCCGCCTGCTTCCGCACCGCTCTCTCAAATCCGGCAACACAGAGCTCGCGCGAACGCGCAAAAGCATGGCCTAGGGTTTCCTTCCGCGACCTCAACTCGGGCGCCGCTTGCGCCCGCTCCACCTCAGCCCCCGCGCGCGCCCCTCCGCGAGCCCCCCTCCCGCTTCCGCAGCACCCCGCGACGCCTGCAGACATGGGGAGACCAAGCGCCTCCGCCCTCACGACGCAGCCGCCGCAAAAGGCGCGGCCCTGCGGCGCGAGAGGCCGCTCACCCGGCGATGCGACGTCCGCCTGTCGGAAACGGCCCGGCGTCGCAGCCGCGGCTCGGCTGCTGCTTGCGGCCGCGCTGGTGCTGCTAACGGGGCCGCTGCGAGCGGCAGCGCAGGAACGAGGTGCGTTCTGGGGCCGGGGGCGAGGGGGGAGGGGAGGCGCGAGGCTTCAGCAGAGGCGAGGCGAGCGGCTCGCTAAAGCCTTGGGCCCCGTGGGTCATGGTCGGGGCCGTCGCAAACGCAGGAGGGGTAGGCTGTGCAAATTAGGCCGGCTGTTGCTACTGCTGCTGCTGCTGCCGGGGTCTCGGCCTGCGCGGGTCACGAGCCGCCGCCCGACACGCTCGTAGGCCCGGGTCCGGGGCGTTGCTCGCCTCGCTTGGCCCTGTCTAGCCCATCCTGGATATCCTACCGATGCGGCTGCCTGCAGCCTCCGCAAACCTGCTCTTAGCCCGCCCCGTCCTCGCCCTGACCCGCCCTTGCCCGCTCCCCGCCCCCCCCCCCAGCCCGCGTGTCCCGGCCGGGCGGTGCGGGCCATGCGCTGCTGTTCCAGGACCACGTGGTGGTCAAGACGGACTTCAGGGTGGGGCACAGGGGGGGGGGAGGCAAGGGAGGCAAGGGAAGGGCCAGGACCGGGCCAGGCGGACGGAGTCCAGACAGACAGCCATGCAGGCTGGGTTGCCAAGGGAGGCAAGGGACGCAAGGGAAGGGAAAGGCGAGGATCAGGCATGGCGAAGGGATGGTGTGGGGCTACTGCGGGGTCAAGACGGACTTCAGGGTGGGTTGCCGGTCTTGAGGGAAAGGCCAGGACCGGGCAAGGCTGACGGAGTCAAGATAGACGGACTTACAGGCTGCTGTGAACTCATGGGGTGCAGCCGTGACGGCCAAACCTGCAAACAGCGCACCCTGAGCTTGAACCTCTGCCTTCCTCCGCCCCCAGGACTTCCCCTCCACGGCCTTCACGTTCGAGGCCTGGATCAGCACCACGGACTTCTGCCACTCGGGTGGGTGTGGGGGGGGAAGGGCGGGTCGGCGTCTGCGAGACTGAGGCCGCTTGGGTTTTCTCTGGCCAGTCATGGTGGAGCACGCGACCGTCTGCTACCAGTCACCGAAGCGCCTTCTACCCCCCTGCCTCCACCCACTCCACCTGCTCCACCCCCACCCCCACAGGCACGGTAATGTCGTACGCCAAGAACAGCCGCAGTACGGACGACAACCAGCGCATCGCCGACTTCAACCACTTTGTGATCTTCGACACAAAGGTGCGGCTGCCGGGTTGTAGGTGGTTACGGGGGGAAGCGTCAGTGAGCCGGAAGCGTGGTAACGAGGCCTGCACAGGTGGGGTTGGCGCTTGCGCGCTTGCGCGCAGGTCCGTCCACCCCTTGACTTCTCGTCTGGTCCACACCACCGCTGCTCCCCTGGCCCCCTTCCCTGTCCCCTTCCTCCCCCCCTCTTTCTCTCCCACCCCAGAACCTGCTCGCCTGCCACGACTTCCAGTACATTGACCTGTGGCCCGACCCCGCCTCCGTGTCCTGCCACGCCGCCTACGCCAACGCCTCAGGGGGCAGCCGGAAGGTGAGGTCCGCGTGGGGGGGAGGGGGCAGGGATGGGGGCGCATGGCGGGAGCATGCGGCCGGACCGGAGCACGCTTCCCACCCCATGCATGCTTCCCTCCCTGACTTGAACCTCTTCACCGCCCCCGCGCCCCTCCCAGCTCCCCAGCCTGGCCTGGCCTGGTGTACCCGGCAGGATCTCAGCCCTCCTGCTCCCGCCCCATGCCTGCTTCCCTGACTTGAACCCCCCCCCTCCACTTCACCCGTCAACCCCTCCCAACCTCCCCTCCCACCCAGCTGCCCAGCCTGGTGGAGCGGGACGGGCGCTGGCACCACCTGGCGGTGACGTGGACGGCGGCCAGCGAGGGGCTCACACGGGTCTACCTGGACGGCTCCATGGGTGGGGGGGAGGGGGCGGGGGGTGGGGGGGGCCGTGGGGAGGGTGCTGCTCAAGGGGTGGAAGGCTCGCGCATGGTGACATGCCCGCATGGGTCGCATGGGTTGCCAGGCCCCGTTTAGGTGTTCCGTGTGCCTGTGCCGCTTCCTGACACTCCCCTGCCCCCCACCCCCCAGTCGCGTCCGCCACCACGCACCGCACTGCGCCGCTGGAGCCGGACGGAGCCTTCATGCTGGGGGGGGAGCAGGTGGGGGAGAGGGGGGATGGAGCAGGTGGGGGTGGTGGGTGCGGCCTTGTGCAAGGTGTCAGTGGTCAGTGGTACTGTCTTTACTGTCGCTACTGTCTTCCCTGCCGTGATGACCCGCCTCGTGTCCCCTTGTCCTGACAACCCCCCCCCCCCCCCTCCACGGGACTGCTTCGGCGGCTGCACGGACCCTGACCAGGGCTCCTTGCTTGCCCTTCCCCTGCGCCTCACCTGCTCCACTTCCCTCCCCCTCTCCCCTCTTTCCCCGCAGGACTGCTTCGGCGGCTGCACCGACCCCAACCAGGGCTTCCACGGCATGATCGACGAGGTCCGCATCTGGCGCACCGCCCTGGGGCAGGAGGAGATCGTGCAGCGCATGAGATGTGCGTGCTGGGGGGGGGCGAGGGGGGCGTCGAGGGGAAGGGGGTTGCGACGCGGCGTAATAAAGTTGGTAAAGTCTGCCTGCAATGGCAGGAGGCGGGTCTACGGTGGAGGGGGTGGAGTCGAGCGAGCAAGGGCACGGAAGGGAAGGAAGGGGTTTTGCGGTATTGCAAGGGGGGAAGGGTAAAGGGCGCACGTAATCCTCCTCCTGCTCCGCCGTTCCGCCACCCCGACCCCCAGGGGCCTCGGGTCTGGAGGGCTTTCCCGACCTGGTCGCTTGGTGGCGCTTCGACGAGCCCAACGGAGGTGGGAGGGAGGGGGTTGGCGCGGCCGCAGCGCGGATGGAGGGCTCAACTTGCTGTGGTGGCTCTTGGCCGCACTGATGCGTTGACAGTCCGCCTCCTTGTGCTGCCTCGCTCACCCCCTCCAGCCCCTCCCGCACCCCCTCCTTCACCCCACGCCCCGCCCTTCCCACCCACACACTGCCTCCCCTGCCCTCCTCTTACTAACGCAAACCCCTACCCCCTGCACACACCCCCAGACCCCGGCATCTTCGCTCGCCACGCCCTGGCCCGGGACGCCTCGGGCCGCGGCAATGACCTGCAGCTGGAGACCCCGCCCACGCCCCGCAGCGCCGTGATCGCAATGGTGGGGGGGGGGCTTCGGGGGGTGGGGTCGGGGGGGAAGCGGGTTCGTTGGGGGTGGGGAACAGGGGTAGGTTTGGGCAAGAGCGAGAGCTGAGAGACACCGCACACGCCTCGCAGTGCAGTCATCAGCCTGGTGGCGGGCGGGGGGCGGGGGATTGGGATCAGAGTGATTGTGCTGGCGAGAGGGATTAAGGGGTGGGGCGGGGGGGATGGGCGGGGAAGAGCGGAAGGAAAGAGATACCGCCCACGCCCCGCAGTGCCCTGATCGTAATGGGGTTCGGGAGGTTGGAGGCCACGCCCACGCCTGGCTCGCCGTTATCCGCTTAGTGTAGATGTGGGGTTGAGGGGGTTGGGGGGCAGGGGGCAGGACTAAGGGGGCACAGGGATGAGTGGGATCACAGGGGCCGTAGGAAGGGGTGGGTACCGGGAGCAGGGCTCGGCGGGGGGCGGGGGCCATGGGGTTGTTGGGGATGGGGAGTGAGCAAGTAAGCCTATCTCCGCCTCCCTTGCGCGTCGTCACAATACTGCCAACGCGTGGCTTGTACCGCTGTACAACAAACAGCGTCACCCGCCCTAGTGGCGTAGCGCCCAACCTCCTCACCCCTCAGCCCTCACCCCTTCCCACTCCCCCTCCTCACCCCACCCACCCCCATCCCCCCCAGCCCGGCGGCCGCGACGCCCTCCACGCGGGGGCCCTGGAGTTCCGCAACTCGCTGGCCGCCAACAGGCACTTCGTGGGCTTCCCCACGGGGTCGTTCAGCGTGGAGCTGTGGGCCAAGGGGGCGGCCATCCAGGTGGGGCTAGGTATGGGGTGCGTGGCAGAAGATCAGGTGTAGCAGTGATGTTCGGGGGCGGGACTGGATGGGGGCTTGCGGTGGGGAGCTGTGGGCCAAGGGCGCGGCCATGCAGGTGGGATGGGCGGGGAGGGGAGTGCGGGGGGGGGGACGTAGGGAACAGGTGCTTCGGCCAGGAGTGGCCATGCCTTGCAACTGAGCGCGAACTTGAAACGTTGAGAAGCTGCCTTCACCTCACGTCCCTCCCCGCCTCACTCCCCCTCTCAGCGCCTGGACAACCTGCAGCAGAAGTCCACCCAGCTGCTGTCGTACTCGGCACAGAAGGTCACGCCAGGTGGGGCGAGGGGGGGGCAGGGCAAGGTCGAGGGGAGGGTGCGAACGAGTGACGGGCAGGGTGGCAAGGAAGCTTTGACTTGCATCCCACAAGCAGCCTTGCTGAACCCTCGACCGCGCTGTGTGCCGTACACCCGTACCCGCAGATGGTGCCGTACTGCCCGGCTTCATGGACGATGCCGTACGCATCGAGCGGCTGCTGGCCTCCACGCTGACGCGCAAGGGCCGCAGCGTGGGGCCGGCCTGGGGGGGCAGCACCTCGGGTGAGGGGGAAAGGGGGAGGGGGCTGGAATCAGCTGGTATTTCGAGTCAGCGGGAGGGGACAGCGCGCGGAGAATAGGGAATGGCACCGCAGGGGAAGTTCCTCGGGTACCTTCGGCTGCCCGGCCCTGCAACGCCCTGTCACCCAGCACCCACCGCCTTCCCCTTCAGGCGCCATCGCTGTGCACATCAACTCCAATGAGCACACCGACGACCCGGGCCGAGAGGCGGTGCTGATCTTCGACGCGCAGTGGTGAGTGGTGGGTGGTGGTTGGCGGTTGGGAAAGGGTCGGTACGGGGTCCTACAAGGCGGGAGCCCAGTTGTGTGGGGGCAAGGGCCGTGGGCGCCAAGGGTGGGCGTGCGCCTCCTTGCACTGGGCTGTGGGTGTGGTTGTGGGCCTGCACGACGGCGCAACTCCCAATTCAAAAACCCCACCCGCTCCCCATTCCTCCCCCTTCCACCCCTTCCCCCCAGGCTGGACGACCGCTGGCACCACATCGCGGTGACGTGGGATGCGGCCAGCGGCGCCGCCTCGCTCTACCTGGACGGGGCGCCCCGGGTGGCCATGTTCAGGTGGGGCGGGAGGGATGGGGGGTTGTACGGCAGCACACCGGCATGCGTACGACAGGAAAAGTGGAATGTGGGCGGGGCGCGCCGGGTGGCGGCCATGTTCAGGTGGGCCGGGAGGGGCGTGTACGGCACATCGGCATGTGTACGGCGGGGCCTCTGGTGGCCATAATGAAGTGGGACACCAGGCCGGACCTAAACCGAAGATGGGAAGGCGTGCGTACCGATCACTCGCAGCCTGGAAGATCTGGAGTACGACAGGAGCCGTTGGCTCCAGAGGAGTCCATACCGGGCTCATTCAGGCAGCGGAGGCAGGTCAGCCTCTTCCGCCACTCGGGAGATCTGGCGTACGACACGGGTCGCTGGGCCCAGCGGGTCCCTGGCGGGCCCACTTGCCCATGTCGTAAACCAGCTCTCCCAAGTGGCGGAAGAGGCTTGCTTGGCCCCGCCGCCTGCCCCAACCGGCGATCGCAATAGACGGCTTCGCTACCGTCCCCAAACCGCTCTTGGCCTGACCGCCCAGTGGCATTGAAACCCGCACTCATCCCCCTAACGGTCCTAACCTACACGCTGGGCTGCGATACCCCTCCCGCTTTAATTGCATGGGCTGAACACGGGAGGAACTACTATGGAACCATCGCTATGCGCCACCCAGCCCCGCCCCTGCGCACCGCACTCCACCTACCCCCACCTCCCAAGCCCACGCCGCCAACCTTCGCCCCGCCCCAACACCTCCACCACCTCCATCTTCCGCCTTCCCCCTCCCCCCCTGTCAGGGACGACTACGGTCAGGTGGAAACACAGGTCGACCCAGCTTCGACTTGACGTCACCTCACCGCACTCCCCCCCCAACGAAGCCTAATACCCCCGCCCCCTCGCCCCCCCTTCCCTCCCCCCCTGTCAGGGACGACTACGGGCAGGTTGAGGCCCGCAGCCCCATGGAGAGGGGGGTGTACCCGGTGGTGGCGGCGGGGACCAGCAGGGAGGCCGTGGGGAGCCTGGTGCTGGGGCAGGTGTGTGTGTGTGTGTGGGGGGGGGGTGGATGGGGGAAAGGAATTGCGAGTACAGGTGGTCTGAGGTTGGGGCGTTTGAGTCGGGTCGCAACTGCGCCTGCTCCCAGTTGGTCCTCTTGCGCGTTCGGACCAGTGCGTTCAGACTTCCCGCCCCCCGTGTCTCCTCTCAACTCCACCCATGCACCCTTCCCCTCCCCCTCTCCCCCCTCTTCCCCTGACAGGACCAGGACTGCCTGGGCGGCTGCTTCAGCCCCGCCGAGGCCTTCGCCGGTCAGATGGCGGCGGTGCGGCTGTGGGACCGACCCCTGGGTCCCTCCGAGGTGCGTGGGAACACGTGCGCGTCGGAGCGGACCCTACGCCCCAGCATCGCACTGCGTCCCGGGCTGGCTAGCTTGTGATGGCTCAGGCTGGCGGATTCCGATGCGGTCGGAATTAGTCCGTTCAAGCCACTGTACGGTCCAAATCAAACCTTGTTTGTTGTGGTCAGTCCACTGGGACCGGTCAAGTCCTGTCCGCTCTGATGTGGTCGTAGCATGTGCCTGATGCGGTCGATCGAACAACCGACCTGGCTCAAACGCGTCAGGTCCACTCACCTGCCGACTTCGCCCTCCCACCCTACCTCAGATCGCCGGCGGTATGGGCCTGGTGCAGCCCTCCGCGCGGCAGGGGCTGCTGGGGCTGTGGGCGTTCGGAACGGAGGGCATCGGCCGCAGCCAGGCGGGGACGCAGCTTGCGCTGGACACGGCGGGTGGGTGGCTGGGGTGGGGGGTCTGGGGGGAGGATCTTGGGGGCAGGGCAGGAGATCTCGGAGGGTCATGGGATGCAGACAGGTGGAGGTTGCAGCGGCCAGGCGGGGACGCAGCATGCCCTGGAAATAGCGGGTGGTTCCTTACGTACAAGGGTGGGACCTTGGATTTGGGTCCTTCAGGAAAGTGTTGTGCTCTAGGCATGGGGTTCGGACGGTGTGGGAGGGAAGCATCCAAAGGGGGGGCCAAAAGGGGTAGACAGAGGGGTTCGGGGACGCAGCGTTGAACACTGCGGAGGGGTTCCTGCGGGGTGGGGGGGGGAGAGGGAAGGGCGTAGTAGGGCGTTCCTAGGCAGCCTAGGCAGCCTACACAGGGTGTCTCCTAACAATATGCCTACGCGCGTGTTGCGGTGCAGCAAGGTGTGAGCCGTAGCGCTCCCGTGGCCACGCGCCCCCCTCCCCGCCGCGGTCCCGCCCACGCCCCTCGCGACCAACCGGCGACACACCGGCGTATCCCATCCAACCCTCAAAAGGGGCAAGCCGAGACTGCTGCGCAGCGCAGTGATTGCACAGCTTGTGGATATCGTTGCTCGCTCTCCAACCGACAGCACGTCACAGACGCGCTATTGCTTGGAGAGCCAGCGACGTCATTCACAAACTGAAGCAACCCAGCCCTACGCGGTTGAGGTCCTGTAGGCGCTGTGCAAAACATCGGACACCCAAACAGGCCAACACTCCGTGCGATGGGTGCCTGGGGGGGGGCGTCGGTTGGGAGGGGCTGTGTCATGGAGACTGTCAGGTGGGCTGGGGTGCGGGGCCTCCAGTTCCAATTTCTCCTCCCTCAAGTTTGCCCACCGCCCTTCCCCGATGGCTCCGCTATGCCCTCACCTAGTTAGATCACACACAGCCCTCTTCCTGTGCTTTTTCCTACTCGACCTTGCCTCCCCCCCTCCCCCCCCACAGGCGCCCCCCACGTGAACCACCTGGAGCTCCGCGGCAACCCGCCCCTCTACGTCTACTCCACCGCGCCCCTGGCGGCCTCGGACGGCCGCCCCCTGCCCGGGCCCACGCCGGGGGCGGGCGGCTTCTCGCTGCAGCTGAGCGACAAGCAGGTGGGTGGGAAGGGGGGATGGGGTTGGGGGTTGGGGGTGGTGGGAAGTAGCCAGAGGTCGCAGCGCATATCACACCCCAACATCTGCCGCGTGTCGTACCTTACCGCCCTTGCTGTGCCGTACATCATGTGCTGTGCCGTACCTCAGGTGCTGATGCTGCCCAACTTCCGGGACTTCCCCTCCACCGCCCTCACGCTCGAGTTCTGGATGTGGTCCACGGACCGCTGCCGGCCGGGGGTGCCCTTCAGGTGGGGGGAGAGGGTGACGTTTCGGGGAGACGGGGGAAGAGGGTTCGGGGTACTGGTGGTTGTGGTTCTGGGCCCTCGCGCTTGGTCCGTCCTTGGTCCTACCCGCTAAACCCCTCCACCTTGGGCCTGCAGCCGCTGAACCTCTGCCACCTTGCTGCTGACCCTGCCCCCCCCCGGGCCCCCGCTTCCCCCCTCCCCCGCTCCCCCCCTCCAGCTACGCGGTGGGGGAGTACATGCGGGGTGACAACGCCTTCCTGCTCTTCAACTACAACAGCTGGTGGGGGAAGGGCTTGGGGAAGAGTGTGTGTGTGGGGGGGGTGAGGACGAGCGTCTGAAGGATCGTCAAATGGCCAGGGGGTTCAAGGGTTGGCTGCAGGGCTGGCTGCAGGGCTGGCTGCAGGTCCGGGTGCCAGCATAAGGTCACGTACGGCAATCCGTGTACGGCATCCTTGCAGGGGCGTGTCTGTCATGGAGGACGAGGGCTACCTGTCGGACCACCAGTCGGGCGTCAGCGCCACGGACGGCACGTGGCACCACGTGGCGGTCACGTGGGACGGCAGCACCGGTGCCGTACACCTGTACGACAACGGCCGCCTGGTGTGGACCGTCAACCGCGGCAAGGGCAAGGTCATCCCGTCGGGTGGCACCCTGGTCATCGGACGCGAACAGGTACGAGCGGGTTCATGGAGAGGGGAATGGTTTCGTGTTGTGCGGCTGTGGGACGCACTTCCTTGCAGGGGGAGGGGTTTGGGGAAGTTCGAGGTTCGAGGAGTTCTCGCTTGCTCGACCTGCGCTTTGCTATTGAGCTCGATGTATCATGTGAGGGGGCGCGGCTGTGGGACGGACTACAGGACGCACGGGCTTGCAGGGGCCCTGTCGGTAGCGGCAATGGGACGGGAGGGGTTTGGGGAAGATCGAGCTCGAGGGCGGGGTCGGATTTCTCACTGGCGCGACCTGCGCTGTGTAAGTGGGCTGAGTGGTTTCGTGCTGTGCGGCTGTGGGATGCAAGGAGGCAGGAGGGTACGCACGGGTAAGAGGCTTGCAGGGAGAACCGCTGCGTGGCGCTTGGTGGTAGCAGCAGCCCCACCCCCACCCCCTTCCCTCGCTGGACCCCCGCAGGACTGCAAGGGCGGCTGCTTCGACAGCGCCGAGGGGGCGGCGGGCTCCGTCAGCCCCGTCAACGACCAGGAGTACGGCCCACAGGTGTGTACGACAGCGAGGGGTGAACGAGGGTTGTGTCAGAGCGTGGGCGAAGGTGTCTCCAGTGCACCCGCTCCGGCAGTACGGTTGGCGAAGATTCCCCTCACTCCGACCCTCCCCCTCTCCATGCCCACCCCCCAGGACTTCACGGGCGTCATTGAGGAGATGCGGCTGTGGCGGGTGGTGCGCAGCCCCCAGGAGATAGCCTCGGGCATGGAGTGGGACGACGGCAGGGGGCCGGGTGGGTGGCGGGGCGGGGAGGGCGGGCGACGAGGTGGAGGGACGACGGACCGGTGAGGGGCCGGAAAGGACGGGGCGGGGTCAGGGCTTGGGGTGGGATGGTAGCCTGGTTCTTGGTTGGTGGCGGGGTCAGTTGCTGGAGGGGCCATGGACTTCACACATCTGACGCTCTACTCTGCCGTCCTCAACCACTCGCCCCACCGCCTCGTTCCCCCACACGCAGGCGGCTTCGACCGCCCCGGCCTGGACCCCTCCTCCCCCGGCCTGGTGGCCTACTGGCGCTTCGACGAGGGCATGGGCTTCCGGGTGCACGACGTGACGGGGCACGGACACGACCTGGTCATCCTGCAGGTGGGGAGGGGGCGGAGGGGGCTGCCGGGGTGTGTATGGGCGCGTGTGCGACTCGTGGTGAGGACGGGTGCACCGTACACGGGTACCGGTAAAGCTACACACGTCCCTCGCATGCTCCGTGTTTTGCTCGTGCCTTGCGCCTTCCTGACTCCTGTGTTCCCTCCGCCCACACCCCGCCCACCCCGCAGCCCCCCCAGTGGGTGGTGACCCGCTGGCTCAGCTCCTGCGGCAATGGGGCGGTGGAGGGAGCGGAGCAGTGCGACGACGGGGGAGTCACGGGTGCGTGGGGGGGCCCGAGGGGGGCGCGCACTGCACTGCAGGACCCCGCGGCTAGCCATGGCCCCAGTGCCCAGACTGCCCACCTGTCTGAACACCAACCCGTTAAGGGGTCCATGTACTTGCCCCCGCCCTCCCCTGCCAAACACACGCTCATGACACCTTATGCCTCACACCCTGACTGCCCTCCCTCACGTCCTCGCAGACGGCGACGGCTGCTCCGCCGCCTGCCGCATCGAGCCCGGATGGACCTGCGAGGGCAGCCCCTCGGTCTGCACCCGCGGCGCCGGGCCCGCGCCCGGGCCCACCCCAGGCCCAGCGCCAGGCCCAGCCCCGGGCCCAGCTCCAGGCCCAGCGCCAGGCCCAGCGCCTACCCCCGCGCCCGCGCCCACACCACAGCCCAACCCGCCCGTTCCCAGCGGAGGAGGCGGAGGGGGCCCGTCGGTGCGGCCGGACAGTGCTGGAGGGGATGCAGGCGGAGGCGGAGTTGGTAGCCACCGCCACCGGGCCCCTGTGAGCCTGATCGTGGGCCTGACGCTGGGCGGCGTGGGCCTGCTGGCCGTCATCGGTACGGCCTTCGCGGCGCGGCGCCAGATCTCACCGGTGAGCTCCAATAGCCTTGGTTTGACCTAGCTGCGAATCGTCAAAAGCTGAATGTCACCGCTGTCCTACCCGCCCTCAGCAATTCCTCCCACTCAATCCCGCCCAGCTGAGGCTAACCCTCTCGTGTCCCCCCCCGGTGTTCCCGCCCTATCCACCCCCCCCCCCCAGGCCCTGCAGTCCCTCCAGGCCTCCCTGCTGGAGCGCCTGCCCCTGCCCCGCTCCGTGAGGGCCCGGCTGGACCCCGAGTGGGCCCCGCTCACAGTCAACCCGGAGGTGGGGGAGGGGGGGGAGAGGGAGGGGATGAGGAGGAAGGAGAGGAGGGAGGGGATGAGAGGAGGGGAGAGGAGGAAGGTCACGTGGGCGCGTGTTGGGCCTCACAGGCAGAGCGCAGGGGAGGGCAAGGGGGGAGGGTGAGGGGAGAAGGCATAACACCCAGAGACTCGCGTCCCCAGGGCATTGTTTCAGTGGTTCCTCCCCCCTCCCTCCCCCCTCACCCCCTGTCAGGAGGAGGACATGATGTCCCCCGACTTTGTGATGCCCACCCCTCCCCGCCGGGGGGCGCCCCCGGGGCACTCGGGTCACTACCACCCCCTGCTGGGGGGCACCGCCTCGTCGTTCAGGTGGGGAGGGGAGGGGCGTACGAGGGCGGTTCGGGGGGCCGAGGGCTGGAAGGGCCATGAGGGGGTCAGGGCGGCCTGCGGCGGCGATGCAAGTTACACAGCAAACCTCACGACACGTGCACTAGTGCTACCTTGGCGTGAACTCCCGACGCTCACCTCTGCCTATCCTATCCAGCACCCTCTTATCCGACACCCTCCTCACGACTACCCCCTCCCTCCTGCCCCCCCCCCTCCTCCTGCCCCCCCGCAGCCCCTTCCGCCAGGGCGGCCACGGGGGCCCCGGCTGGATGTCCGCCCCCGCCACGCCCATGCCCTCGCGCCTGCTGCCCCCGGGCGGCGCGGGCCACAGCCCGGGCGAGGGGCTGCCGGCCTTCCCCGGCTTAGGAGCGCCCGGGTCGCCCGTGCTGCCGGGACTGGGGGAAGACGAGTAGCCGGGAACGAGGCGGAAGACGAGTCGTCGGAAACGAGGGGGAGGACCTAGTTCTTCCGGTTGCGCTTCTAGACGGCGGGGCAAGCCTGCATTAGATTGGGGGTGGCGGAGGCTTTGCAGGGACGCGTGGGTCGCTGACGGCTTGCCGTACGTCTGTGCGGGTACTCCTAAGCAGTGCGGAGTAGGTGGAGGGGTGGGTGGATGAGGGCACGGCAAGAGGCTGACGCACATGCATGGATGTGTGGCGGCTCGCTGGGAGGCAAAGACACGAGGCTGCAGGAGCTTGCGTTCTCTGTGCGTGGCTTGGCAGGGGGTTGCTGGGGCCTTGACTTCTGCACCGGGATGCGGGGGGGGCGGGGTGAAGCGGGATGGGGTGGTTGGTACGTGGTGGGCGGGGCGGTAGACAGATGGAAGGGTCAGCGTTCGGGGTTTGCGGATCCTAATGGAGTTGCCTGTGGCAGGAGGGTAGGACGGGAATGCTGCATGTGGTTGGGATTCCCCAGGTTGGACCCACATGAAGAACAAGAGCTGTGCTGAGCAGCTTTGAATTGATGGGGTGGCATGTTTACGCCGTGCAGCGGTGCAGGGCAACAGCGCTATGGCAGCCTTGGCTGGCTTTGCTTTCCTTCTTTTGGCTTGACCCTAGTAGTGCCAGCAGCGATCACGTCCGAAAGGCGTGACGTGCAGAGTGGTGCAGGGCTCGAGGAGTGTAGGACTCTGCGCCGAAGCTATTGGGTTGCTATCTGGCTGAGGGGGATCGGGGGTGGAGCGGTGGACGCGGAAAGGTCCGTTCAGGTCTGGCCTGTAACTTGCGGAGACAAGTCAGGATGCCCCAAAAGCTCTGAAGTACCTTCGCAGACACGGCCGAGCATGTGATGTTGTGAGCGCAGATAAACATGAGAGGTTGTCGCGGTTGTAGGCCTCCTGTTGGCGGGAAAAGGCGGGAAGGCGGGAAAAGGCGGGATCATGCAGCCCGGATCGCGCCCAACCCGGCACGAGCTCAACTCGGCGCGAGCTCAGCTCAGTGCCTCGCGCTGCACACAGACAGAGCAGCAGAGCTTCTGGTTCAGTTCGAAGGTTGCCCCGCCCGAACTCTCCGCCAGCGGACGACAGGAGCCGACACAGTGCCCTCGCGCGGCGCTCCCGCCTCGCCCGGTGCGCCGCCGCGACTCGCAGCCTAGAGGTGAGCGTGGAGCCTTCATCAGGCCGAGCCTGGTTGCTGTCGCTGCTGCTGCCGCGCGCGTGCTCCTCTAACCCACGCGCCCTTCGACCGATTGGCTGCATGCTCGCTGGCCGCAGCCGAGGCAGTAGGTGCCCACAGCCGAGGTTGCGACCGGCCGCTGCGTCGCCATGGCCCCCAAGCGCCAGCGAGGCCACGACGTCGGGGCCAGGGAGGTGGCGGAGCTGAAGCGCAGGTGAGGGCGGGGGGCAAACCTGCGCAGCGTTGGAGGGCGGGGGGGGCGGGGGCGATGATGAACGCTGCTGGCGGCGGGGTCCCGCTCGCTCAAGGCCACGGCCTCGTCTTTCTCCCCCCCCTCCCTCCCCCCTAACTCAACCCCCCTCTGGCCTCTGCACCTGATGGTCCGCAGCAACGCCGTGGTCGCCGCCGCCGACCTCGACTGCCATGCTTCCACCCCCAACGCCACCCCCTACCCTCGCCCCCACCCGGGATGCGAGGTGGAGATCTGCACTGCAAGCAGCAGCAACGGTGATGAGGACGAGGACGAGGGCGAGGACGAGGATGACGAGATCAAGTCTACCAGCAGTGACAATTCCGCCAAGCGACGCCGGCTGCAGTACGGTGGGGGTGAGGAGGCGAACAGCGGGGGCGGGGATAACGAGGGCGGCGAGGGGTGCGGCGCCTCTCAAGGGGAGGGCGCGGGCACCCAGGCGAGCGGCTGCACCCACGGCAGCGGCGCGCAGCAGTAGGGTCACGGTCCATCTGTGGGTCGTCAAGGTGGCTGGGAAAGACGCAGTACCGGCCGTCGTACTCGCAGATCTGCGGCTCGGGCGGCTTGGCCCTGGTGGTCTGCTATCTACAGACTTGTCTGCAACCATAATCCAGGCCATACTTTCACTCGGCCCCTCAGTCCCTCTCGGCCCTTTCATGCATCCGTACCCTTCCGTCCGTCTACCTGTGGTCACTCTTCATAAGTAGTGCTCAGCACGCCGCGGGAAGAGCTCCCCCCCCCCCAACGCAAGACGCAAGATGCAGCGCAGCCAGGCGCAAGACTTCAATAGTCGGGGGCCGTGCTGCCCTCAGGCCTCGCTCGCTCCCGTGCTGCCAGCTCCCCAGCGCACACGATTCAGTTAAACTGCTTCGGAGCTCAGGTCCATTAACGCACTCGGTCAGCCTCTCGGTCGGACGGTGCAGCCCCGGAGGGTGCGGGGGGGCCAATGAGGCACGCCTGGGTCTGCTGTGCAGGGTCCGGGGGGACGTAGGGGGCCCACGCACCGCAAGGTACTTGTACGTACTTTGGGGCCGTGCTTGAGCATCTAATCCCAGTGGCAGTGACAACCGCCGGTTAAGTTTGACGGTAGGCGGGGAGTTGCAGCCGACGGGGTCGCGTCGGACGCTGGCCCCTGTGTGAGTCATCAGGCTCCGCAAGCGCCAGCGGCGGTCAGAAGGTCAGGCGGTCAGGAAGGGCGCCGCTGGGAGCGCCCTGCATGTTCCGGCCTCCAGCCTTCAACCTCGCCTCGCCACGGGTGAGCGCGCGAACAGGATGGGGCCGTAGTAAGTCACCGAAGGCCCGACGGCCCTGGGAAAGGAGGGAAAGGGGGGGAAAAGCGGGGAAATCACGGTGAGGCACAGCATGGCAGCATGCCTTGATCGCCATGTCGCCTGCCTTGCAGAATGGAAGTATTCCTGTACCTACTTGACAGTAACTAACGGTGTGTTGCTGACATTTGGAGATGCAGCTCTACGAATCGCTAAGACCACGGCTAGGCTAGCACGGTTCGGCAGAAGCCTAACAGCGTTTACTAAACAGGTTAGTGCTCTGCAGAAAGTAATTGTTTCCAACATTGGCTGAGTGAGCTGAATGCACACTGATCAGCGACTCGGGCTGCGCGACGTGTGTGGAGCCTGATGGAACAAGGCAGCCCTGTGCCTTACATAACCACGCGACCAGGGCTGACTCCGGTGCCTACGCCCCTGGGCCAACCTCACCGCTGAGATTCCCCGTGGGCTTGACACGTACCTGGCTTGACACGTACCCCCCGCCGGGTAAGCCCTCTGCACATGCCGTCTACTGCGGTGTGTCTTCAGCGGTGTGTCTTCGTCGGGGGCCTGGACTCGGTTGTCAGGTGTGAACATGAACCCGCCACCGGATTGCGCCCGGCCGTTTCCCCACCGCAGGCCAGCGCAGGCCAGGCCCACATGGCCCTCGCCTGCCGGGCGGTGCCGCTCGGTAAGGAGGTCCGGGGCCTGGTGGTGCGCCCCCGGCCCGGGGGCGGCCCAGAGCAGGTGCTCGTCTTCACGGAGGAGGGGGGCGTGCACGAGCTCGAATGGGCAGGGGCCAGGGGCGAACCCGCTCTGGGGCCGAAGCTAGCCTCCGTGGAACCCGGTGTGTGGAGTGCGGCCTACGACCCCGTCAGCAATGCTGTCTTCGCTGAGCTGCCTCTCAATGCGATCAGCAAGCTCGATGCAAGCAACCGAACAATCCTCGTGGCAGGGTCGAATGGTGGCCATAAAGACGGGGTGGGCACAGCAGCCCGGTTTAGCTTAATATTTTTCTCGTCGCTGACGGCAAGGGGAGCGTATGGGTGGCCGACGTCGCTGGTCTTCGGCGCCTGGACACCCTCTGCGGCGCGGTGACCACGCTGGCAGGGGCGGCGGCGCTAAGAGACCTGTGGTACAGCCTTGCCCACAACCCCGCCGACACCGGGACGCTGTGGGCGGCAACCCGCAAGGCCCTGTGTCGTGTGCGGACCCACGGTGACGTCAAGGACAGGGTGGAGCTTGTGGCGGGGGACTGGGCGGAGACGGGCAGCGTCGACGGCGGCGGCACGGCGGCTCGCTTCGAGGACATAAGGGCCCTCCTGCCTGTGTCGGGCGGCCAGCTGAGCTGGGTACGCATACCCAACCTCTTGTGGATGGGGCAGCTGAGCTGGGTATGCATACCCAACCTCTTGTGGATGGGGCAGCTGAGCTGGGTATGCATACCCAACCTCTTGTGGATGGGGCAGCTGAGCTGGGTATGCATACCCAACCTCTTGTGGATGGGGCAGCTGAGCTGGGTATGCATACCCAACCTCTTGTGGATGGGGCAGCTGAGCTGGGTATGCATACCCAACCTCTTGTGGATGGGGCAGCTGAGCTGGGTATGCATACCCAACCTTGTATAGATGGGGCAGCTGAGCTGGGTATGCATACCCAACCTCTTGTGGATGGGGCAGCTGAGCTGGGTATGCATACCCAACCTCTTGTGGATGGGGCAGCTGAGCTGGGTATGCATACCCAACCTTTTGTGGATGGGGCAGCTGAGCTGGGTATGCATACCCAACCTTGTATAGATGGGGCAGCTGAGCTGGGTATGCATACCCAACCTCTTGTGGATGGGGCAGCTGAGCTGGGTATGCATACCCAACCTCTTGTGGATGCTAGCTGCACGCGGCATCGACCCTGGGGCCGCTGTAGCGCTTAAGGCTGACATCACCTCTCCCCCCACCTCTCCTGCATCCTCACTTCCACCGAATGCTTTCCCAGCCGTCCCTCAGTCCTGAACCGCCCCTGCCCCAGCCTCAAGCGCACTGCCCTTGTCCACTCTGTGGAGGCGGTGACGACCGCCGCTTGAAGCCAAGCCGTGCGCACATGGGTGCAGGAAGTGCGGCCAGGGGCCGTGTGCACCGCCCATGCCAAGCCGGGGGGCGCCGGTCTAGGCGACAGCGGCAGGCCGCCGGCAGCGCGCTGCCAGGGGGGAAGCCATCCGCCTGTCCGTTGTTTGCCGCAACAGAGCATATCCCTTCGCGTCCCGCTCCGCCCAAGACCCCAGTCACCAGCCCCATCACTGCGGCCCCGTGCGGCCCTGGCGTCGGCGTTGGCCGCAGCCCGGTGCGGCGCCTGGGCTCCCAACAGCGAGCTGGAGCTGGCGGGCAGGGCGAGGGAGGACAGGAGCAAGGGGGAGAGGGCACCGTATACCACGATAGTCCTCGCTCCTTCGCAATCCCAGCTAACCGTGCGCCACGAGTGCCCGCCCCTACGCCTGTGAAGCCCTATGAAGCCAGGCATACCCTCGCCCTGGGCCCCAACGTCCCAGCACACATCTCGTTGACCGCGGCGTCCTCAGCTGCGTTGGAGGCGGCCCCGCATACGGCTCTCCGCGGCCTCCCCCTCACGAGTTGAGGGCAATCTCCAGCTGCTCCTTCAGCTCGCCAGACTGGTAGGCCTCTGCAGGATGGGGAGGGGCAAGGATGAAGCACAGTGGGGGAACAGGACCAAGCTTGGCCCCACGAAACAAACCGCCGGAGGACTGGCGCGCAGCCCCGTAAGCCACCACCTCAGTCGCGGCTTGGCGGAATCCACGTTGCTTCCGCCCCGTGCCCTTCTAAGGGGTTGACTGCACCCTGTCGTGGCCTGGGTGCCTGCGCAGCTTTGGCGTGAGGGGCCAGGGTGGAGGCAGCCTCAGGTTGTGCCCCGTTGCACCGCACGTGACTCAGCCAGATGCCCCGCCTACGCATGCTGACACGCGCGCAAGTAGGCTACGGCAGGTTGTTCGCAGCCGACCGGGCTACGTCTGGGCGGTCTCGCGTGGACCGGGGAGAGGGGTCGCCCGGGTCCAGGCCCAGGCCCCCAACCTGGGGTTTGCTAGATCCCGCCAGACGTCCACCCCCCGCCCCCCCATGTCCTGCACCCTTTCCCCAGACCAGCAGAAGGCTACCAAACAACCAGCTTGACCAGCACACTCCCAACACGCCCCCACGCTTTGACCGCAGCATACTCCCGGGCCCACCCAAACAACCTGCACCACCGTGTGGCTGAATCCGAGAACTTCCTCGCGCCCTTCATGGGCACGTGATGTGAGAAAGCGCCAGAGCGAGGGCGCAGCAAGCCAGGCAGTGTAGCAACGCCGAAGCCATGCACGCGAGCAAACATCTGCTCGCCAGTGCCCGAGCTCTCAATAGCCCACCACGAAGTTGTTTGAGGTGATGAGCTCGTCGATAGCCTGCTCGTCCGGAGACATCCCGGCGACCGCCGTGACGTGCGCACGGCCGCCTGAGGAGAGCGCACCGGCTGACACGTTACTGGGACAGCAGCGGTGAGCGAATCCGGCGTAGGCCTGGCCTGGCGTGGGAGCGCCTGGCGGAGCGCCATCCTTTGCAGCTGTCGTTGGCGGTGTGTGCGTCTGGACGGTGATGGGGATGTAGCGGTGTTGATTGATGCTGTGCGAGGCGATAGCGACGTGAGTTTGCGGGACACGCGGATGTCGCGAGGGCAAAGTCACGCGTGCCATAACCACCGCCCCTTCCCCCAACACCAGTCAACACTAGCGGCCGCCAAGGGCGGCCAAAGGTCCAAGTGTTCCCCATGCACAGTGGTCCTTTCACCTTGTCCTACCATTTTCCCTTCCCCATGCCTCGGCCCTAACCCCCCTGCAGTCGGCGTCTACAGGGTTAACCTGGTAAGCGCAGACTGACCGCAAGGTGGTTGCATGGCTGGGGGCGCCCTTGCTAGGTTGGCAACGGTTTGCGGGTATCCGTGCTCGCCACGGCCCACGGGCCTTATGATCGGCCGGCCCGACGGGAACGGGGGCGGGGGCCGGCGAGGCCTGATCGCCACTCCCTCGTCCTTGCTCAGCCCCCCTCCCTCCTTCTACTCTCCTCCTTGGGCCGAACGTTGTGGCGAATGCCAGTTGTGCACTACAGGCTCCCAGACTCATGCCCCCGCCGGCTGCCCTCAGGCCAAGCAAGGCACGATGGCCCTCGCCTGCCGGACGCTGCCGCTTGCCAAGGCGGTCCGCGGCTTGGTGGTGCGCCCCCGACCCACATGCGGGCAATGCGGTGGCGGCCCCGAACAGGCGCTGGTCTTCACGGAGGATGGCAACGTGCACGAACTGGCGACCGCGACGGGAGGGGCCGGCGGAGAGGGAGGCTGCCAGCTAGGGCCGCAGCCGCAGGTGTCTCAGCTTGGGTCCTTCCTGCGGCCCCACGGAGGCTGGCGCCCAGCCTTCGACCCCGTCTCCTCCGCCGTGCTCTTCGCCGCCAAACCTCCTGTTGACGACATACCTGATGCCCTTAACCCGCTCAGCGCCTTGGCGGGATCTGCAGGCACGGTTCGGGCACGTGCCGCCGATTGGACTGGGGCGACGGCACAAGTCCTCGGCAAGCTCGATGCCTCTGATCGGGTCAGCGTCGTGGCGCGCGGTGCTGACACAGGCTTTGAGCACGTCAACTCCATCGTCGCTGACGGTCGGGGTGGCGTCTGGTTTGCGGACTGTGACCGCATCCGGCGCCTGGACACCCGCAGCGGAGCCGTGGCGACGCTGGCGGGGGCGGAGGCGCCATCAGGGCGGTTCTGGTGGGGCCTTGCCTCTGACCCCACCGCCGCCGCCGGCACGCTATGGGCAGCCACCTATACCGCCGTGTGCCGTGTACACACCGAGGGCAGCGGCGGGGTGGAGGTTGTGGCGGGGGACTGGCACACAAAGGGTAGGGCCGACGGCGGGGGCAACGCGGCAAAGTTCAGCTGGATCTCGGCCCTCCTGCCCGTGTCGGGCGGCCGCCTGCTGATCGCCGACGGCCCCGACCTCCGCTGCATGGACGCTGGCGGCGCCGTCACCACCCTGCTGCGGGACTGCTTCCCTGATGGTGGATATGTACGGCAGATGGCCCTGCTGTCCAGCGGAGCGCTGGCGGCGATCCCGGGGTCAGGCAGCCTGGTCCTCATCAGCGGCGGGGACTTCGCCTGAGTAGCTCCAGTCTGGCGCCCCCAGCAGAGGAGGCGGAGGGCGCTGGCGGCGGCGGTGGTGGAGCCGGCGCTACGTCCCTTTCTGGCGCCGTGACGGTGCGTGTGGGGGACCGGGCGTTCCCAATTCAGCGCTCCGTCCTGGCGGCCGGCTCGGAGTACTTCGCCCGGCTACTGGCCCCCGGCGGAGGTTTCGCGGAGAGCGGCGCGGCGGAGGTGACTCTGCCCGACGCAGACCCCGTGGCCTTCGCTCACTTGCTGTCGTACATGTACAGTACGGCGATGGGCGTGCCCTCCACGCAGCTCCTGGCGGTGCCGCTTGAGCTGCTGCACCCCACCACGGCGCTGGCGGGGCGGCTGCTGATGGGCGGTGCGGTGGCGGCGCTGACGGAGCGGCTGGCGGCGGCCGCCACGCCCGCCAGCGTGCTGTCCGACCTGGCGTGGGCGGACGCTCACGGCATGACGGATCTGGCGGAGCGGCTGAGGGCTTATGCGGTCCGCAAGCGCAAGGCTATGGACCCTGCCGCGCTGGAGGAGTTCGGGGAAGGCTGCCCGCAGCAGGCCGGCAAGCTGCTGAGGAGCATGGCCGACGCGTAGCGTCCCAGGCTCTGGGCCGCTCTGCGCGGCGGTGAAGGCCCGGGGCAAGGCCCGGAGCACCTGGTTTAGGGAGTGCCTGCAGCAGGCCTCACTTGAGTGGCACCAGGCCAGGCGTTGAGAGCCGCCAGCTGACGTGTTGTGCGCCGACCGTAGAAACGGACGTATTCTGCGAACGTCTACGGTCGTGCGGCCAAGTGCGGCCGAACTCTGGTCTGACTGTTTCTGCGACACCTGTGCGGGGGTCCGCAACACCCTCCGTCGCTCTGCACTGCTTGGGACCTGCCCCGTGGTTAAGCACCCTGCTGCACTGTGCTTTCACCACAGCGCCTGGAAGCTGTGGTGCTGTCACCGGTTAGCGTCTGACTGCAGTTACGAGAGCTACAGCTGGCACGCGCCAGCTGTGCGCCTCGGAATCCCCTGCCGTTACTCCGGAAGCTACTTAGACCCGGCCTCTGGCCGCTAACCGGCATTCGCTCAATGCCACGTCTAAACGGACACGACTCTGGGTTCTCACTTAGCTCTTACTAGCGTTCTAACAGCTCAAGCACTAGGCTGGTACAACAAGTGGCACGCGGGACCTGCCCTCACGTTCGCCGCTGCAGTAACATGGCCGCTAACAACGAGAAGACCAACTCGATGGAGGGTAGTCAGCAGGGCGACCACGACTACAGTCTTCTGTCCGGCTCCGTCGACATGGACAGCAAGGGTACTCACTGAGCTCGCTCCTGCCTGTGCCGCTTAGCTGCTTAGCTGTTTAGCGTCAGACGCTGCACGTTGCTTGCTCGCTCTCTGCTGCGTTGCTTGCTGCCGCGGCGTCTCGACTTTAGTCGTTCTGCGTCTGGCCAGTTCCGGCGTCTTCGGTTTCGGTCTGACCGGTTTCGCCGTTACTGCCCTTCCTGTAGAGAACCGCGACCCCGAGGGCAAGGCCCCGGACGTCGTCGGTAACAATATTGCTGAGACCACTGCCCGGCTCAAGAAGACGGCCGACGACGCGGCTCGCCTGCGCGACCCCGCCGTCATTCGGGCTACCCTGGATACCATTCAGTCCGTGCGTCGCCAGTACGGTGACGGCAACGCGACCATTACGGAGTGCTGCAGTGCGGTGGAGTCTGTGCTGACGGGCATCCTGTTCCAGCTCAACCGTGAGTCGCGATGGACGTCTGGGCTGAATGGCCGGGTTGGCAACCGCCTGGGGTCGCCGCGCCTGTGCCCAGCGGGCAGGGTCCTGCTGTAGATAACGGGCTGCCAGCTGGGCAGGCCGGACTTGCTGCTGGTGCGGGGGCTGTAGCGGGCAACGTCGCGATAGGCAATGGCGGTAACCAGCCGCGTGCGCCTGCTCTGCCTGCTCAGCAGCCCGCACTGCTACCTCAAAATGCGCTTCCGCACCCTGCTGCGCCTCCTGCTATGCCCGGCGCTCTGGTCGCGCCCGGGCCCTGGGCCGGTTTCATGCCACACATGCCCGCTGGGGCTATGGCGCCCGGTTACATGCCTGTGCCGTGGCCCTGGGGCCCTCCGTTCGGCATGCCGTATGGCCAGCCCGCTCCTGCTGCGGTGCCTGCGCCTGCCCAGGCCCCTGTCGCGCCTGCTGTGCCTGCGGCTCCTGCTGCCGCTTCTGTTCCTGCTAACGCTGCCTTCCGTGGCCCAATCCCTGAACGCGCCCCAGAGAACCAGCACGACCCCGAGGGTGGCGCTGCCTCTGGTGCGGCCTGCAAGGTCTCCACGCCGGTGGGTCGGGTCATTCGGGCTTCGCTGCCAGCGCCTGAGCTGGACCTGCACGGCCTGAAGGGGCCCCGTGTCCCCGCCCGCGTGCGTGCCTTTATTAGGGACGTAACTGAATATTTCAGCTGCGTTACCGTGGGGGAAACGGACCCTGGGCGGCGCCTGTTCCTGTCCTCTGCACTTAAGGGGATCGCCAAGACCTGGCTTGACGATTGGACCGCAGCCCGTGGCAACGAGTCATATACCTCTGATGATATGCTCGATGCCGTTCGTGCGCGGTTTGCCCCCCAACTGATGACACGGCAAGAAGAGGCCCGCACTGAGCTGGCACGGCAGTCCTATGCCTGGATTGCTAACCGTGACACTGTAGCCGCTTACCAATCCCGGTTTAACGCCCTGTGCACTGCCATTCCCAACATGACCGATGAGGAGAAGTGCTTCTGGTTCAAAGCCGGCCTCTCTGCTGAAACTGAGCTTGCCGCATCCTGCGCCTCCTCCCGGGAGGGCAACCCGTTCACGTCATATGCCGAGCTCTGCTCTCACGCCCTCTCTGAAGAGCGCAAAATGAAAGCTCGAGCTGACGCAATCCGTGACTCCCGTGCCCGTCTTGCTTCCGTTCGTGCCTGCCGCCCCTCCCGTCCGCAGCTGCCCAAGAAGCCCGACTCCGACGACGGCGACGGCGACGCCCCCTCCAAGAAGGCCCGGGGTGCCGACGGCTCCGCCATCAAGGCCGCTGCGGCGTTCAAGGGCAAGGGCTCGCCGGGCAACAAGGGCAACAAGCACAAGAGCCCCGGCGGCCACAAGTCCCACGGCAACGGCAAGAACGGCAACGGCAAGCCCCAGTCCGGTGGTGACGAGGGCGCTGGCCCCTCGCAGCCCCCGGTGGGGCCCCAGCGCGTGGCCTTCCTGATCCGGAACGCCCGCGCCCGGGGCAAGGACATGGCCGAGCAGATGCGCGCGTTCAACTGCAACCGCCGCACCTACTACGAGCGCAAGGGCTCGGGCCAGTGCCTCAACTGCGGTGCCTCCGACCACCGGGTCGCTGAGTGCCCCAGCAAGCCCGACAACTGAGGGCCTGCCCAGGCGTGTGCTGTAGGGGTTAGCCCACCTGGGTGCAAGGATAGGCCGCCTGTGGCCAAATGCGGTGCCGTTCACCTAGCGCATTCCGCACTGACTTCGGACAATCATGACGCTTCTGACACTAAAGCATCTGGCATGGTGTGGCGTGCGTGTCGTGCGGTGACTGGTTCTGTGCTGAAGGAAGTGGAGCGCAAAATTAAGCGCAAGTTTTCGTATGACTTGTCCGCTATGCGTGCTGGCTTCTCTGCTACGTGTAACGTAGAGTGGCCTCGTTCTGCTTCTTTGGCCTCTTCGCGTCTTGGTGGTCACACCGTCTGGTTTACCCCTATCTCACTTGGTCAGCTGAAGGAGGGTCTCCGTGTCTTCAACTCGTGGCGTGCTGCTCGTCCTTTGACTTGCCTCGCCGTCCTGGTGCCCTCCTACATCGCCGCTCAAGCCAAGTCCGCTTCACTCTTCAACGGTATGGAGCGGGTTATGCGCTTTAAGGCGGGGTCTCAGCTGTTCAATGGGATTACCCTAGAGGGTCGTGTTGCGCGCCTGCCTGCCATCACGTCCTCTGCTGAGGTCTGGTACGCAGCCCCTGCTGATGGTGTTGCTGCGCCCTGTACTGCTAAGCCCCATGTGTCCTGTTTGCGAGCCAATGCCGCTTCCACAGACTCTGGGCTTCCTGTCATCGAGGTCCGTGCTGGCCGTGTGCTGACCACCGCTTTGGTCGACACTGGCGCTAGCCATGACTTCATTTCTTACGCTTTGGCGAAGCGTCTGGGCCTGCACATCGATCCTTCGTACCAGCAAAAGGTTACGTTGGCTGATGGTGGCACTCAAGCCATCATGGGCCGTGTATCGCTGCGCCTGGCCCTTGGGTCCCTGCACCTAACCGTTCGCCCCTTCGTGCTCTCAGGACTGCTGGACCCTGTCTCCTACGTCCTGGGTGCATCGACCATGCGTTCTCTCTTCGCTGAGGTATGCATGGGGGACGGCTGCTTGCGCCTGCGCAAGGGCACTGCTTGGTGCCGCGTCCCCTTCCTGCCTGACCTCTCTGCCGGGGGGGAGGAAGCCGATGCATCTGAGCCTGATGCTGATGCACCTAGTCTGAACCTAGCCCTGGCTGCTATGCGTGCTGGTGCCGAGCCGCGACGCATAGGCAGAAAGGAGGCTACTAGGGCCATCCGCAAGGGTGCGCATGGCATTCTGTTATGCCCTCGTGTACCTGTTAACGCTGGTGCCTCTGTTGCCACCTCCCCAGAGCCTGCCGTTCAGGCTGTGCTTGATGAATACCAAGAGGTGTTTGCTGAGATTATTGACACCCCTCCCTGGCGCCCTGTGTCGCATACAATTGAGCTGGAACCTGGTACTCGACCAATTGCCCGCCGTCAATACCGGCTCAGTCCTCTGGAGCAAGAAGAAGTCAAGCGTCAAGTCACCGACCTTCTGGCTAAGGGCATGATTCGTCCGTCGACGTCACCCTGGAGCGCCCCCATCCTCTTTGTTGGCAAGAAGGACGGTGCTCTCAGGTGTGAATGCTCCTTTAGCGGTGCAGCTTGCTACGTGTTGCCCCTGCTAACGGCCTCACGTGCTTCTCTCTTATCCAGAATGTGTATTGACTATCGAGGTGTGCGGTGGGGTTATCTGTTGCCTGCCCGCCTCCTCGTTTTGCCCTCCTTTAGTTTACCTCTGTCAGTCAGCGCCCCTCTAGCTCGGCCCGCGTTTAGGCTTAGGTTTAGGTCAAACACATGCGTACTAGCTTAGAGCGCTGACCCCCTTCCCGGGTTCCTCTGACGTGTGTAGGCCTCAACGCCAAAACCGTCAAGAACCGGTACCCACTGCCGCGCGTCGATGATCTGCTCGACAAGCTGCGTGGCGCTAAATACTTTATCTCTCTGGACCTCCAGCAGGTGGGATTTGGGCTGGTTTGCAGCTGTGCACGGCTGGTGCCTGCAACCGGTTCCGTTCCTCCCTGCATGGGTATAACCAGATCCGGATTCACGAATCCGATATCCCTAAAACAGCTTTCAGCACTCCGTTTGGGCATTTCGAGTATACCGTGCTACCCTTTGGGCTAGTCAACGCCCCTAGCACGTTCCAGTCAGCGCTCGGAGAGATATTTTCTCCCTGCATTTCTGCGGGCTTTATGACCCTCTACCTGGAGTGAGTGCGTGTGTGCTGTAGAACGCCGGCTTGATCCCCGTCCCTTGCTGCGCCTGATCAGCGCCTCACACACAACGCCCTCCCCTCTTTTAATTTCCCTTCGGCCTCCTGCCCTCAGTGACGGTCTGGTCTACAGCAAGACGCTTGAAGAACACCTGGTTCATTTACGTCAAGTGCTGCAGATCATGCGTGACCAAAAGCTTTACGCGAAAGCGTCAAAGTGTCATTGGGCTGAGCCGCAAGTGGAGTATCTGGGAGTCTCTGCTGATGGTGTACGTATGGACCCCAAGAAGGTTTCTGCCGTACGTGACTGGCCCACGCCAACCAACCTGCAAGAGCTGCGTTCATTTTTGGGCCTGACCAATTATTTTCGCAAATTTGTAGAGCGCTACAGCAACCTGGCTGCACCTCTAACCAACCTCACGCGTGCAGGCGCTTTCACCTCTCCGGCTTCCTGGACCCCTGAGTGTCAAGCCGCCTTTGAGGCTATCAAGCGCGCCATTGCAGAGGATGTGGTGTTGGCGTTTCCAGACCCACAGCTGCCCTACCGCATCGAAATTGTGACGGACGCGTCCAACCACGGTATGGGTGCTGTGATTTTACAAGGTGGGCGTCCGATTGCCTTCACCAGTAAGAAATTCAGCCCCGCTGAACGCAACTACACGACTGGCGAGCAGGAGCTCTTAGCCGTGTTGATTGCGCTCCGCGAGTGGCGCTGTTACGTCGAGGGAGCTGAATTTGTTGTGAAAACTGATCACGCTCCCAACACCTATCTGCAGGGTGTGCCGACCCTCAACCGCCGCCAAGCCCGCTGGATGGAATATTTGGCACGGTTCAACTTCCATTGGGAGTACCTGAAAGGGTCGCTCAACGTGGCTGATGCGTTGAGCCGGCACCCGTTGCTTAAGGTGGCACGGCTGGCTTGCATCACGCTGATGGGTGTGGCCTTTGCTCAGGTGCTTACTCGACGGCAGGCAGCGCGCCGCCCTGGTGGCGTGTCACCACAGCAGGTTGGTTCTGCGCCTGCGGGGAGTACCTCTCCCTCAGCGCAGGACGCTGCTATGCTGCCTGACCCTGCGTCCCCTGTCCCAGACGTTGGCCTGAGTTTGAACCCACGGGCTCCTGGCGACAGCCCTGATGCTGCTACGCCTATGGACCTGGACGGTCTGCCTGAAGCAACACCGGGCATGCCGCCTGAGGCCTCTGCTCCGAGTGATCTGGTTGCTCGCATACGCGAAACCTATGCTTTGGACCCCTGGTTCAAAATCTCTGCCAACACCAGTAAGCTCCAGTCTGCAAACGGCTTATGGTTCACTGCTGACGAACCTGGGCAACCACCCCTGATTGTCGTGCCTGCTTATGCTGAATTACGCCGGCAGATTATCTCTCGTTACCATGCTGGGCCCGTGGGTGGTCACCCTGGTGGCAAACGCACCCTGGCTCTGGTCCGCTCACATTTCTGGTGGAGCTCCATGGCGAGTGATGTTGAGAGCTACGTCGCTTCCTGCGACTCCTGTCAATTCAACAAGTCCCTGTCTGGTAAGGGCCACGGGCTGCTGCAACCCTTGCCCATACCTAGCATGCCTTGGGAGTCCGTTTCCATGGACTTCGTGTGCGCACTGCCCAAGACTGAAAGGGGGTGGGACACGGTACTTGTCTTCGTTGACAGGCTGACTAAAATGGTGCATCTGGCCCCAACCACGTCTAAATGTACAGCACCTGAAGCTGCGCAGTTATTCTGGGACAACGTGGTACGCCTGCACGGTATGCCCGCTAACGTAGTTGGTGACCGTGACTCACTGTGGCGTAGCCATTTCTGGCGAGAGCTCTGTCGCTTGAGTGATCTGCGGGTTCAGCTGTCGACCTCTTATCATCCCCAGTCGGATGGGCAGACTGAGCGCGTAAATCGTGTTCTTGGAGAAACCCTAAGAAACTTCGCCTCCCGTGCGCAGACCTCTTGGGATTCTTTCCTCACCGCTGCAGAGTTCGCCATCAACAACGCTGTTAACCGTTCTACTGGTCGTTCTCCGTTCTACCTCAATTATGGCTTTAATCCTGCGCTACCTGTGTGGCGCGAGATCGAGTCTGTCGTCCCGGCATCTAAACAGTTCATCGCCGACTTTGCTACACGCATTAAGGACGCCAGGACTTGCATCGAGGCTGCTCAACAACGTGCCGCCGCCTACTACAACAAGTCTAAGAGGCCTGTGACCTTTGCGCCTGGGCAAATGGTTTTGCTGAGCACGACTAACCTCCGTTCTTTGGCCACAGGACCGCGCAAACTGTTGCCGCGCTTCATTGGTCCTTTCCGTGTTAAAGAGATGGTGGGTGAAGCTGCTGTGCGGTTGGAGCTGCCTTCCCACATGCGCATTCATCCCACGTTTCACGTCTCCCTGGTTAAGCCCTACTGTGCTGCCCCTGACGTCACTGCTACCGAGCCTGGCCCCATCGCATGGCTTGAAGATGGAGAGCCTATGTTCACTGTGGAACGTATCCTGGACTACCGTGAACGGCTGGTGCATGGTAAAAGTAAACGCAAGCGTACCGTACGTGAGTACCTTGTGCAGTGGGCTGGTTACTCCTCTGAGAACAACACCTGGGAGCCTGCCTCTAACTTTACCCCTGACCTCAAGCCTGCGCTTGATGAGGCTAGGGCCCGCTGGAAAGCCCGACAGGTTTCCCGTGCTGGTTAACTGCCAGTGAGGCTACGAGGACGCAGCCTCCTAGAGGGGGAACACTTGTTGTGCGCCGACCGTAGAAACGGACGTATTCTGCGAACGTCTACGGTCGTGCGGCCAAGTGCGGCCGAACTCTGGTCTGACTGTTTCTGCGACACCTGTGCGGGGGTCCGCAACACCCTCCGTCGCTCTGCACTGCTTGGGACCTGCCCCGTGGTTAAGCACCCTGCTGCACTGTGCTTTCACCACAGCGCCTGGAAGCTGTGGTGCTGTCACCGGTTAGCGTCTGACTGCAGTTACGAGAGCTACAGCTGGCACGCGCCAGCTGTGCGCCTCGGAATCCCCTGCCGTTACTCCGGAAGCTACTTAGACCCGGCCTCTGGCCGCTAACCGGCATTCGCTCAATGCCACGTCTAAACGGACACGACTCTGGGTTCTCACTTAGCTCTACTAGCGTTCTAACAGCTCAAGCACTAGGCTGGTACAACATGACGTGGCGATGCCCCGCGGCACAGGACACGCGGGCAAGGGACACGTGCAGGCCGGCTCGGGCCCAGCGCGGGACCGGACCTGGGGGTTGTACTTGGCGGGGAGCTCGGGTGCCAAAGCGCACGGCCGATTCTGGGTGGAGTGTGGGGCTTGCCTGGTGAGAAGCGCGCTGGCTTTGGGCGGTCCTGGGTGGCGTGGGCACTCGCTGGTACCGGGGGGAGCGTGAGTGCGGTTCCTCATGGATGGGTTTCAGGGCCAGCAGGGGTCAGGCCAAGCCCCGCACCTGCAGCCACACCGCCGCTGACCTCCGCGCTGCCCGCTGCCCCCCACCCAGCTTCAGCAAGCTGTGCCGCCCCTGGGCTAGCAAGCCCGGACCCGTCACGGGTCCGGCGGCATCGGAACCTATGAGGCCATTGGACCGGCCGACTTCAGCCCGCAGGCTCTTGCCCTGCGCTTCCGGTCTCTTCCAAGCCCAAGCCCAAGCCCAAGCTCAAGCCCAAGGCAAGCATCGACGTCCCTCCCGCTTGCTGCCTCGGTGCGTGAGGAAGGGAGGCGCTGCCGAGCTTCGCCAATTCGCTAGCTGTTTGCTCAGATTGCCTGCTGATGGCTGTCTTGCTCCTTTTGCCAGGTCGACCCAAGTACGCCTGTCCTGCTACCGACTGGCCCGTGCTCTGCGGCCGACTGGCCCGAGCCGTTGGCTCGCCAGCTGTTTACTGTGTCCTGCCCCAGCCCGCCTTCCACTCCCCTGCCCCTCCCCGCTGTCGACAGCCTACAGCCGCATGCCATCAAGGCACACGTGCTTAGTCAGCACCCTGCTGCCCTTCCTTTCCCCTTTTGTGTCCACAGGTCGCCGAGGGGGGACATGGTCATAACCTGCCGCACGCTGCGGCTTTGGCAGGACCCCCGGCAGAAACCGTATGGCCTGGTGGTCCGCCCCCGACCCGGCGGCGGCCCCGACCAGGTGCTGGTCTTCACGGAGAAGGCAGGCATCCACGAGCTGGAGAGGGAACGGGGCGGAGGCGGGGGCTACACGCTGCGGCCGCTTGTCGTGTCGAGCAAAGTTTGGCGAGGGCCGGTCTACGACTCTGTGACAGACGCTGTTTACGCCATGGACTCTTACACCATCGTCAGAATCGGCGCCAGCAACCGGGTCAGCATCATGGCTGGGGTTGGGGAACACTCTGGCCAAGCCAAGGACGGCGTGGGCGGCACGCTTTCGGTTGCTCTACCACCTCGCCGCCGATGGCAAGGGCGGCGTGTGGGCGGTGGACAACACATGCATGCGGCGCCTGGACGTCCGCAGCGGGGCCGTGACCACGCTGGAAGGGGCGGAGCTGCCGACGAGATGGTGGTGGAGCCTGACCCCAGGCCCTTCCGCCGCCGTAATGCTCAGGGCGGCGTCTGGTAGGGCCGTGTGCACGGTGCGCACTGAGGGCAGCAACGGGGGCCGGGTTGAGCTGGTGGCGGGGGACTGGGAGGAGGAGGGCGCTGCTGACGGCAGCGGCACGGCGGCCCGGTTCTCCGCCATCAGGGCCCTCCTGCCGGTGTCGGGCGGCCGCCTGCTGATCGCCGACGGCCCCGACCTCCGCTGCATGGACGCTGGCGGCGCCGTCACCACCCTGCTGCGGGGCTGCTTCCCCAGCAATGGTGTGCGGCAGATGGCGCTCCTGCCCAGCGGAGAGCTGGGGGCGGTCACAGAGTCGGGCGACTTGGTGCTGATCAGCGGCGGAGACTTCACCCCGTCAGCGCCGAGGCAGCCACAGCCCCCAGCGGCGTCCACCGAACGCCTTCTGAGCCTGCTCGCGCTGCCAGCAGAGGAGGTGGAGGGCGCTGGCGGCAGCGGCGGCGGCATCCCAGCCGCCGCTTTGGGCACCGTCACGGTGGAGTGTGACGGTGCGGGTGGGGGACCGGGCGTTCCCTGTTCAGCGCTCCGTCCTGACGGCCGGCTTGGAGTACTTCGCCCGGCTGCTGGCCCCCGGCGGAGGCTTCGCCGAGAGCGGTGCGGCGGAGGTGACCCTGCCTGACGCTGACCCCGCCGCCTTCGCCCACCTGCTGTCGTACATGTACGGCACAGCCATGGGGTATCCCGGCTTCGCCCCGGTCGTACTGGAGGAGCCGCCAGAGCTGCTGCGCCCCACCGCGGCGCTGGCGGGGCGGCTGCTGATGGGCGGTGCGGTGGCGGCGCTGGCGGAGCGGCTGGCGGCGGCCGCCACGCCCGCCAGCGTGCTGTCCGACCTGGCGTGGGCGGACGCTCACGGCATGACGGACCTGGCGGAGCGGCTGAGGGCCTTTGCGCTCGCCCACCGAAAGCAGGTGAAGCCGGGCGATCTGGAGCAGCTGGCGGAGGCTTTCCCCATGCAGGCGACACAGCTGCTGAAGGCGCTGTGGCTTGGCTAGCACCGTGGCAGCGACAGTATGACCTGGAGGGTCGGTTCCTGAGGCTTGGCCCGCTGTGAGCAAGTCCAAAACAGTCAGCAGCCGAAGCAAGGATGAAGGTGTGCCTGGCCTGGACGCTCCGTCGGATGGATCGTCGGATGCGGCGCATGCAAGGGATGGTAGTAGTGGGGAGGGAGGCGCTGCAGGAGGAAGCGCTGGGGCCACGGGTGAAGGCTTGAGGGGGGTGGCGCTTGCACTGCGCGGATCTAGCGTAGCTGGGCACATCGTCAGCACGCAAAGCAGGCTGATATGGAAGTTGGCTGAGGTGCTAGAGCTCGGGTCCAGGGAGTTTGAGGGCATGGTTGGTGAGGGTGGAGTTCACGAGGCATGAGAGCCGTTGACATCAGCGCAGGCCCCATGGCCAGTTCTGCAAGCGGCATGACAGAGGGCCTGGAGTGGTGGCTGACACTGGGGGACGGAGAAAGTAAGCACCAAAGGCGTGAAGGTTTGACGAGAACAACGTGGCGTGAAGGTGTATGCGGGAGCCTGCGCGGCTGCAGGAGCGTGCCCCCCCCCCCGAGGCCCGTAAGCCCCAACGCTCCCTGACCCAGCCTGACCCCGTGTGCCGCTTGGCCCCCCAGCCTTGGCTGTGCGACACGGCAGCAACCAAGTGGTCTTGTGTGCATCGTTGCCCCGCGCTTTGTCGCGCCCACATCTGACGTGCGCAGCCAACCGCTGGCCAAGACCGTGTGAGTGGGGCGAGTGCCCATGCGACGTGCCAAATGACCCCGGGCGCGCGCCCGGACAGCAAACGCGACCCCGACCTCAAACTAAAGTATCAAGTTGATACGGCACCCATAGCAGGTATCCCTTGCCTCCAACGCTCGCTCATTGTGAACACGCTGTAAGCGAAACCAGCCTTGGGACCGCGTTCGAGACCTGTCTTACGTCTTGAAGTAAACAGGAAGGTAAGACTCGCTCAGCATGCCTCAGGGCAGCTTACCGCGAGCTGGCAAGGGCGCCCGCCAATGAACGAGTTTGTCGACTTCGCTTCCGGGCGCCGTGGAGAGCTGTTGTGCATCACAACTAAATGCTGGAGCTAGCAGGTCGCTGGCCGTGTTGCTAGCACATCCGCCCGTGCCACGAGGCGCATGTGCAGCGGCCTCCGCGTTAGGCAGGCGCAAGGGCAGGAGGAAGTTTGCCGGCGCTCCTTGGGGGGCATGGCACGGGGTGTCAGTGCATGGGAGCTGGAGGCGGGAGGCCCTCGTGGTGGCAGGTCAGGGGCACAGGCCTGCACAGGAAAGGTTCAACACTTGGGCTGTGCGGGTTCGTTGCTGGGCTAGCCTCTGTGGCACAGAAGGACTTGGCACTTGCCGGTATTCGTCGATCGGCACACGGAAATTATGAAGAGGATGTGGTTGAGCTTGGGATGCAGTGTTGCTAACTTAGTACATAATAATTCGACCGTTATTGTTCCCCCAGCGGCGGACCTGGCGGGAAGACCCTGCTCTCCCGGTGCAACAAGTTCGCCGCCAGGGGGGAGTTGGCCGCCGGACCGTACGACCACGCCCAGGGAAGATAGCAACACTGGACGGATGCGATTCTTCTGGGTCTGGAGGCATGGGCGCGCGTGGTCCCCAGCGGGTGCTGCTGTTGATGGGATTGCTGTTGCAAGTGTGTGTAGATGTGTTGGCTGCGCGCTCCATCCAAGAGGCGCAAGGCCCAGGGGGCCGGCGGGTCAGTCCGGTCCAGTCCGTGCCGAGGGCGGTGAAGGGGCCAAGGGGCGCGTTGGGAGTTTGGGGGTTTGGGCTGTGGGGCGTGTGCGGAGCCAATCCGGGTTGCAGTGCTTTGCATAGCACAAGGCGTTCGCGTGTTACTACTATAAGCTGCCCCATATTACATGTTCCTAGCGCGCGAGCGGGACCTACCGCGGTTCGCGCCATTTCGCAAGCAGACGTTCCGGGTCAAGGGTTGCGTCCATCTTGAGAACCCAAATAACCTTCAGGTCGGAGCATTCACAGACAGTAGGCAGCGCGACCTGCAGTCGGTCCATGACAATTCAGGAACCACCATGTCTAGGGACGCTTGCTGCTCTTCCGCGGGGCTCATGCCTGGTACCACGCTGGAGCTGACAATGCTCTAACCATGCAAACGCGAGCACACACGTGCAGCCACGGACAACATGGCCACCCCTTCCACTGTCGCGTGCCACCTCAGCTTCCTGCGGAACCACCTCGGGCTGGATCAGTCCGCATACCTCCGCTTTCGCAGCTGCGGGTGAGCTCCTCAGTGCAGTCCAGACCCATCACCCCACACAGCAACCTGGCTTGGGGGCGCCAGGATGTCACGAGCCTCACCTGAACTTGCGTCCCTTGCGGTTTCACAGGGACCCAGGAAGCGACTGCTGACGGCAGAGCACGTGGACGCCTTTCCGGGTCACACCCTCAGCGCATAAGGAAGACGCTGCTCTAGCGGAGGAGGCCAAGGGTCTGTGCCTCGTGCCCCTCCCTTCCGCCAAGCCTGGTGCTCGCTGCGACCCCACATCCGCTGTCCTGCTTGGCAGCGTAAGTGCTGAGGGGGAAATGCACGCGCACGGGCCCTCGAGCTTGCCTCCTGACTCTTGCAACCAGCGTCCATACGGTACTGACGTCATGATCTTGCTGACTATCTGCAGGCCAGGGCCTGGCCCCGGCCCACAGGCCAGGGTGACATGGCCCTCGCCTGTCGAACGGTGCCGCTTGAACAGGAGCCTCGGGGCCTGGTGGTGCGGCCCCGGCCCGGTGGCGGCCCCGACCAGGCGCTGGTCTTCACAAACGAGGGGGGCATCCATGAACTGGAGTGCCGGGGAGCTGCTGGTGGCTACACGCTGGGCCCGCAGCTGGCGTCAGTGGGAAGCCGTGCGTCGTCTCCAGCATACGACCCCGCCACCAACGCTGTAGTATTTGGGGTTCCCGGCCGTGCTATCAGCAAGCTAGACGCGGGCAACCGGGTCACAGCCGTTTCGGGCCCCACAAGCGGCTCTGGAGACGGCGTGGGCCCAGCGACAAGCCTTGGCTGTGTCCTCGCCCTCGCAGCCGACGGCCGGGGCAGCATGTGGGTGGCCGACGTCGCTGGTCTTCGGCGCCTGGACACCCGCAGCGGGGAGGTGGCAACACTGGCGGGGTCGGAGGCGCCAAGGGGCTTTTGGACATGCCTCGCCCATGACCCCATCGCCGGCGGTACGCTGTGGGCGGCGACGGGCAAGACCGTGTGCCATGTGCGTACTGAAGGCGACGACGCCCTGGGCAGGGTTGAGGTGGTGGCGGGGGACTGGGATGAGCAGAGCGGCGTTGACGGCAGCGGACCGGCAACGCGCTTCCGCTGGATTGCCGCCCTCCTGCCGGTGTCGGGCGGCCGCCTGCTGATCGCCGATGACAGTGATCTATGCTGCATGGACGCTGGCGGCGCCGTCAGCACCCTGCTGCGGGGCTGCCTCATCAGGGACAGCGTGCGTCACATGGCCCTCCTGCACAGCGGAGAGCTGGGGGCGGCCATGCTGGACGGCCGCCTGGCGCTGGTGAGCGCCGGGGACTTCACGCCCTGTGTTCAACGGGACCCTCAGCCTTCCGCCGCCGCCACGGACCGCCTGCTGAGCCTGCTGGCGCCTCAAGCAGAAGCGTACGGCGCCGGCGGCAGCGGTGGAGAGGGGGCAGCCGGGTCGGCCGTCGTGACTGTGCGGGTGGGCGACCGGGCGTTCCCGGTCCTCCGCTCCGTCCTGGCAGCCGGCTCGGAGTACTTTGCCCGGCTGCTGGCCCCCGGCGGAGGTTTCGAGGAGAGCGGCGCGGCCGAGGTGGCCCTGCCCGACGCAGACCCGGCAGCCTTTGCGCACCTGCTGTCGTACATGTACGGCACATCCCTCCGGCTGTCAGGAGCCTCATCTCCGCTGCTATCGGTGCCGCCTGAGCTGCTGCGCCCCACCACGGCGCTGGCGGGGTGGCTGCTGATGGGCGGTGCGGTGGCGGCGCTGACGGAGCAGCTGGCGGCGGCCGCCACGCCCGCCAGCGTGCTGTCCGACCTGGCGTGGGTGGACGCTCACGGCATGTATGACGGACCTGGCGGAGCGGCTGAGGGCCTTCGCGGTCCGCAAGCGCAAGGCTGTGGAGCTGGATGGGTTGGAGGAGTTCACTGAGCTGTGCCCTCAGCAGGCGGCTAAGCTGCTGAGGGCCTCGCTGCAGGACCAGTGAAGCGGGTGGTAGGGCTTGCTTCGGAAGGAGACATGATGCGATGTTGGGTACGCTAGGCAAGCCGGGGTTGGGTGTGAGCTGAAGGTCAGACGCACGCCGCAGGACGCCGCGTGGGAGCTCAGGTTTGATGTTGGCGCACCGTCCCAGGAGGCACAAGGGCCAAGGGCTTTGTTGCTGTTGCGGGTGTGAGGTGTAGGGGCGCCCCCATACTAGGTGAACATTTGGTCTGGAGGTGAAGGGGCCAGGGGGGGCTGCGCTCTTGCTTGGTTTGCGGGGGCCTGTCTCTGCAAGGGCTGCCTCGTCGTGCAGCGCCCTGGCCTGCCTCCGGGTGGTGTACGCCCCCGTGTCGCGCTCATGTGCCCGCCCCTGCGCTGCTGCCTCGGACGCCTCCGCCGTCGCCCAGTCGCGTGGCCCTCACAATAGCCCGCCGCTGCTTCACCCCTCGACTCCTGTGTACGTCTCGCCCATGCCACGGCACACCCAGCTGGCCCCGCACTGCAGCACATGGGAGCTGGATTCAGCCGCAACCCTGATGGGCGAGCTCAATCTCTGCGAAGTAGAGGGGTTCTGTGCCTCTTGCTGGCGAGGTCACTGCTGCCATAACACACAGCGTTCACCTGTTTGTATTACATACGTTCCTTTTGCGCAAGCACGACGAACCGCGCAGTTTGCGCAAATTGGCTGAGCAGACGTTCCGGGGCGTTCGCGAGCACCACGTCAACGATCAGGTATGTTCTGGGTCACAGATAGCAGGCAACTGAACGCACATTGGCGTGTGGCCGTGGCCGCGGGCAATGAGAAAGACGAGGGAATTCTATGGGGAACGTGTGCAGGTCTTACGCAGGGTGCATGAAAGGCGTGGCGCTGAATGCTGTGTTTGACGTGCCTTGGGGGGCCGAGGCCTGCGCGGAACCAACGATTGCCCGCCCACCCCGCTGTCCGCTGCCCCAGGACTTGGGCGGGGCAGAGCTCTGCCACCCCGCTCTCAGCCACTAGCTCACTCCGTTAACATCTCAAGCTAAACAGTCCGGCATCGTGGCTTTTGCAACAGCGGGTGAGCTACGCCGTGCCCGCCCCATGCGTGGCCGTTGCGGCCCCAGCGGGGCTCCTGTACTCGGGCGACCAGCGCTCATGCTCACGCCACCGTATGCTCATTGTTTGCAGGCCAGGGCCTGCCTCTGGTCGTCTCCTAATCACAGGCCAGGGTGACATGGCCGTCGCCCCCCCGACGGTGAGGCTTGACAAGGACGCTCGGGGCCTGGTGGTGCGGCCCCGGCCCGGTGGCGGCCCCGACCAGGCGCTGGTCTTCACAAAGGAGGGGAACATCCATGAGTTGGAACGCGCGGGAGCTGCTGGTGGTTACACGCTGGGGCCGCAGCTGGCGTCAGTGGGAAGCCGTGCGTCGTCTCCGGCATACGACCCCGCCACCAACGCTGTTATGTTCAAGGCCTCCGGAGGCACTACTCCCATCAGCAGACTCAATGCAAGCAATGCCATCAGCCTTGTGACGGGGCCTAGCTACCGGTGCGGTGCTGCAGACAGCGTAGGCCCAGCGGCAGGCTTTGCCTGCATCCTCGCCCTCGCAGCCGACGGCCGGGGCAGCATGTGGGTGGCCGACGTCGCTGGTGGTCTTCGGCGCCTGGACACCCTCTGCGGCGCGGTGACCATGCTGGCAGGGGCGGCGGTGGCAGCGGGCGACCACACGTGGTCCAGCCTGGCCCAAGACTCCATCGCCGACGACACCCTGTGGGCGGCCACCAGCACCGCTCTGTGCCGTATGCGCACCGACGGCAACGACGCCAAGGGCCGCGTGAAGCTGGTGGCGGGGAGCTGGGTTGATGCGGGCAGCGGTGACGGCAGCGGCAGGACTGCTCGCTTCAGTGCCGTCAGCGCCCTGCTGCCGTTGCCGGGCGGCCGCCTGCTGATCGCTGACCGTGCCGACCTCCGCTGCATGGACGCTGGCGGCGACGTCACCACCCTGCTGCGGGGCTGCTTCCCCTTCAATGGCGTGCGTCAGATGGCCGTCCTGCCCAGCGGAGAGCTGGGGGCGGTGACGGGAGACGGCAGCCTGGCGCTGGTGAGCAGCGGGGACTTCAACCCCGCCACGGACCACCTGCTGACCCTGCTGGCGCCTCCGGCGGCGGAGGCGGAGGGCGCTGGCGGCAGCAATGGCAGGGGCACGGCCGGCCTCCCGTGGAGTGTGACGGTGCGGGTGGGGGACCGAGCCTTTCACGCTCATCGCTCTGTCCTGGAGGCCGGCTCGGAGTACTTTGCCCGGCTGCTGGCCCCCGGCGGAGGTCTCGAGGAGAGCGGCGCGGCCGAGGTGGCCCTGTCCGACGCAGACCCCGCCGCCTTCGCTCACCTGCTGTCGTGCATGTACGGCACCTCGCTCGGGCTGTCAGGAGCCTCATCTCCGCTGCTATCGGTGCCGCCTGAGCTGCTGCGCCCCACCGCGGCGCTGGCGCGGCGGCTGCTGATGGGCGGTGCGGTGGCGGCGCTGACGGAGCGGCTGGCGGCGGCCGCCACGCCCGCCAGCGTGCTGTCCGACCTGGCGTGGGCGGACGCTCACGGCCTGACGGAGCTGGTGGAGCGGCTGACGGCTTATGCGGTCCGCAAGCGCAAGGCTGTGGAGCTGGATGGGTTGGAGGAGTTCACTGAGCGCTGCCCGCAGCAGGCAGCCAAGCTGTTGAGGGCCTTTCCGCGTGACTGAGGCCGGGGCACCCGACACTTAGGACCTGTGGTACCGCGAGGTTGGGCTGGGGAGCCTGGAGCACAGGGCGATTACCTGCCAATTACAGTGCTGTGGGGTTACCGGGCGGCGGAAGGTGGCTAGACTCGAAACCTAAGACGCACGCAGAGTTGGAGGGCACAAGCCTTGTTGCTGTTGCGTGGAAGTGGTCATGGACGAATACAGGCTGAGGCGATTACATCTGGGGCTCGAGGCATGCGCGCGCGGTCCCCAGCCAGCCGGGGGTGGGCGCGGTCTGGGGTGGAGGCAACGGGGGGCGCATGGTTGCGCCTTGCCCAAGACCCCACCGCCGCCGGCACGCTGTGGGCGGCGACGGGTATGGTCGTGTGCCGCGTGCGCACCGAGGGCGACGACACTCAGGGCAGGGTAGAGCGGGGGACTGGGCGGAGAGGGGCAGCGGTGGGGCTCAGTTGGATGTGGTGGCAGGGGACTGGGGGCCGAGGGGTCACACGGACGGCAGCGGCACGGCGGAAAGCTTCGGTGACACCGGCGCCCTCCTGCCGGTGTCGGGCGGCCGCCTGCTGATCGCCGATGGCCCAGACCTCCGCTGCATGGACGCTGGCGGCGCCGTCACCACCCTGCTGCGGGCTGCTTCACCGGAGAGACCGTATTTCAGATGGCCGTCCTGCCCAGCGGAGAGCTTGGGGAAAGGAATATAGCAGCATTCGATCAAGTTCACCGGCGCATAGCACGGGGTATCAGAGTATGGGAGGAGTTGTAGTGCGGAGGCCCTCCTTGCAGCGGGGGCCCAAAGATCTCAGTCGGTCGTCGGTCAGGGGGGTTCGGGGAACTTTGGGCGGGACGGCACGGCAACTTTGTCACCGCGGCGTAGAGCAGCGCCCAGCATTATCCCACAGGCCCTGAGCATGCAGCAAGGCAAGCTTTCATGCTGGCAAGTCACGCGTACCCTTCCAGCGGTGTTAGGGGGTCGGGACAGGTGGGACATGTCGGCATGCCGGACCCCAAGCACACACGCGCCCACCCACAGGCGTCTCCAGCCCGCCTTCCACTCCCGCGCATCACACCGCACAACACTAGCAAAGCACGGCCCTGATATGCCCTTGAGTGCCGAGCCGTTGGTCAATTGACGGGTCGGGGTCCGTGGCATGGTCGATGGCACCGGACCAACCTGGGCCAGCACAGTCCTCGGTGTTTACAATGAAGGACCCCCTGGGGTCACAGCGCTGAACGCTGGGGCCAAGCGACCCACCTCACGGGCTTGCCCCCTGCAAGCCAGAGCGCAAGTCCCTGTCATAACTTGCACTGACCACACTCAGGTCCCACCTTAGTCCTTGGCACGCAATGACCATGCTCAGCGTGTATCGATGGCCCCTCCTCGGCCGCGCCTCCTACCAGTAACCGTTCACCGTTCATCATGTGCTCACACTGTTGGCCGTACACCTCTCGATCCTGGCTCTCCCGACCCCACATTCACTCCCACTCTGCGGCTCCCTCCCGTTTGTTATGCGCCGCAGAGGACTATGTCCCCTTTCCGCAAGGTGCACATCCCATCAAACGCCAAGTGTAGCTCACCCGGTCCCCGCCCCTGCCCTGCGGCTCCCTCCCGTTTGTTATGCGCCGCCGGGCGAACCCCCCCCCCCCCTGCGGCTCCCTCCCGTTTGTTATGCGCCGCAGGGTGTGCCCCGCCTCCATCAAGGGGCGTCCGGGCCTGCATACTGCACTGATCCGTCCGCCCTGGCCGCTAGGAAAGGGTGGTCGGTTGGGACCTCATCCCAGCCCCTGTGCGTGAGCCCAACCTCCGCAAAACACTGCAAACGGCCCTCAAACTCGCCTCGTGCTACTGCTAAAGCCTGTGCCATCATCAAGGAGTGGTCCTGAGCGTCCCTGTGCGCATACTTGTACCTTCTGGCCCGGTCCATCGCGCATATCGCGGCCAGACACACCACGTCCCACACTCGCGCATGAATCCCGGTGCCCTCTGGGGGCACAGCAAGCCACACCTCGTGTCGTTTCACCGCCCTGCCAATACCATGACTGAGGCGCATACGAACAGCCACAGCGGCTGGACAATACCAGAAATGGTGGAGCCGATCGCCTTGCTCCATGGCCCGCCCACACGGACACCTCGCCACGTTCTCAGTTCCTAACTGGCTCCGGTGCATGCCAAATCCCGGGAAGCCATCCATCGCCAGCCTCCACAAGGGCTCTTTATTGCCCGGATCCCACTTAATGCCCCACAACCTCGGCCAAACCGCTTTCAGACTTGCCACTGCTTCTGCTGATGCCGTGTCTGTGCCGTACGCCTCCTGAATGTAAAGTGCATGCTTCCGTGCTAGCTTAACCCGAGCCGGTCCCAATTGCAAGTGCGTGGCCAGGCTAACTGTCATCTTTGCCAAGCTGACGTCCTCCCAGCCTATGCCCCTGGCAATGTTCGCCCAAGCCTCTTCTTCCCCTGGGGCGGCCGCCTGATCGTCCACCCCCCGTGCTGCTTCGGCCCACCCGGCCGGGAGCCGGCTAATAAGCGCGCCCAGGCGCTGTCCCATGTCTAGTCCATTGCGGAGTGCTTGCGGGAGCGCTCCCACCTGCGTGCCCAAAATGCTCTGTACTACCCTTTCGGCATATGACCTGTTGATCTGGGCCCTCGCCCGTGCGAGAGCCCGGCCTATGCTGCCCTCCAGCCCGTGCATCCCTCGGATGCGCTCAAGCTCATCTAGGCAGCGGACTGCCGTGCCTACTGTCCGCAGTCCCGGAACCGCGAACAGATCTGTGAACTCGCCTTCGAGGCCCCAGCTTGGGGCGTTGTTGTCGATGTTCCCCGCGGGCAGGGCTGGGTTGCCCCAAAGCGGTGCATTGTAGACCCAGGCTCCGGCTGGCATGGGAGCAATCACTTGGGCCCGGGGCAGCAGCGCTAGCGCGCCTGCCACGCGCACCAGTGCTGGTGAGGTTGCGCGTTGGACTGTGGCCCCCAAGATGCAGAGACCAGCACAGGCCACCTGGGCCAGCACAGGCCATGTACGGCAGTGTCGTACACTGTACGGGTCGGTCGGTCGTCGGTTCCGGGGGGTCGGGGAACTTTGGGGCATGATATTTGGGAACTTTGTTTATATGCCCCCCCCCCCCTGCTCTTCGTATCAGGTCAGGGGATGGCCTCCGGGGCACAGAAGGGCTTGGCATTTGAGGCAGACGCCAACTGTCGCGCGCGGTGGGGGCAGGAGGGTGCGGGCGGGTAAGGATAGGGAGGCATGAGCTTGGTTGTTGTTGCAGGTGTTGGCACTATGCTCTTCACTACGGGAGGCACGTGCCGAGGGCGCACTGCGCTCGCAGGGGCCATGCAGCGTAGCAGAACGTTGACGGCGGATGCAGCTGAATGCGTCGATGTAGCCGCTGCCCCAACGCGCAAGAAGAAGGCAGGGTGCCAGCAATGTGCATCGCAGAGGCAGGGGCTAACTTGTGACGTGCCGAGGGCGGTGAAGGGACGTGGCGGGGGAGTCAGGGGCAGGGCCGGCGGTGTGGCGGGTTGCGGTAATAGCGGTATGCATCTTGCTGTCACCACTGCCACAACACAAAGCGTTTACCCGATACTTGAATTAGACACATAGTAGCTTCCGTGCAAGCTCCACCAAGCGTGCAGTTCGCGCCATTTTGCTGAGCAGACGTTCGGGGTCAAGGTTTGACCCTTCTTGTGCAAACGTCAGGTGAGCGTCCGCGCACAAACAGCAGGCAGCTTTCCTCGACCTGCCTTGGCGCCTGTGGTCAATGGTGGTCCACATTGTCGGGAGACGCGTGCTGCTTGTCTGCGGGGCTCATGCCTGGTATCCACGCTGGTTGAAATTGCGCAAGAATGAAGACGCGAGCCTAAACGTGCCGCCACGCACCACATGCCCGCCCGAGCTCCCACCGTCGCATGCCGCTGCCCCCCGGGTTTCCCCGCGCCCCAGGCCTTGTGCTAGGCAGCTCCGCCACCCTTGCTGTCAGCCACCTCAGCTTCCTGCGGGACCACCTCGGGCGAGATCAGTCCGCATACCTCCTCTTTCGCAACAGCAGGTGAGCTACGCCATGCCGCCCCGTGCCTGACACCGTGCTACATCTTAAAGCGGCCCCACGGTGCAGTCCGAACCCTTCACCCCGCACAGCAACCTGGCTTGGGGCCCCCAGCATCTCTGAGCCTCACCCTGAACTTGCATCCCTCGCGGTACCGCAGGGGCCCAACAAGCCACTGCCGAGGGGGCCCTAAGACTTTGGCCGCGGAGCACGTTGACACATGTTCGTGTCACCTCCAAAGCGCCACATGAAGACACTGCTCTAGCGGAGGAGGCCAAGGGTCTCTGCCTCTTGCCTCTCCCTTCCGCCGAGCGCGGTGCTCGCTGCGACCCCACAGCTTCTGTCCTCTGCGGAAAGGGTGAGTGCTTGAAGGGCAGGTGCAGGCGCACGGGTTGGCGGAAACCTGTACGCCCCGAGCTCTGGTATTCGAGCGACTCGTATACTCATCCCACCATTCTGCTGATTGTCCGCAGGGCAGGACCTGACCCCGGCCTTATCCTGGCCACAGGCCAAGGCGATATGGCCCTCACCTGCCGGACAGTACGGCTGGGAAAGGAGGCCCGGGGACTGGTGGTCCGGCCCCGGCCCGGCGGCGGCCCCGACCAGACCCTGGTCTTCACTCAGGAGGGGGACATCCACGAGCTGGAGGCGGCAGGGGATGACGGCGAGAATGGGGGAGGCTACCGGCTGGGGCCGCGGCTGGGGTCCACTGGTTGCGCTGGCGTTTGCCATCCGGTCTACGACCCGGCCAGCCAGGCGGTACTCTTCTGAATCCCACAGCATAGCCTCAGCAAGCTCGACGCAGGCGATCGGGTCACAGCCGTTACGGGCTCCACAAGCGGCTCTGGAGACGGCGTGGCCCCAACGGCAGGCTTCGCCTGCGTCCGCGCTCTCGCAGCTGACGACCAGGGCATTGTGTGCGTGGGTGGCGGACGGGGGCCGCATCCGGCGCCTGGACGTCCGCAGCGGGGCCGTGACCATGCTGGCAGGGGCGGAGGCGCCACCTGGATACTTCTGGTGGGGCCTCGCCGTGCATCCCACCGATGACAACAAGCTGTGGGCGGCGACCAGCAGCGCCGTGTGCCGTGTGCGCACTGAGGGCAACGACGCCCAGCGCCGTATGGAGGTGGTGGCGGGGGACTGGAAGGAGAGGGGCAGCGTCGACGGCAACGGACCGGCGGCGCGCTTTGGGATCATCAGGGCCCTCCTGCCGGTGTCGGGCGGCCGCCTGCTGATCGCCGACGGCCCCGACCTCCGCTGCATGGACGCTGGCGGCGCCGTCAGCACCCTGCTGCGGGGCTGCCTCATCAGGGACAGCGTGCGTCACATGGCCCTCCTGCCCAGCAGAGAGCTGGCGGCGGTCTCGTGTGACGGCAGCGAGCTCGTGCTGATCACCGGCGGGGACTTTGCTCCATCCTCGCTTCCATCGACTGCCGGTTCGGACTGGCTGCTGAGCCTGCTGGCGCCTCAAGCAGAGGCGTACGGCGCTGGCGACAGCGATGGCAGGGGCACGAGCAGCCTCCCGTGGAGTGTGACGGTGCGGGTGGGGGACCGGGCGTTCCACGCTCACCGCTCCGTCCTGGTGGCCGGCTCGGAGTACTTCGCCCGGCTGCTGGCCCCCGGCGGAGGCTTCGCGGAGAGCGGCGGGGCGGAGGTGTCCCTGCCGGACGCAGACCCGGCCACCTTCGCACACCTGCTGTCGTACATGTACAGTACGGCTATGGGCGTGCCGTGCAGCCCCTCTCAACTCTTGGCAATGCCGCCTGAGCTGCTGCGCCCCACCGCGGCGCTGGCGCGGCGGCTGCTGATGGGCGGTGCGGTGGCGGCGCTGACGGAGCGGCTAGCGGCGGCCGCCACGCCCGCCAGCGTGCTGTCCGACCTGGCGTGGGCGGACGCGCACGGCATGACGGAGCTGGCGGAGCGGCTGAGGGCGTATGCGGTCCGCAAGCGCAAGGCTGTGGAGCTGGATGGGTTGGAGGAGTTTACTGAGCGCTGCCCGCAGCAGGCAGCCAAGCTGCTGAGGGCCTCGCTGCAGGCCTAGGTATGCTGGCGTTGGGCTTGAGGCGGAGCAAGGGAAGGCAAGGGGATCAAAACATTGCAAGTAGGGGAGTGGGATAGCATGCTTGACGGGGGAATGGTAGCCCATGCGCCCAGTTGGGTAGCTTAGGCACCGCCAGCGCAAGGCTCGCGCAGGGTGCCACGACTGCCACCGGCTTGCTAGGCGGGCACGGCCGAGCTTGACGCAGGAGCACTTGAGCGTTCAGGGGCGCTCGCTGCTCCTAACAGGCCTCAGCGTTGCCTATGAGGCTGTGAGGGAGAAGCCTGACGGGCGGTCGACGGCCCGCTTGTAGAGTTACCTGAGAGAGATATGGGGTGCGAGGCAACAGTGGGTAGGGACTTCTTGACATGGTAGCATGATTGCCGAGCGAGGCCCGGTGTATAGCAAGAGCCGGAGGCCCTGCGCTGAGTGGGCTGTTCCACCCTTGCTAGTTGCTACCGCCGGCTTGCATAGGTGTTCCCGCTGAGTCGGGAGCCAGGAGCCAGGACGGGTTGGAACTCTAGGATGTTGCAAGGGGACTACGACACATGCAGGCCACCCCCCGCCGTGCCCGCCTTCCCCTGTCCCTCGATCGTGCACATGTTCTGCGCAATGCCTCGGACAGCCCACACGCCCTACCCCCTCATGTCCCTCATTCATTGTCAGCGCTTTCTGCCTATCAGTTGCTTCATGGCTCGTGCGTTGCCAACTCATTCGTCTGCCCGTAGCGGAGCCCTGCGTCCTAAGCTCCTCACCACCGGGCCAGGACGCAGGGACATGTGATGTGCCTCCGCGGCAAAATCCAGCAGCGGCCGGTTCCACTACGCTCTCACGCTCAGTACTGTCAGTAGTAGCCGCCATAGCCCCCGCCGTAGCCTCCCCCGCCGCCGCCGCCCTCCCCGTCGCTCGACAGCGCGGCGATGGCGTCCAACAGGTCGGCGGAGGAGTCGCTGGCCGCCGGGGCGGGGCGCCGCCTGGGGCAGGCAGGAAGGGGACAGTGAAGGATCAGGAAGTTGTCGACGCTCTCAGCTACCGGTATCTACTGTCCCCGATCAGCCCGATGCCTTGTCCCTTCCAACTCAACCCTCCTCACCCGCTGCCCTGCCGGCCCGCCGGCTCCGGCGTGGCCCCGTATCTCGTCTTGGGCCGCCCATCGCCTCCTCCGCCTCCTCCGCCGCCCATGATTGCCGATCCCGGTCCGCCAATGCTTAGGCTGGCCGCGATCTCCTCATCGTCCAGGTCAAAGTCAACCTCCAGGTCGTCGCCCTCCGTTGGTCCTTCGAAATCGTCGCCATGACTAATCTCCAGGTCGTCCACGGAGAATGACATGCCGCTCTGCTTGGCCGTGATGCTGCGCCGCGAGGAAGCGGGCGGCAAGTCCGCGCTGGGCCTGAGCGGCGGGAACGGGAGGGAGGGACAAGGTCTCCGAGCCCAGGCGCACCGCCGCCACGGCAGCCACGGCCGCTGCTGGGCTCCGCTGCAGCACTGATCGAGCGCCGACCCCACCGCATGTAGCCCCGCGCCCCCCAGGCCAACTTGTAGGACTCCGCAGCTCCCCGCACACGTCGCATGGTGATCACGGAGGGGGGCGGGTGCGCATGCGCGCCGCGTGCCCCGTGTCTGGACGCGCGCCTCACAGCAAGCCAATGTACAAGACCACACTGTTGCAAAGCAAAGCCTGTGCCAGCGCCTTGCATCGTCGCTCGCACGCAAGAGCAATCTCCCATCTTCATTAAGCGTAGGTTCACTCTGAAGCCGGCGATTACCCGCCGTGCGTGCTTCAGCAACGACGCAGGTGGCACTCGTTGCACAGGCAGCTGGTCGCGAACAGCCAGTGCGAACGCCCATGACTCGACCCGGACGCGACTGCGCCGCATAGACTTCCGCAAGCTTGCACGAGGCAGCTGCACTGGGTGTACCTCATTGTCGTCAGACTTGCCAATCATCTCTATCGATGTCATCTCGGGACGACTCAGGTGCCTGTCCATTGCCCGCCCCTGCAGATCTGCCCTGAGGCTACGCCCCGCTCCTGTCGCCGCTCCGATCGCTTGCGAGGTTCTGGGCCAAACTGTGAGGCGCGGGCAAGTGACGAAGCTCTCGATACTGGCCGTGCCCTGCCGCCGCGCCCGTGATGCGACCCCACCAGAGACCGGTCTAGACCCCGTGTAGTGAGGAAGTCACTTATGTATTTGGGGGCAGGTAAATCCGCCGTGTTGGAGCCGAAGCTCAGACAGGTTAAGTATGGCCAAGCAGAGACAGTGTGCAGTGCAGTCGACCGGCCGAGCAGCCCAGGCTGTCTCGGAGCGGTGCAGTGCCGGATGGCCGAGCCCAGAGGCCTGGACGACGGTACAGTAGAGTGCAGCCACAGGCATGCGTCACAGGACCTACGTAACACCCAAGTGTTACGCTGCACCAGTGTGCAACCCCAGGGATAAACCCAGAGAGTATCAGAGCAACTCTCACGGAACTGGGCTCAGGCCAGCCGTATAACGGTTAACGGAACAGGTGCAGTCGGGTACAGGAGGGCACGCCGGGGTTCAGACCCGCGTGGCACGACAAGTGCTCCCCCTCTAGGAGGCTGCGCCCTCGCAGACTCACTGTGCGACCGGAGCAGTAGCCGCTTGCTGGCGAGCCTGGGCACGTTCATGGGCCTCACGCATAGCAGGGCGGAGATCAGGGGTGAAGTGCGAACCATGCTCCCAAGTGTTGTGCTCGGTCGAATACCCCTTCCACTGAACAAGGTATTCGGACACAGAGCGTACCTTCGAACCAGGGCCGCGGATCTGACGTACGCGGTAGTCCAGAATGCGGTCCACGGTGAACATAGGTTCTTCATCAAGCCAGACGACAGGGCCAGGCTGCGTTGCGGTCGTCCCAGGGGCAGCAACGTAAGGCTTGATGAGGGAAACGTGGAAGGTGGGGTGAATGCGCATGGATGAGGGCAGTTCAAGCCGAACAGCATTCTGACCAACCATCTTGATCACGTTGTAAGGGCCAATCCAGCGTGGCAGCAGCTTGCGGGGACCCTTGGCCAGGCTGCGCAAGTTCTGCTTGCTGAGAAGGACCTTCTGACCGGGGGTAAAGGTTGCAGGGACCTTGTTCCGGTTATAGTACGAGGCAGTACTCTGTTGAGCGGCTTCTAGGCAGGTCCTAGCATCAGAGATACGCTCAGCAAAATCTGCTATGTACTGCTTGGCGGCAGGCACCAAGGATTCCAACTCACGCCAGATCGGAAGGGCGGGGTTGAAGCTGTAGTTCAGAAAGAACAGTGACTTGCGAACGGTGACTTGATCGGTTGACTGCGTTGTTGATAGCGAACTCAGCGGCCGTCAGATAGGCGTCCCAGGAAGCTTGAGTGCGCGTAGCAAAGTTACGCAGCATAGCACCAATCACAGCGTTGAGGCGCTCAGTCTGACCGTCGGTCTGTGGGCGGTAAGACGTGGACATGTGCAAGCGCGTTTCAGTCATTTGGCACAGAGCATCCCAAAAGTGACTGCGCCAGAGTTTATCACGATCAGCAATGATACTCTTCGGCACGCCGTGCAGTCGTACAACGTTGTCGAAGTACAGCTGAGCAGCATCCTGCGCTTTGTAATTCACGGTGGTTGGGGCGAGGTGACACATCTTAGTCAGTCGATCGATCAACACCAACAGCGTATCCCACCCCCTCTCCGTGAGCGGCAGGGCCGTGATAAAGTCCATGGAAACAGACTCCCAAGGCATGTCGGGGATTGGCAAAGGCTTCAGAAGCCCAGGGGTTTTGCCAGAACGGGGTTTGCTCAGTTGACAGGGCTGGCACTGGGAGACGTACAGGGCAACGTCACGAGCTAGGGACGACCACGTAAAGTGTTCACGTACCAGAGCCAGGGTGCGAGCAGTACCCACGTGGCCTGCCAGGATTTCAGAGTGATAATGGGATATCACGAGGCGTCGCAGTTCAGCATCGTCAGGCATCACGACCAGGTGTCGCTTGCTCGCTGACTCGTACCGAAACCACAAGCCATCCGACTTGACCAAGGAGGCCGTGTTAGCCGGAACAGAGAACCAGGGGTCAGCAGCAGTAGCACTCCGGAGGCGCGCAACCAAGTCACCAACCTCAGGCAGCTCAGCCACAGAAGGCGGGCTTGTAGAGGGAGGCTTTCCAGGAGCGGCAGTAGTCTCGACCGTGGGCACAGGAGCCTGGGGCAAAACCTCAGAGGGCAACGCTGGAGACACCGGGTTCAGTGGAACAGGGGGAGCAGGCGGCACAGCAGCTTTTGGCGCTTTGTCCTTAGCTGGGGGAAGGGCCCTCTTTGTCCCCTTTGGTCTTTGACCTACCTGTGGCTCAGCCGCAGCATCAGGAGACTGCGTTGCCTGCCGTTGCTTGGAGCGTGTGGTCACCTGAGCGATCGTCACAGAGCGTTTGCGCTTGCCAGTGCGAGCAGCAGCAGCCCAGCGGTTCAGCGTCAAGGCAGCCGCACGAGCAACCCGCAGCAACGGATGCCTACTCAGCGCGTCAGCAATATTCTCCGAGCCTTTCAGGTGCTCCCAGGAGAAGTTGAAGCGCGCCAAGAACTCCATCCACCGTGCTTGGCGGCGTGAGAGAGTCGGCACCCCCTGCAAAAAGGTGTTAGGAGCGTGGTCAGTTTTAACCGTGAACTCCAAACCTTCCACATAACAGCGCCACTCCTGCAGTGCGCGAACTACTGCGAGGAGCTCTTGCTCGCCAGTAGTATAGCCACGCTCTGCGGGGGTGAATTTCTGCGAGGTGTAAGCGACAGGCCGCCCGTCCTGCAGAAGCACGGCACCAATACCGTAGAGGGACGCGTCCGTGACAACCTCAATGCGGTACGGCAGTGCAGGGTCCGGAAACGCAAGTACGACATCACCGGTTACGGCGCTCTTCAGAGCCTCGAAAGCTGCATGGCACTCAGGGGGCCAGTCCTTCGGGTGTTTGAAGGCACCTGCGCGTGTCATATTAGTCAGGGGCGCGGCCAGGGCCGAGTAACTCCTGATAAACCGACGGAAGTAATTGGTGAGACCCAAAAACGACCGCAGATCTTGCAAAGATTCCGGAGGGGGCCAGTCCCTAACAGACGAGATCTTACGGGGATCCATCCGTATGCCGTCTTCAGAGATGAGATGGCCCAGGTACTCACATGTTGTTTGGGCCCAACTGCACTTACTGGCCTTGGCACGGAGCTGATGCTCACGTAGTAGCGACAGCGCCTCGCGGACATGAGCCAGGTGCTCGTCCCAAGTCTTGCTGTAGATCAGCACGTTGCTGGCAGTAAGGCAGGTGAAGGGCCAAAGGGGGGAGTGTGAGTAATTGAGTGGCGGGGGAGGAGCAACGCTGATCAGGCGAGCCCAAAGCCAACTCACTCCAGGTACACGACCATGAACCCCTTCTTAATGCAACGACCAAAGAGGTTGGCCATGCATTCGGAGAAGGTGCCTACAAAGCGACGCACGTAGCAGGGTTACGCATTGGGAGGTAGGGGTACCCACCAACCAATACGGCCTTACTTGGAGCATTAGTCAGACCAAAGCTGAGTACGGTAAACTCGTAATGTCCAAACGGCGTGCTGAAGGCAGTTTTAGGAATATCGGATTCCTGGATACGGATCTGGTTGTACCCCTGTAGAGAGAGAGCAGAACTGGATGTGGTGCCGGCAACGTACGGCAGTCCCCAAGCAGTGCCACTAAATCTCTACCTGCTGCAAGTCGATGCTGGAGAAGTAACGCGCGCCGCGCAGCTTATCCAGAAGATCATCGATGCGTGGTAAGGGGTAGCGGTTCTTGACTGTGCGAGCGTTGAGCCCTACACAAGGCAAGGACCGAAGGTGGGTCAGCGCGCCCTAAGCTGAGGGGCACCAGGCAGGGGCCAGCTGCCTGGGCAAACAGGGGCGCTGAGCTAACCTAAACTAAAGCAAAAGGAGGTAAAGAAGCGGCAAGGCGTTCCCATACCTCGATAATCAATCACCATGCGCAGGGTCCCGTCCTTCTTGCCCACGAAGAGGATGGGGGCGCACCAAGGCGAGGATGAAGGTCGTATCATGCCCTTGGCCAGCAGGTCCGTGACTTGACGCTTGACCTCCTCCAGCTCAAGGGGGGACAACCGATAGGGCCGTTTAGCAACGGGCGTTGAGTCAGGCAGCATAGGGATAACGTGTGTCATGGGGCGAACGGGGGGCAGCTCCGTTATAGGCGCAAACACGTCTTGATACTCGTCCAGCAGAGTCTGTACGGCAGGATCCGCATCAGGGGTGTCAGAGGAAGCAAGAGAAGCGTTGAGTGCCGCACGAGGGCGTACCAACAGGGCATGAGCACCCTTGCGCAACAGGCGCGCAGCCTCTTTGCGACCTATGCTTGCCGGTTCAGCGCGTGCACAGATTGCAGCGGTGGCAAAGTTGACCTCAGCTACTGAAGCGTCAGCCTCTCCCTCCCCCTCAGGCAGAGGTGCGGGGACAAAAGGCACATGGCACGTCTGAGTGCCCCTACGCAACAGCAGGTCATTGCGGCCCATACGCACCTCAGCCAGCAGAGAGCGTAGAGTACCAGAGCCCAGGACCAAAGACACAGGGTCGAGGAGTCCTGAAAGCACAAAGGGCCGGATGGTCAAGTGCATGGAACCAATAGAGACGCGCAAGCAGGTGCGGCCTTTGATTGCTTGCGTACCCCCATCAGCAAGGGTGACCCGGGTAACTGCAGAGCGGTCTAGGCGCAACCCCAACAGCTTGACCAACTCAGCGGATATGAAGTCATGACTGGCGCCAGTGTCCACCAGGGACAGAATCCGTTGGCGTACAGCACGAACTTCAATGACAGGAAGCCCATGTCCTGCGTCGGAGGCAGCAGCTTGGAGCAGGGACACACGGGGTTTGCGGTCAGAGTGTGTGACAGGGGCGGGGGCGTGGAACCAGACCTCGGCAGCATCAGAGCTAGCAGGCAGAGGTAGCACCCGACCCGTCTCACTCATCCCGCTGAACAGAGAGGTGCCCGCAGCGAAGCAAACCACCCGTTCCATACCAGACAGAAGGGAGGTAGCTTGCACACGCTTGGCGGTGTAGGCGGGCAGGAGTAGAGCGAGGGAGGTCTCAGGTCTTGAGTCTCGAAAGCGACGGTAGACTTGAAGGCCAGCCTGCATCTCGGAAAAGGTTAGGGGTGCAAACCAGACCGTGCGCCCACCCAGAGACGCAGAGGAAAGGGGGCAACAACGCAGCCATTCGACGTTACAGGCAGCCGAAAACCCAGCCCTCACAGCGCTAAGATCAAAATCAAAGCGCTTGCCAATCTTGTCTTGAATGTCCGCAAAATGCTCAGGCCTGATAGCACGGCAAGGGCGCCACACAATCTTAGAACCAGCAGCAACAGGAGCATCAGCAGCAGCAGACAAGGCACACGGCCTTTCCTTCACAGCCTGATTGCCTTCAGACGGCAGAGACAGAGACACACACCCAGGAGAACGCACCCCCTCATTGCCCTGGGCAGCCCCCTACTTGGGGCAGGAGGACCCGCACTTGAAGCACTGGCCGTGCCCCTTGTGAGTCAGGTACACCTTACGGGTGCAGTTGAACGAGTCCATGTGCTCGTTCAGGTCCTTGCCGGCGTGCACCGCCTGGTCGATCAGGGTCTTGGCGCGGGCCGGGCCCACCGGGGGCAGGGAGGGGCCAGCGCCGTCGTTGACCTTGAACTTGCGGGCCGGCTTGGCGGCAGCGGCCAGCTTGATCTTCTTCTTGGGGGGCTCGGAGCCCTTGGCCTGCAGGGAGGCAAGGCGGGCAGCGGCAACACGAGCAGACACAGCGTCTTTAGCAGCGTGCAGCCTCCGCTCTTCAGCTAAGACGTGAGTGCACAGAGCATCGTAGGTCTTGAAGCTGTGGCCTTGAAGATCTGTTTGGCAGGCAGGGCCAAGGGTGGGGTCAGATACCAAGCCCGACTGGAACCAGAAGATCTTTTCGGATTCAGTCATGTCAGCGATGTTTGAGCAGATGGCCTCTAGGCGCGACTGGTAGGACGCTACAGAGTCCTTGCCCGCACCCCGCCACTCGTAACGCTTCTGAAGCAGCCGCGTGCACGCCTCATCAGCTTTGGGACGGACGGTGGGAGCCCAGCGTGCCCTAATGGCATCTAGGATTTCAGCAGATGTGTGCGACTCACGCGCAGCGGACCAGTCGTCAAACCAGGATTTGACTTTGCCCTTCATGGCGGACCAGATCACGAGGCATCGGGCCTCATCTGAGCCCCCATGAGCGGACACCCGGAAGTAAGCAGCTAGCTCGCGCAGGAACCCTTGCACCCGGCCCGGAATGGCAGGTGCTGACACCTTCTCCAGATCGAGAATGGGTAGGGGCAGCGAGGACTTCTGCTTACTCACCGACGCGATGGGAGTGTGGCCAGCGGAGCCGCTGGGGCCAGCGCCACCCTCGGGGTTGTGCAGGTCTGCAGGCCGGTCAGGGATAGGGCCAGCAGAAGGGGCGTTAGCAGCAGGCGGAACAGGGACCGGCTGCGCAATGCCAACAGGAGCAAGGGCAGGCATGGCACCAGGCAGGGACAGGAGCCAGGACCAGGGCCATGGAAGCGCCTGCGTTGGGGAACCGGGAGGAGGGGCCCCAACAAAGGGAAACGGAGGCCAGCCAACAGGGAAGGCTGGGGGGTTAGCAGAGGCCACAGGAGGCACAGCGCCCGCAGACTGAGGGGCCACAGGAGGCTGGGCAGTCACAGGGGCGGTTTGCGCAGCGGTGGAAGGCTGAGCAGCAGCGACATCGGCGGCAGGGTCTGCAGCGGCACCCGCGGTGTCGAGTACGCGCGGAGCCGACAGCTTAACTGCACCCACGCGCCGACGGCGCTTCTTCTTCCCGCTATATGTGCGCAACATCACTTACTGAGGTCGTGCAGCACCGCGGTCAGCGCGATGCCGACCTGAATCAGCGCGATGTTGGTCTCCGGGGTGTTCTCCGACACGAACTGCAGGGCCGTGCACAGTTCCAGCGCGACCTTCACGTTCGCGGGGGTGACCACCAGGCCGAACTTCACCAGCTGGGCAATGGTGGCCGTGGGGCGGGCGATGGTCACGGCGCGGTTGGCCGGGTCGTTCTCGACCTCGCCTGGACCAGCACGAGCACAGCACAGAGACCGTCAGTATCGTTCCAGGGAACAATAGAGCAGAATTGAGCCGCGACAGGTTGCGTCGGGGCTCAGGTGCTAGGGAATCAACTAAGGATGGGGAAGAGTGCAGTTCGTCAGGTTGAACTGCAGGTACTAGGCTAAGGCAGACTAGAAGGAGATACCGTTATCGCCGGTGTCAACCTCCTCAGAGGGAAGCTCCTCGCTGTCGCCCAGGCCGTGCTCCATATCCTCAGCCGACATTTTCGGGGTAATGCAGCGGAAGGGTTTTGGATAAGCAATTAGGAGCCGTAATGGTCCCGCTACCAACTTGTAGTGAGGAAGTCACTTATGTATTTGGGGGCAGGTAAATCCGCCGTGTTGGAGCCGAAGCTCAGACAGGTTAAGTATGGCCAAGCAGAGACAGTGTGCAGTGCAGTCGACCGGCCGAGCAGCCCAGGCTGTCTCGGAGCGGTGCAGTGCCGGATGGCCGAGCCCAGAGGCCTGGACGACGGTACAGTAGAGTGCAGCCACAGGCATGCGTCACAGGACCTACGTAACACCCAAGTGTTACGCTGCACCAGTGTGCAACCCCAGGGATAAACCCAGAGAGTATCAGAGCAACTCTCACGGAACTGGGCTCAGGCCAGCCGTATAACGGTTAACGGAACAGGTGCAGTCGGGTACAGGAGGGCACGCCGGGGTTCAGACCCGCGTGGCACGACACCCCGCCTCCCGCCGACAAATGTATTCCGCGCCTGTGTCCCACAGGCAGTCCCATTGCTATTACGGCCTGGCGGCGTCCGAGCGGGCGCGACGGGAGGCCAATCGGATAGCCTGCTTGCCGACGGCCTCCGCCTTTCTCTCTGGCTGTGACGGCGCGCTGTGTCCATTGCTCTACACCGCCGCGCGCTGTTCCGCCCCATCCAGGTACGAGCTTTCAGGACCTGTTGCTTTCAACCGGACGGTACACCTTTATGCCCTCGCGTACTCATATACTCCATGCTCCCTGCTGCGAATCCTCTCCAGGTCAGGGCGAAATGGCCCTCGCCTGCCGCCCGGTGTGGCTCCGCAAGATGGCACGCGGCTTGGTGGTCCGCCCCCGGCCCGGCGGCGGCCCTGATCAAGTGCTCTTCTTTACGGGTCCGGGGCCCGTGTACGAGCTAGAGTGCGGAGCCGCCGGTGAGGACTGCGCACTGGGGCCGCAGCTGGCGTCGGTGGGCGACGGTGGCGGACAGCCCGCCTACGACCCCACCTCCGACGCATCCCTGTTTCCGCGCTCAACCTTCACGATCAGCAAGCTCGACGCCAGCAACCAGGTCACCGACGTCGCGGGGTCTCTTTATGGCCTCAGAGACGGAAGGGGCGCTGGAGCAGGCTTCCGCGTCATCACCTCCCTCGCCGCGGACGGCCGCGGCGGTGTGTGGGTGGCGGACTGTGATCGCATCCGGCGCCTGGACACCCGCAGCGGGGAGGTGACCACGCTGGCAGGGGTGCAGGCAACCAGAGGCAGCTGGGGCAGCCTCACGTGTCACCCCGCCGCCGACGGCACGCTGTGGGCGACAACGGCAAGGGCCGTGTGCCGTGTGCGCACTGCGGACAATATCGAGGGCAGGATGGAGCTGGTGGCGGGGCACTGGGCGGAGGAGGGCAGCCTCGACGGCAGCGGCAGGGCGGCTCGTTTCGATTGCATCAACGCTGTTCTGCCGGTGTCGGGCGGCCGCCTGCTGATCGCCAACGGCGCCGACCTCCGCTGCATGGACGCTGGCGGCGCCGTCACCACCCTGCTGCGGGGCTGCTTTCGTGGTGTGGGCGTTGATCAGATGGCTGTCCTGCCTAGTGGAGACGTGGGGGTAGTGACGAGGGCCTGCACCTTCACAATAATCAGTGGCGGGGACTTCGCGCCACAGGCGCAGCAGCCACCGCCTGCGGCTCAACAGCAGGAGCTGCAACCCTCCACGGACCGCCTGCTGAGCCTGCTGGCGCCTCCGGGTGAGGGGGACGCTGGTGGCAGCGGTGGCAGCGCTCCTTCCGCCCCCTCAGGGTCCTTGACAGTGCGGGTGGGGGACCGGGCCTTCCCCGTTCAGCGCTCCGTCCTGGCGGCCGGCTCGGAGTACTTTGCCCGGCTGCTGGCCCCCGGCGGAGGCTTCGCGGAGAGCGGCGGGGCGGAGGTGTCCCTGCCCGACGCAGACCTGGCCGCCTTCGTTCACCTGCTGTCGTACATGTACGGCACCTCTCTCGGGCTGTCAGGAGCCTCATCTCCGCTGCTATCGGTGCCGCCTGAGCTGCTGCGCCCCACCGCGGCTTTGGCGGGGCGGCTGCTGATGGGCGGTGCGGTGGCGGTGCTGACGGAGCGGCTGGCGGCGGCCGCCACGCCCGCCAGCGTGCTGTCCGACCTGGCGTGGGCGGACGCTCACGGCCTGACGGATCTGGTGGAGCGGCTGACGGCTTATGCGGTCCGCAAGCGCAAGGCTGTGGAGCTGGATGGGTTGGAGGAGTTCACTGAGCGCTGCCCGCAGCAGGCAGCCAAGCTGCTGAGGGCCTCGCTGCACGACCAGTGAAGCGGGCAAGCCAGCTCGGGCACAGGCCTAGCGAGCAATGGCGACGACAGCGCGGTAGGGGGGGGGGGGTTGAGGGGAGAGCGCAGTCGTGAGTGTTGAGTCACAGGCTGCTTCATCGTTGGACAGGGATGTGGGACCGTGGCGTGCCCTGCATGCAGGGGAATTGAATGCCGGGTGCCGCCCGGTGAGGCAAGGCGAGGCTAGCTCTGCGCGAGAGCACAGTGCCAAGTTTGGGGGACCGCTTTATGCAGGAGCGTACTGGAGCACGTGCCAGACAGACAGACAGATGTTACAGGTGTTGACCCAACCCGCACGCTCCGTTAGGGCCAAAGATGGAGTCTGGGGCGCTCGCCTCTCGTAGCGGGCCTTAGCGCTGCTGAGGTGTGGAGCAGCGTGACGGGTGGTATCTGGCAAGCAGTTTGGTGAGTGTGAGGACGATGTACCACAACTTAGATGTACCACTACAGCAAGGTGTGGGGGGTCCTACGTGTATTTCGTCAGTGCATCTTGCACGAAAGAGCTGGGTTATTCAGGAGGGGAGGGGGGGAGGGAGGGCGGTGGGCGGGCGTGTCCTGCAACATTTTAGTGTTGACCAGCCAAGCTCCCCGCTGCGCCTATCAAGACGCTCGTGGCTTTGTTTGGGCTTAGTCCGTGGCTAACGTTGCGTACTAGGGGTTGCTGGGGCCTTGTCTCTTTGGCAGTCCTCCAAGTTGAATGCTGGTGGGGTAAGTGCACGAGGCTCTATGCTGAGTGGGCCGTTCTGTCCTTGCTGCCGGCCTGAAGGGCGTTTCCGCCAGTCGGACGCGTTGGAACTCTGGACTTCTTGCAAGGGGGCCACAACACATGCAGGCACACACCCGCCAGTCCCCGCCTTCCCCTGTCCCTCGTGCACATCGAACAGCCCATACGTCCTTGCCCTTCTACTCCCTCATTCATTGTCAGCGCTTTCTGCCTATCAGTTGCTTCATGGCTCGTGCGTTGCCAACTCATTCGTCTGCCCGTAGCGGTCCTAAGCTCCTAACCGCCTGTGTGCCTCCGCGGCAAAATCCAGCAGCGGCCGGTTCCACTACGCTCTCACGCTCAGTACTGTCAGTAGTAGCCGCCATAGCCCCCGCCGTAGCCTCCCCCGCCGCCGCCGCCCTCCCCGTCGCTCGACAGCGCGGCGATGGCGTCCAACAGGTCGGCGGAGGAGTCACTGGCCGCCGGGGCGGGGCGCCGCCTGGGGCAGGCAACGATGGGGGCAGGAAAGGTTCAGGAGGGCATCTGGCGCTCTTGGTAACTGGGCGCAGGGACCGACAGGAAACCCGCCGATGCCATGCCAAAGCCGGCTTAAACCTTCTCCCGTGCCGCTTCTCTCACCCGCTGCCCTGTCGGCCCGCCGGCTCCGGCGTGGCCCCGTATCTCGTCTTGGGCCGCCCGTCGCCCTTCCCTCCTCCTCCGCCGCCGCCCATGATTGCCGATCCCGGTCCGCCAATGCTTAGGCTGGCCGCGATCTCCTCATCGTCCAGGTCAAAGTCAACCTCCAGGTCGTCGCCCTCCGTTGGTCCTTCGAAATCGTCGCCATGACTAATCTCCAGGTCGTCCACGGAGAATGACATGCCGCTCTGCTTGGCCGTGATGCTGCGCCGCGAGGAAGCGGGCGGCAAGTCCGCGCTGGGCCTGAGCCGCGGGAACGGGCGGGAGGGACAAGGTCAGGGAGGCGAACAGGGCGGGTGAAGGGCGTCTGGAGTCCACATTATACGCCGGTCTGCACGCTAGAGTTAGGGCTCGCTCAACCCATGCCGCGTCCCGCCTCCCTCCGCCCCTTGGTTACACGACGCACGGACCTGCGGACCGACGTGCTGCGGTGCAGGGACATGCGCTGCTGCGCGCCGCCGCCCCCGCCCGCCCCCGCGCCGCTGCCCACGATGTCGATGGAGGGGGCGTCCGAGTAGGCGGTGGAGGAGGAGGAGGAGCTGAAGAGGGAGGAGGCCTCGGAGTCGGGGTTGCGGTTGGCCTTGGCTACGCGGCGAAACAGGGGTGGTTGTGCGGAGGGGAGAAAGCTCGTTAGCGCACAACGGTGACCGCAGCGCCGCAGCTCGAGGCGTCTTCCACTCTCGTGTTACCAGCGTGAAAGCAGCTAGCAGTGCAGGAGTTTATCCAAAGCCGGCCACAGGAGCTGGTCTGAAGTCACCCCCAGTGCGCCTTCCGAAGCCGGTCCTCACCCGCTGCCTTGGCAGCCTTGGCGTCCGCCGCCGCCTTGGCCGCGGCGGCCCTGGCATCGCGCTCCCTCCTGGCCTCCTTCTCGCCATCGCTCAGGAAGTCCGAGTCATCGGAGTGGAAGGAGGAGCTGACGCTGGGCCGCGGGGGCCGCTGCGGAGGCGCCGTCTGTCGCTTCTGCAGGCTCTGCTGCCGGCTGGCGCTGCGGGCAGGGGCGGCGGAGCCCGAGCCAGAGGAGCGGCCAGAGCCAGAGCCGGAGCCGAGGGCGGAGGCGGGGGCGGCGGAGCGACGGGAGGCGGTCTTGGAGGGCGGCGCGGGGGCTGTGACTGAGATGTCCTGCTCCGAGCCTTCCGAGATGCCGGAGAGCAGGTCAGAGTAGTTGGACAGAGTGGACTCCTGTGGGGTCGAGGACGGGGGTAGGATGGGAGCGGGAGCGGGGTTGAGGCTGCGAGCATATCGGAGTGTAGAGGGGTCTGGAGAAGCAAGCCAGGGTCCCCGCCACCGTTCGTGCAGTAACACCGGTCCCACCTGCTTGACGGTCCGCCGCGCGCCAGCATCCGACAAGTTGGAGTTGGCTGCGGACGGGGAGGGACGGGAAGCGAGGGCTCAGACCACGGCCCACCGCCAGACCCCCCAAAGTGAAGGGCCTTGCTCTTCATCCTCCATCAACCTGCAGAGCCCCACTTCCTCTCCCGCTTCCCTCCCTCTGGCCCCCGTCCGTCCCCTGCCTGCCAATGCATTTCAAGGAACCCCCCCATTCCTCTCCCGTTCACCCCTTCCCATCAACCCCTCCTAAGACCCCCGCCTACAACCCCCGCCCCCCACACCCCCGCCCCCCGCCCCCTCACCCGACGCCCGCATGTCTGCCGAGGCCAGCAGGTCGTCCATGTTGGACTGAGTCAGCGTGTCGGCAGTCTCCTCGGGGTCAACCGCCTCAACCGCCTGCAAGCGGGCAAACACGTGCATGGACAACTGCGTCAGGCCACGTGTTCGGAATCCAGCAAGACCGAACCTCCCGGGTAGGCAGGTGTACGGTGTACGGACAACTGCGTCAGGCCACGTGCTCGGTCCCCTTCCAGGAATAATCCTTCCATCCCGGCAAGGCAACGGGTGTCGCCTGGCATGTGTGCAGTAGCCCAGCCCTAGCTCCAGCCCACGCCCCACGCCCCCACCTGCTCGAAGATCTCGCTGGGCTTCTTCCGGCCCATGCCGCCCCGCGCCCCCGCGCCGCCGTCCGAGGAGGCCTCGCTGATGACCGTCGTACTGCGGCTGCTGGACGAGGCCCTGTACGGCAGAGTTGTCGTACAGCAGGAAGGCAGAGGATCTTTACGACGAGCTTGATAGGCAACTCCAAGGGGCACGCGCATCCGTCCTGCCACTTTCTCCTTCCTCCTTTCTGGCCACACTCCTAAGCTTTGCACCCTGCAGCCCATCCCGCTGTGCCCGGCACGGCTCCCCACAGGGGCCTCACCTGAGGGACGCCGGCACTTGGAACGCCACCTTGCTCTTTGCGCGCTCCAGCCGGCGGATGGGGCTGGGCCCGGCGTGCGAGTCCTCGGCCGACACCGACGCCCCCGCCCGGCTCGCGCCGCCCGTGCTGTTGAACGTCGACAGCCGCTCGCCCACACGGCTCTGTCGCCGACTGAACGAGGGCTTGGCGTCCTCCTCGGAATCCACGTCGACGAGTGTGTCTTCCTCCTCGCTATACTCGTCATCGACGATCTCGCTGCGCTCGAAGGTGGGAGGCGCGAAGGAGCGGCGGGAGGCCTGGCGGCTGAGCGCGCCGGCGGCGGCGCCCGGCTCCTCCTCAAAGTCCTCGTCGTACGAGCCGTACGAGCTGGCTGTTTCCCTGTATGGCAGAGGCGGGCGGTTGTGGGTTGAGGTCCCATCCAGGGGCCAATGTGCCCCTTGCTTATCTCTCTTTGCACGCCCGCCGCCATACCCAGCCAGGGCACAAGCCTAGCGTCTGTCTAGCTCCTTGTGGAGACCCCTGCCGGGCGCTCACCTCCGCTTGGACGCTGAGGGCGCCGCCGCCTTGTCGTCCTTGATCCAGCCGCCCGGGGAGGTGGGTGTGGCGCTGACCTCTGCCTCCTCCTCCTCCGAGGGGATCTCCTCGGTCGCGGCGTCGCTGCCGCGGCGGTGGTGCCGGGGCGAGGTGCCGCCGCCCGACGTCGCTGCCCCTGTGCGGCAAAGGCGGACATGCAGAATTGGGCTTCAGTCCATCTGCCGAGGCTCACACCGGAACCCTCCCACCCTCAAGCTCGCGTGGCCTCTTCAGCGGCACCCCCAAGACTCAGCCAGGCAGCTCCCCATCCCGTTCCTTCAAGCCACTGCCGCCCCCAACCCAGCAGGGTGCCCCCGTGTCTCACGTGACCTCGACGCGGAGCCGCTGGCCGAGGGCTCGGACGAGGGCGGGAAGGCCTCGCTGTACTCTGTGTCGGGCGCCGAGGAGCCGCCGTCGCTGGGGGCCCGCGGCGGCTTGGGCGCTGCGGGGCGCACCATGAAGGACTGCAGCCGCCCGAATGCGCGGGGCCCTGGGTGGGGAGTGAGGTGGGGGCAGGGAGACGCGGCGTCAGTCGGCAGGCGGCGTGATGGGTGTGTGTTTGCGCTAGGCTCCGCGGGACAGACAAGGGGCTAGGGCACGCGTGGGGCCCGGGGGCACATGGAAGAGGCTGCAACGGATGAGTGTCATGGCTCGAGCCTCACCTCCGCTGGGCACGGAGCTCTTCCCACTCTCGGAGCTCTCGCGCTTGGACGACCTGCGGCTCCCCTTCTTGGCCTCGGACTGCCCGCCCTTGCCCGCCGCCGCCGCCTGCTCTGCGTACTGTTGGGCGTACGGCATGCCCGCCGGACCGGATCCGGGCATGGGAGACAGCGGCGGCGGGTACGGCATGTACTGCTGGGTGGCCATCATGGGCCCGCCTGGGCCTTGGCCTGCCCCCGATGCTGCGCCCGGTTGTTGAGGGGGTACGTAGATGGGCATTCCCGGCGGCATGTTCTGCAGCGCGAGACACGAGGGTAGAAAGGTTGTGGTCAGCTCATGAGACCGAGAAGATTCTTAGCCAGGAGCTAGATAGTTCAGAGATCATATTGAACTCACCGCCATCATCTGCGGCGTCATCATGTACGGCATCTGTGTCGTACCCGTACCGCCGGGCGCGCCGGGGGTCATGCGGGGCGACCCCATGCCCATGCCGTGCTGCGCTCCCATGCCCATGCCCATCCCGAACAGGGGCTGCATCGATTGCATGGCTTGGGCGGCTGCTTGGGCCGCCACCTGGGGGGGAGGGAGGCAACAGGCGCAGTGGTTACTGTCACACCGGTTGTCAGGTTGATCAGCATACGAACCACGCCCCCGACCCTGGCAAGCAGCCCACCTGTGTGGCCATGCCGCTCATCTGTCCGCCCATGGCCGAGATGGCGTTGGACAGCACCGTCCGCATGGCCATCATCTGCATCACCTCCCACAGCATCACTGAGCCGCTGCCGAACGCGCCGCTGCCTGCGACTGCTGTCGCGGCATGCGGCTTGCCCTGCGCAAAACGAGTACGGGGTACCGTGTTGACCAGCGGTATGGAGAGGGAAGAGCACGCATGAAGGGAAGCGCTAAACCAAACACACTCCTAGACACTGCCCTGGCACTGCTCGCGTCCGCCCCTCCACCGCCCGCCTCACCATGAAGCCCGTCCGCCCGGTGGCGGCGCCGCTGCGACCCAGCGCCACGTCAGCCGCCTCTGCCGCCGCCTGCGCCGCAATGGCCGCCACGTACTCCGAGTCAGCGTCAGATCCAGCGGCAGCAGCGGCCGCCGCCGCCGCCGCTGCCGCCGCCGCCGCCGCCTGCGACCGCATCGTATCACTGTGGCCAAACAACCGCGCCGGCAGCGGCGGAACGACCGGCCGCTGCCGTACGCCCGGGCCGCCGCCTCGTACGGCATCCAGGCTGGCGTCCGTGCTTTCCGTATTTGTCGTACCGCGCTCGTCGTCCGACTCGATGCTGCCGTCGCCGTACGCGGCAACGGCGGCCTCGTCAGAGCCGCTGGAGGACCGGCCGCGGCCCTGGCCCCGTGCCTCCACGCGGCTCCCAATGGCGCTGCTGCGCCCGCTGCCGCCCTCCCCACGGGCCGTCGCGGGAGCCAGCCCCGCTTCCAGCTCACGAGGAGTCGGTACGCCCGTGGCGGGTCCGCTGCCGCCGTGCTCGGGCGAGGAGCCGCCCAGCCGCGGCGTCGCCGCGCCATCTTCTTCAGCCCCCGCCTCCGCCGCCTCGGCCGCCGCTGCCGCTGCCGCAGCAGCCGCGGCCCTCCGCCGCTTGGCAGGCGAGCCCTTCCGCTTCTTCGATGGCGTCGGCTTCCGGCCCGAGAACTCCAGCTGCGCCTTGGCAGTACTGCCCGCCGCACCGGCTTTGCTCCTGGCCATCGAGACCGACTTGGACAGGCCCCCTGCCCCGGCCCCTGCCCCGGCCCCGCCGCCCGTTCCCGCTCTCCGCTTCGAGGGGCTGGCGCTTCGGCCGCCCTTGCCAGCGCCGCCGCCCCGCTGCTTGCCCGGCGTGCCGCTGCGCTTCCGGGGCGAGCGGCGGGGCGTGACAGCCCTGGGCGTGGCGTCACGTGACCGCCCGCGGCTCCGACTAGTGGCGCCGCCGCCTGCCCCTCCACCAGCTGCTACGCTGGCCGTGGTCGACGGGTTGCGGGCTGAGGCCACGCGGCCCAGGCGCGCCGGGGTGGTGGCGGAGCGTTGGAGCGTGCGGGGCCGGAGCGGGGACGGCTCCGCGGGCCGACGCATGGACTGGGCGCGGAGCTGCAGACCGGCCTCCCGCTTCTCCGGGTGGTACTCTGGGATGCGGCGGGGCGAGGGGGAGCGGGAGAGGGAGCGGGAGCGGGCGGGCGAGAAGGAGCGCTGCCGCGGCGTGGGCGACACGGAGCTGCCGCGCTGCTGCCGCGGGGTGCGGAGCGACGAGCTGCCCGGCCCGAGCCGGGAGCTAGCCATACTGATGCCAGTCAGCCCCCGCCGCAGCACGCCCCGGCGGGGGCTCTCCGGCGCCGCGGCTGTTCGCCTCGAAGCCGCGCCGTCCGTGCCGGCACTGTCAGCGTCCGCCCATGCCGCCCGCCGCGCCGACGGCGTCGCGGACAGGCCCCCCGGCGCCCGCAGCCGCAGCGGCGTGACTTGCTCCACGTCCCCCTCCCGCACGCGCACCGACGGCTGCGTCTGCGTCTGCATGTCGTGCCGCACCGGGCCCTCCAGCTTGGACCGCACGAGCCGGCCTGAAGAGGGCGCCGTGGTGGGGCGCTGGGAGCTGCGCCCCGTGGCGAGCCCGGACCGCCCCGTCCCAGGCCCCGACCGGTCCGTCAACGCCAGCTCCCGGTGCAGCTCGAGCGCTGTCTTGTAGGCCTTCGCGGCCCGTGCCACGGCTCGCTCCTGAGACTCAAGGCGCCGGGGGCTGTTGTTGGCGAAGCCCGGCTTGGGCGCGTAAAGCGGGCTGCGGCTCCGTCGGCTGGGGTCCTGGTCCCGCTGCGCCCAGTCCACGCCGCCCTCCTCGTCCTCCGCCTCCCACCGCCGCTCGCCTTCCATGACCCCGGCAGCCGAGGGCGCCATCGATGCAGCCTGCTGCTGCGCCATGCCCTGGGCGAAGGCCTCCCGGTGCCGAGACACCTGCTCCTGGGCCCGGGCCAAGAACTCCTGAGGCGCCTGGGCGGAGAGGGGGTCGTTGGCGTAGAATAGCGCCGGCGGCGCGGGCGGCTGCTTGGCGGCAGACACCACCGCCGCCGCGCGCCCGCGCCGCAGCCCTGCGGCTGCTGCAGCGGCGGCCGAGACCGTGGCGGAGGAGTACTGATCTGGCCGTAGCGCAGCCGCAGCGCTGGCTGCTGCGGACCGGGCTGTTGCAGCCCCGGCGGGGGCGGCAGCGGCTCCGTACTGAGGGTGCGCGTACGGCACGCCGGTGGCCGTGTCCGGGGACTGCGTGTAGACGATGTAGGCTGGAGCGAAGCCCTCAGGCCCCATCGGGCCCGAGCCAGGCCCCGCAGCGGTTAGGTAGGCGGGCCCGGCGGTGGCCGGCCGGCCTGACGTGGTCCCCGTGCCCCCGGCCCGTGGATTGCCGAAATTGGCTGTTGCTGCTGCGTTGGCTGGCAGGACCGTCAGCGTGGAGAGGGGAGGGACACGGTCGCCGAAGTGGGTCAGCCGGGCGCTGAGGTGCAGCGTGCCGACCTCAATCCCCCCCGGGCTGAAGAGCGCGACCTGCCGGATGGCCGCGCTCTGGAGAGCCGTGGGCGGCGGGCCCGCCGGCCCCCATCCACGCGGAGGTGGTGATGGCGTGATGAGCAGCGGCGTCTGGCCGGCCGCGAGCATGGTCGGCTTTGGAAGGGTTTTCACATGGAAGAGCGACACGTATAGTGGCGTCTGTGGGGATGCGTGTGTGTGGAGGGGGGAGAGGGGAAGGGTTTGGGGGCGGGCGTGCCAACCGTGCCGTGGCGCGGGCTCCAAACCCTTTCTCCCCGCCCCTGTTCCAACCTCCCCCGCCAAGCTCGCTCCAAGCCCCGCCGCACCTGGTCCAGCAGAAACTGCATCTCCGCGGCATCGGCCTGCAGCACGCAGGACTTGCCACTCTCGAACGAGACGTAGTCATAGAAGGCATCCTTCCCTAATGCGGGGAAGGTGTCACCCGTGGACGTCTCGAGCGCCCCCTGCTTGGCGTAGACCAAGATGAGCGGATAATCCAAAAAGTTGAAGGCCACAGCGTAGGGAACGATCGGGAACTGGCTGGTCTCGGGGATGCCGAGCGTGGCTTCCACAAAGGAGGGGTCCGCGAACTCCAGCGCATGCACGTACACCTCAAAGCTGAAGTAGTCCTCCATGGTCGTGTCTGGGTCTTCAGGACTTCAGCAAGTTGGGTCGCGGTTTGTGGGTGCGCTACCATCCGCCCGCAGCACCGCGGGCCTTTCCAGAGGGCTACCTATCAACAGCATAGTGCAATGTCATCTCAAGCTAGGTATGGCACTTAACCGTCAGGGGCAGCGCGGACTGCTTCCGAACCCCTTGCTCGTCCTGTACCGCATGCAAGAGGAGGGCAGCAGCAAGCGGGAGTGTCCAAGCTCCACAATACACGACGCACCTACCTCTACGGAACGCAACACAGCTACGAAGGACAGGAAGCCCGCGACCGCGCCTCAAAACTGCCGACGTTCTTCGAGAACACAACCAGGAGCGAGTGCCCTATCCAGCAGTCTTCCCATGTATAACCTGACTAGAAACAGCTCGTCCTGAGCTTAGAGGAGCGGGAGCGCCCTCGAAATTGACATAGACATCGCGGGCTGCAGAAATGACGCAGCCGGGCGAAACACGCATAGGATGGGAGGAGGCGGAGCAGAAGGAGTTCCTCAAGGCCATTCGGCAGCCGCTTATGGTTCAGACTCCCCTGCAGCTGGTCATCGAGAACCTCTTCCAGCGGCTACAAGGACAGGCTGTGTTCATGCAGCAGATGAAGGAGAAGGTCCGTTTGGCCCGGGCGGTGTGGGGCTGCGTGTGATGGACTCCGCGTGGTGGACGGGCGGGTTGTCTTTACCGGGAGACACGGAGCCCCCAAAGGTCCCCGCGCTCGCCCGCCTGCCCGGGAACTGCCTGCGGCTGCGCTTCGGGTAACCGCGTGTCTCCTTTACCCCGGGGAGTCCCCGCTCTCAAAGTCAGCTGGGGCGTGGGCTAAAAGCACGGCGCCGGGAACGGGAGGGCGTACTGGCACCCTTGAGCCCGGGTGGCCAGGACAATTAGCAACAGTGCCTCGGCCATCCCTTGCGTACGTCAGCCAGCGGATACTGAGCCTGCATGGGGATGCCCAGGTCCCGTTTAACACGTTCCAGGGCAATATAACCAGCCCAGGGGTCAGGGTACAGGTACCAACCTGAGTCCTGGGCCCAGGTCCCCAGCGTCGTTAGCCAGAGGGCGTGGTTCACCTGCGCTCGCTCTCACCACCCATGGTCCCAGCATGTCCTGATCGCTCCGCCTCTTAACCTCTTCGAATCTCCACCCTGTGCGTGACGCAGATGGAGCGGATTGCAGTCAAGGACGTGACTGCAGATGAGCTGCTGGAGCGGATAAAGATGCTGGAGAGCCAACAGGGCGAGGCGGCGGGCGCCAAGCTCAATCCGTTCAACCAGCAGGAGATCCTCGCGCGGTTAGAGGTGAGCGGCATTGGACGAGGGAGATGGGCGCCTTTCTCCCATCCAGCCTTAAACATAGCGGGAGCACGTCGAATGGGGGCGGGGGCCAGCGGGTGGTAAAGGCAAGTGCTACAGGCGCGGGCACAGCCTGTGTCGCGTGGCGTAAGGATTGTGCACAGAGAGGCCCTGAGATTAGTATGGACACTCGGGGGATGAGCCGAAACGGATTGACGGACTCCGCCCCCGCACAAGCCAGACCCTCCCTAACCACGGCATCTCCCTCTGCCTGAGCTGCAGGCTCTGGAGGCGCGGCTAGCAGACGGTGCGAACCAAAGAGCGGACGCGGTAAGCAGGCCTCCATCTGCTCACCGGGGAGGCGAGGCGCGTGGGCGGCACCTACCTGAAGGCTGTGTCCCTGAGGGGTGTGCTGGGACGGCCCCTGGCATGATGCTTGCCCCGGCGCTTCCTTCTGCCATGCCGTTGGTGCCCGACCCAGCCCACGCCACCCTATCCACTCCACGCGCACTGGGCGTACGGTAGCGCCCGGCCCCTTGCCCATCTCTCAGCCTCTCACCTCCCTTCCCTCCCCTCCCCTCCCGCTCTCCACCTCAGCTGGCCTCCGCCGAGGGCATGGCGGACCTGGAGACGCGCCTGCAGCGGCTGGAGGGGCGAATGACCGGCGTCTACAACCTCAACGGCAAGCTCGTGGCGTTGGAGCAGATCGCCGGGGGCCTGGGCGTCGCCATCCCGGACCTGGAGTACCCCGGCGGCGGCGGGCCGCCGGGCACGCCGCCGCAGGCGGCGCCGCCGCTCAAGCTGCAGCAGGCCTGGCGGCCTCCGTCGGAGCCGACAGGGGAGGGCGCGGGCGAGGGCGGGGAGGAGGCGGGGGTGTGGCCGTCGGCCAACAAACTTATGGTGGGTTCGCGGACAGGCAGCCCCGCCACCAGCTTCACGGCCGGGCTGATGGACGCACGCGCCGGGTCAGCGCCGCACAGCCCCCGCAGCGTCGCCGCTGGGGCGTCGCCGAGCCGGCTTGGCGGCCTCCTCAACCCCATCGGCGCGCCGGCCGTGCCGGCCATCGGCGCAGGCGGGGCTCCTGCCCAGAAGCTGGCGCAGATGGGGGCGGAGGTTGCGGCTCTCAGGGCGGAGAACGACGCGCTCAAGGAGGGCCTGGAGGCGATTCGGCAGCAAGTCTCGGGGCTCAAGTCGGGGCTGGGGACGAGCGCGACGGAGACGCTGTCACGGATGCAGGCGGTGGAGGAGAGCCTGGGCTCGCTGACGGCGCAACTCGCGGAGCTGCAAGCTGCTCGCCGCGAGGCCGCGGCTCGCACCGGCTCGGAGGTCTCGTTCGCCGACTTTTCGGTGTTCAAGTCTTCGGTGGAGGCCGCGCTTGCAGAGGCGCGCGCACAGGGCGCGGTCGCGGCCGCGCTCGCCGAGAAGGACATCCCGGCGATAGCATCGCGACTCGAGGAGCTTGAGGGCGGCGTTAAGAAGAACGGCGAGCCGCGCGACATGGACACGCTGTTCCACGAGCGCATCAACGGGCTCGAGGCAGCGATCGGTGACATCAAGACCGAGGTCCGCGGCATGATCGACTCGGCGCTCGAGGGCGCCGCCAAGCTGGAGGAGCTGCAAGCGCTAGAGGAGGTCGTGGAGCAGAAGGTGCGTGGGGATTACACTTGCTGCAAACTGGGGACGCTAGGCGCGGCGCAGATGTTCGGAGGAGTTGAAAGGCCACGGCTCGGTGCCTCACACAAATGCCTCACTTTGTACGTATCTCAGTGCTCCGCCCTGACCTAACCTCCACGCCTTTGCCTCCCGACCACAGGCGCCGAGCGAGGCGATGCGGTTGCTGCAGATCCAGACGCACGCCCTGGGCCAAGCGGTGACGACCGTCTCGGAAGCGCTGGCCTCGCGGCCCGAGCTGGGGCTGGGCGAGCTACGCAACACCGCCGCCAATGGCGCCCTTATGAGTGGCCCATCCATCGCAAAGATGCGCTGCCTCACATGCGACCAGCCCGTCAAGCAAGGCGCCAGCGCAGGCGGCGCGCTCACCGTGAGCAAAGGCAGCTTCCTGCCCAGGCTGGATTCGATGCCGGCCAAGGAGGGCCCGCCCGGCGGGCCGGGCGTGGGCACGGCGGACCTCCGGGCGAGCCGGGAGGAGCGAGTGGCGGGGTTGGCCGTGGGGGGCACCGGGGGGCGAGGAGGGGCGCACAGCGCAAAGGCGTCGGAGCTGGAGGAGTATGCCAACGGGACGGGGAGCGGGCGGGACGCGAGCCCGGGGCGGCAGGTGGAGCGGTCACGCGCAAGCCGGACGGCGGTGGGGCACGGGCGGGCGGGCGGCATGCATGCAGGGAAGCCGGTGTTCTTGTAGGGGGGGCGGCGCAGCTTCGGGCCGGCTGGGGTCAGGGCTGCTGGGCATGGTGGGCTGGGGTCCTGGAGCGCAGTGGGGGGGCTGCAGGATAGGGGATGGTGCATGGGGATGAGCAAGGACATGGGGTAGAGGGAAGGCAGGGCACATGGCCCGCGGCGGGACTTGTTGTGACATGCAAGTCTTGCTTGGCAAGAACGCGGGCGGCAGAAATGCATGACTGTCAACTAGCTACTCCAACTGGCATGGACAAAGTTGGCGTGGCGTGGGCAGATGGGGGCAGTAGTGCCTCGCAGGCCTCCACGGCTGCACCCGGGCCAGCTGTCTGGATTGCCCATTGTAGGCACACGTACCGATGGAGGGCTGTAGCATACGGTATGCCGCCAATGCGCAAGGTCATCTGCGGGCTATGCCCGTCGGCGTGGCGGTATCTTGGTGTGACTTGAGCGCATACGCCACTTGACGGCGAGGCAGGTGGTACCGGCGATGGTTGGTGGTGGTGGACGTGGGCGTGTAGAGCTGTCTTGTCACCCGTCAGAGGGGTTCTGTGCTCGCAGGGGCCGTGCAGCGTGGTCCGGACGATGATGAAGGGGGATGCAGCTGAGCGCGCTGTCGCAACGCGAGAGAAGAAGGCAGGGTGCCAGCAATGCGCATCGCCGAGGCAGGGGCTAACCTAGGGGCAGCCGCGCGCGCAAACGGTACCCGTCAGAGGGGTGTGGCTGAAGGCCATCTGGAGGGTGTGCAGGCGCCAGGCGGTGCTGCAGACGGCCACGTGGCTTGCCGCACATTGCCTGTGCTGCGCGCCGGTGTCATGCTTTGTGTTGGAGGGAGGAGGTGGCTCAGCGATAGGTTGGTGCGTGGAGCCGCGGGCAGCCCCGGGTGCTACGGGCCCTCGACGACACGGTTTGTCCAGTCGATCCAGCGTTGTCTACAGTTGATGGGCACCACGTCACGCTTGTAGCTCTTCCGCGGGGGGTGACCAGAGTCAGCAGCCCGCTCCCAGGCCATCCGCCTTCCGTCGGCCACGGTCCTAAGATCCCCCTCACCCCGCGACGCGGAGTCGCCCAGAGAAACGGGCTAGAAGTGACGGACTACACAAGCGACCGACCAGGCTTCACGTAAGCGGCGGCTTCGTGCGATGTGCGTTCAAGGTAGCCAGTCAAGCAAGACCTGTGGCGCGCACAACCGGGCTTGCCAAGTAGCTTGGCGTCTTCGTAGACGGGGCCTGGTAGGGGCCTGCGCTTTTTGGCGCGAACCCCTCCGCACACGCACCTTACGGCCAAGAGAGGACGGGTAGGCACACACATTTGCCAATGGATTACCCTCAAAACGGCAGGGGAACGGGTGGCGCTTTGCAAGCCCTAGTATCGGATTGGCAGGCGAAATCCTTTCCGACAGCGATTTTGCATGCGAGTCGCCCAACGGGCCGCTATCAGCATCCACACACTCGCAGGTTACCTCCTAATAGACACATGGCCGCTTACGACTCTCCGCACACTGCAGAAGACAGCTCGTGTCAGGGGTGTGGTGCGCTCGGCCCCCAAACGCCCGCTGTGGGAGTCTCTGGACGCGCACCACGGACTCCAGACGACACGGGAACGAGTGTCTCTGGTTAGTGCATGCCCCCCTGGTTAGGCTGGCGAAGAATGCGATGGTCGCCGACGTCGCCTCCCCCCTGCTCCCTGCCCCAGCCGCGAGCTGCAGCCGCAGCGAAAGTCAGGTCAATGCGCGTGAGGTGCTCTGCGCCTGGCTGTTTGAGGCAAGTGGCGCGCGCGGGCCTCCGGGGGGGGTACGCGCTGCCTCGCGCTGGACGAGTACACTGCGGCGGTTGCAGCCCCAAGGGACTTCCGACGCAACGCGGCGCTTGGCAGCCTAGTACTCGGCGATCAGGGACACCCTTGCTATGCCTGTGGCAGAGCCACCAACGGTTTTGTTCTCGAGCGCCATGATAAGCCACTCCTTCCCTCCAGCGCGCCTACCGCTGGCAGCCAGGTGTTCGCATCTGGCAGCTAAGCTTTTGTCGCCCCGTTACTCCTCGCTGACCAGGTTGCGACTGAGTGGGGACTAATTGCAAGTCGCCCCTCCGTCTTCGGCCAAGCGCTGCAGTACCTGGACGGCTTCATGCGGCTCACGCGACCTCCCATCACCATGTAGGTTTCGGAAAGGGTTTGATTCGAGTGCGGGTCGCTTGGCATCCAGCATGCCGCCCGCCTACCGGGCCTTACCTCACCCTTACCTTGAAAGCAAAGCCGCTTTGCATAGCGGCGGCCGCGGTTCGCTGTCCAGGTAGCGGACCAGGTCGTAGTCGTCGTGGAATGGGCTCGGTTCGACCGCACGTCGCTTCCCCTTCCGTAGCCCCCCAGCGCCCGGCCGAGCGCGGCAGAGCCCTTCGAGTGCACACCACCCGGACACCCCCCGAACCCCTCCCGACCGTTCCAATGCGCTCGCTGACCGCCTGGCAAATCCACCTCGCTTTCTCACTTATTGGCCGGGGAAGCGTCGGTTCACAGAGGGCCCCGGCTGTCCTGCAGTTCAGGGTGTCACGGCTGGCTCGTCCAGGCTCGGGGGGAAGTGCGAACTCATTACGACATGCTACAACTCATTTCTTCTCATATGCATGGCCCCCGTGCCCGCCCACCCCCCTCCGCTCATTTGACGCCTGCCCTGATACGGGCCTCGCCAGCCCTCGCCGCGAGTTTGCCGTCGCCTCTGCCGGACCCTGTCTCAACGGCCCTCTATGGCCCCGCTGCGCCCCTCACTCACGGCCCTCCCTTCCCCTCTTTCGGCCCCTCCCCTGCACAGGATTCAGCTCGTGGGCATATCCTGTCTCCGGTTGGCGATGCAGCAGGCGGTCGCGATCGGGGAGCGGGGCAGCCCTATGGCGACGTCGCTGCTGGCGGCCTCCCGCTTCAGCAACATGTGCGGGGGGGCGTACGGCGATGGGGACGTGGAGCGCATGACTCAGCTGCTGGAGACGGCCCTGATGCAGGGCCGCCTGGGCGTGCCGCCGCCACAGCAGCAGCAGCTGCAGGCAGCGGCGCCCGGAGGCGAGCCGTTGGCGTCCTGAGCAGCTCGGAGCTTGTGGCCTGCCTTGCTGGAAGCAAGCGGCGAACTGGTCCTGCTGCGCGTGATGTGCGTGCGAGCGGACCGCTTGACTGCGCCGCCGCCAATCAATGCGTCGTACTGCGGCGGCCTGACGGAGCTGAATGTGCAGGCTCCTGTCTGGCCTGCGGTAGCCGCTGTGGGCGTCTGCGACAGAGGTGGAAGGAGCCCTGCGAGGCTTCGTGAGCTGGGCCCAGCTAGTCCAAGGCAGAATAGGCGGTAGGGCAGCAACCCGGACACACGCCCCAGGCGGTAGGGCAGCAACCCAGACACATGCCTCAGTTTTGGCAGGCAGGAAGGAGACTGGCTGGCCGCTCTGCCACTGCGGAGGCCAGAGGAAGGTAGGGTGGCCGCTCTGCTAATGCGGAGGCCAGATAAGGGTAGGGTGGCCGCTCTGCTAATGCGGAGGCCAGTGAAGGGTAGGGTGGCCGCTCTGCCACTGCGGACGCCAGCCACGTAGCTCTTGAGCGGTTTTGCCGGCTCATGCCGGATGTGGAGCGTGAAGCCAGACCAGGCGAGCGTTATGGGCGCAAAGGATGTGTTAGATAACTAGTTATATAGAGAAGATTGAGGACGACGTTGGGCCGTCAGTGATGGCCCTGTCGCTCGACTCATGCCCTCGGCTCCCGTTACCGGAGGTCTGTTGGGGCTTCGACTCGATCTGGCTGTGGGGATCGCAGCCGTTTTGGCAAGGGGTAGGCATCGTTTGCAATGCTGCTGAGATAGCAAGGACGGTGGGAGGGCAGGATGGACGGTGGCAGGGGGATGCCTCAAGTCAGCTGGTTGGCTTGGGCGGCAGCTCTTTGGGTATTGGCCGTATGGGCCGCCTTCGTCAGCAATTCCCTGCTAGGATGCGTCGTTACAGAGCCTTTTGCAACTGGCCTTTGTACATACACGGGTTGTCTTGTGGAACGCGTGGTGTCTCCCTGCTACAGTATGCGGCAGTTTGCCCGGGCCGCTCCTTACCGGCCCGCACACAGCTTACAATCTCCTTTACTCCTCCTTTGTTTCTCGTAATCTCTGCTACCTACAGCCTTCTATTACGGTACCTATTCTACATTTGCATGTTGACAGCAGGACGATGCCACTTGGTAGGATGCGACTTGAACAGGGTGGATTACACTGGCTGCAGTGATGTCGCCATGGATGGGTTCATGGCCCACGGGTTATTGCGCATGAGCTGTCGGCCTCCTTGATCCGCCCGACAGCCAGGAGGGCCGTTGAGGCCCTGCCTGGGGTGATGCATGTGGTTATTGAGCACCCCGTTGCTGCTCAGCGCGTGATTCAAGACGCCATATGTGCGTCTCAGTGGAAGGACCCGTGACTGCTCCACGGTGGGAACGGTGTGGTCCAGGCGCGGCCGTCTGCTGACGGAGCATGGGGCAACAGGTGCTATGCATTTGTACGGTATCTGCGCACTAGGATACCGGTATTGATCCGGCTTATAGCGCATGCGCTAGTTGTCTTGAGCGGCGTGGTGAGGGCAATTCATCGAGTGAGAGGAGCTCTTGGCACGCTGGCGGTGCCTGTGCAGTCCGGTGCAATCGACTCTTTCGGCACAACCCCGTATCGATGCGCTCAAGTGCCTGCAAGTGCCACGTGGGGGACCAGCTATGTGCACAAGGTGTGCCTTGGCTTTCTGGCACGGAATATCTGGCAGCGCTTTGGGATGCACCCAAGCAGCAAGGCTACCGGTACGCAACACGACACGCGATGCTCAATTTGCCAGCGGTACAGGCATTGCTGTTGCTGGGCCGGGGCCCTGGTGGGGCTGGGGGTGGGAGTGGAGGAAGATGGCGGGGGGTGCAAGGGGACACAGGCGCCAGATCGTAGCGTCCCCCTCCGCCCCTCGAGAGGAGCACTCACGCGACTGCTGCCCCCACAAGCCCCCTCCATACGCAGCGCTACCCGCTTACCCCACGCACACACATTACTTTGCTTTGCAGATAGTTGCGTGCACTTGCCTGCAAGGCGTGCTCCTTCCACGATGCCTCGCGTGCGCCAAAAGCGGGAACCTGCTGCAGGCACATCCTCTAAACTGAACTCATGCTTTGAGGTGCTGCTGTCAGGATCAGCTGGTGAGGCCTCAGCGAGCCAAAGTCGCGAATCGCGTGGAGCTGTCCTTACTGGCAGGCCTCGGGTAACGCATGCCGACGCGCAGTCCGTCTTTCCTGCTGTAACTCCTACAGGGGAATGCCTTGCCGGCGAGCTTGGCTGCTGCGCCGACAGCTGCTGCTCATCGATGGCCGTCTCGCGTGGCCTTGCCGAGTACTGCCAGTGCAACGACACGTCACGAAACGCGTTTGTGGAGTCTAGGGGCCTGGAGGCCATGCAGGTGCGTTTGCAGCTGGGGGCGCCGTGGGTACCCTGCACACGTGCCCCCGCAGGGTCTGCCGACGCCCCCAGCGTCACCTTACAACCGGCCGCCTCCGCCACTCGCACAACAGGTGGCGCTGACGCGCGGCAGCCCTTCGGTCGCGACGGCTGCGGCCCGCGTCCTCGGCGCCCTCGTGGGCACTCCCCACGGACTGCGCTGCGTCCTGCGGTGGCAGAGGTACGTGCGTACGTCCCCTGCCCACCATAGCTCCTCTCGCCCTTTCTTTTCCTGGAGAGCCACCTCCCAACCCCCATTCCTAAGCCCCAAACTATCATGCCACGTGCCCCCACCCTGCCGCCGCAGCGCCAGCGGGCAGGACCTGCTGGGCCTGCTGGCAGCCGCCGCCGCGGGCCGGGGCTTGCCGTCGGACCTTCGGTCAGAGTGTGTGGATGCCTTGCGGTCGGCGCTCGCCTCCCTGCACGGCCCGGCGGGGGGCGGGGGCATGGACCTGGACAGCGCACTGAGGGTGCGGAAGGGGCGCAAAGGGTGCTGCATACTTGCAAGAAGCCGCTGATATGTATGTACAGCGCGGTTGGGGACTGCGCGGTTGGTGCATCGGCCCCCGACACCCACACACCCCAGTAGCGATTTGTTGAGCGTCGTACCCCTTCCAACGATTGACTCCTGCAGGGCGCCAAGGCGGCGGCCTGGAGCCCCGTAGCTGGTGGCTTGCTGGACTCCGTCGTTCTCCCCGCCCTGCTCAGCCCCAACCTGCACCTGCGCGCCGCCGCAGCGGCCCTGGTGGCGGTGGCCGTGGCGGAGGGCCTGCTGCCCGGCGGGCCACGCTCGGCGGCGCCGGCGCTAGCGGCGGCGCTGGGGCTGCCGCTGTTGCCAGCCGCTGCCCCCTTAAGCCGGGATGGGGATGGCGATGGAGTGGTCAGGGATGTGGCCGTCCCGGCTGCCGGAAAGGCGGAGGGCGCAGCAGGGGAAGCCGGCGTTGCTTCTACAGCGGTGGTGCCTAGCGGTTTGCGGTTCCTGGCGCTGTCGGAGGTGGTGGCAGCGCTCCTGCCCAGCGAGCGGGTGAGTGCCCTTTGGTACCGGGTTTTGTTCCGGGCGCGTGATGGCTACCGCATAACGTATCGTTCGGCGAGGGGTTGAAAGGGCTGCATGCGAGCTTCTGGGGGTTGTAGCGGAGCTCCTGCTTGCTCGCTCCACCGTAACCAGCTCACAGCCAACCCCGTACGCCTCCTGGTTTCGTGTGTTGCAGGGCTGCGAGCTCCTGCAGGCGCTGCGGGCGCCCCAGTGCCTGCTGCACCTCTGCACGGCGCTGCGGGGGCGGCAGCAGCGTGGCGCAGGTAGGGACGCAGCGGGCCCGTGGCGCCCAGGCTATAACGGACTGCGCCCGAGCGCCCAATGCCCGTGCAATGCTGGTTGTCATGCCTTGACGCTTCGCTGACAAGGGTGGCTGCCCTAAGGCAGGAAAAGGGCTGAGCTGTTTTAGCTTCCCTGACAATCACGACATGTATCAACTGTCACATGCCACAGAGTCGGAAGCGCTTTTGGACGCCGTATTGCTGTGCATCCGGACGGGACCTGGAGTGCCGCTGTGGGGAGGGTCAGGAGCCGAGGCAGAGTTTGGGGTGAGCTGCGGGGCACTGGGCAGTTGGCTTGGTGACGTGCAGTAAGGAGGCGTTCACATGCGCACCGAGGTTCATGCGGGGTTCGTGCGAACCCCGGGGGGTTCGGGCGAACCCTGTTCACACGCGCCGTTCTGGCGCGCCCGAACCCCGACGGAGGAACCCCCACTGCCACGACTGGATAAGCTTAGGACCGTTCACTGGATGGCCTCCTTCTGCTCCAGCAACACTTCCTGAGGCCTACACCGCAAGCGTCCCGTTCAGCACCAGTAGTGCTGCCAACCTCCCATGCATACCCCCGGGCCCTTGCTTGCAGGCCTTTGCGGCTGGAGCTACGACGCTAGCAGCCGAGCTCCTGCAGCCTCCTCCACCTGCGGGCGGAGCCGGCGGGCCCGGTTATGTGGCTGCTGTTGCGCTGGCGGCTGCGCTGGCCAAATGGCCCCAGGTGTGAGCAAGCGGGCGGGCGAACCCGTGCGTGCCTCAGTTTGGGGTGAAGGGGGTTGGGGCTGAATCACTCCCCACCACCGGCCACGCCTGGCCGTATCTGAAGCTACCAATAGCTCGAGGGAGGGGAACGCATGGTATCCTGAGGGCGGGGAAAGCAAGGGACGAGGAAAGGCCTCACGGCTTGTGAGCACTCTTCTTTCATGCTCAACCACAGGTTATGGGGAGCACTCGGGAGCCCACAGCCAGCCTCATTGGGGGGCTGTGCGGGCTGGTCTGCTCCGTTGTTCCCGAGGCAACGACACCAGATGGCGGCGGGGCCTGGGCCGACGCCGCCTCCATCAGCAGCTGGGGCGACGCATCAAGGGACTACACGGGCGAGGGCGCTTGGAGCGGAAGGGCAGCGGGTCCCTGGCGCCCAAGCGGCGAGCTGGCGGTCAGCACGGCTTGGCGGGGCCGCGGCTGGGCGGCAGCTGCAGCTCCGTTCCAGGCGCAGGCGGCATCGACGGAGGCCCGGCTGGCGGTGGAGGCAACGGCGGCCATGTTGGCGCTTCTAGGCAGTCTGGGCTGGGGCCGGGGCCAGGCACAGGACCGGGCGGCTGGTCTCGACAGCGCTTGTGGGGCAAGCGGTGACGCTGACAACTGCGTTGGAAACAACGGCGCAGCTGTCAGTGCACTGGATGCGCAGCTGGGGAGCCAGGTGGCGCGGTGCGCGACCCGAGTGTTGGCGGCCGCCGCCGCCCAGCCGACAGTGATGGCGGCGGAACTGATGGCGGCGCCGCTGGAGGCCCTGGCAGGCTCCGCCGCGCCGCCAGCGGGACAGGGACTGGTCCCTGTGCTGGCGCGGTGCTGCCAAGCCGTGGACGGGCCGTCGGGACGGTGTGCCTTCCTGCGATGCGTGGGCCAGACGGCCGCACAGCTTGCAGCGGCGCTCATGGAGCAGGAGTGGGGCGGTGCAGCTCATGACGGGGACGGCGTGGGCTGCGCTGAGGCCGCTGGGAGCGCTTGGGGCGAGGCGGAGGGCTTGCCGGGGCGCATGGGGCATGGCAATGGCACGGGCGGGAGAGGGAGCGGGAGAGGGCTGGGAGCCCGGGAGCAGAGGGCCTGCATAGCGTCGCTGCGGGTATGGGCGGCGGCGCTGGAGGAGGCGGGGCCGTGCGCCTGCGAAGAGCTCGGGGGGGCCGTGAACGGCAGGGCTGCTGCGGCTGGGGAGGGGCACGCGTGCATCGCGTGCGCGGTGCGGCCCGGCCAGGAGGTGGAGGCAATGGAGGCGCTCGGGGAGGCTGTTTTGGGGGCGCTTGGAGGTGGTCAGAGCGGCGCTTGGGGCGTGTGTGATACGCTGGGGTTAGTGGAGCTGGCGGCGGCGTTGGCCGGCGTGCTGACGCAGTGCGGCAGGGCGCGTGCAGAGGCACTGGGGGTGGAGGTGGCGGCGGCAGTGGAGTGTGCGGCGGCAGGGCTGGGCGACGTGCGCACTGCAGGCAGGGCTAGCCCGGGGAACGAGGATGGGGTGGGGACAGGGGAAGAGGAGGCTGATGCGGCTGCTGAGCTGGCGGAGGCCGAGGCCATTCTGGACGAGTGCCTCGCATGCGCACGCGGGCCGGGCGGTGGCGGGTTGGCTACGGGTTTTGGCGGAGCATATGAGGGCGGCACCTGGTGGGGAGGTGGGGTGCTCTAGCTACATCACAACAGGGTGATTGACGCCTTCGGCTCATGTGCAAAGCGTGGAGACTCCTTGTAGTGGTTGCTGCTGACCGCCTTAGTCTGTGCGCGCCCTAGTGACCCCAGCGTGCAACTTTGTGCTGCGTTCAATATCCATTAACAATACAGACATGCTGTATGGCTGCCTCACGTTGCGGTGCTGCAAACCGAACCAACTGGCTGACAACTGCTTGGCGGAATTTCCTGGTGATCACTGGACTGCAGCACTAAGCAACTGCTGATGCTGCCAGGTCTCAGCGGCGTTCAGCTGGCCAGCCGCACAGGAACGCACTGCTGAAGTCCCGAACCTGGATGGCCAACAGAACCACAGCTGCCGGGCTACACGACGAGCTGCTAGCACTCATGCCCCCATTCGCTGTAGCCCTGGCGCCGGCACCGGCACCGGCTGTACGCACACGCATGCGCGCACGCCCACCGCCTTGAGAGGCAGACCCCGCCCCGCCGCACCATCCCACCACGAGCACGCTGCTCCGCCCGGCTGCTGAAGCTGCGGGGCCGCAGTGCTGGTGGTCCCGCTGGCCGGGCCATGCCCGTGCGCGCATCAGCGCCGTCCGCACTGGAGCGCAGGTCCCCCGCCCACGCTCCTGTCCCCGCCGCCCCGGCACCCCAGCGGGGCAGGACGGCCTGGCGAGCACCAGCCCCTGGCGCCCATCCGCCAGAGCGCCGTGCCGTGCAGCGCGCGCCGGCCATGCCCCGCCAGGCGCGAGCACCGGTCAGCGACGGCCCAGCGACAGCCTCGGCACTCCAAGCAGACTGCGCCTGCTCGTGCTCCGGCGCCGGAACCAGAGGACAACGCCAGGCCGCGGCCCAGGTGCCCCCGGAAGGCGTGAGCGGCGGCGGCAGCCCTGCGGCTCCACCGCGGCTCGCCACGCCTCCGAGCGCCGGAGGAGCCCAGCTCCGTGCTCCCAGCGCCAGAGCTCCAATCCCGGCTCCAAGCGTCTCACCCCGCCGCCGCCCCGGCTCCGCGCCTGTGCTGTCCTGACGCTGTCCCTCCACCTGCGCTGCCTCTGAGCTGCTTGACGGCCCCGCCTGAGGTGAGCTGCATACCTGGGCCGACTGAGCTAGTGCTTGCTGCTGCAACTGAAGCTGCTCGCCAGCAAGGACCAGGGCTGCGCCCAGCGCCAGGTGCTGGGAGATAGGGGCGACAAACGGCACGAGGCTCAAGCCGCTCACATTTCCTGCGTTACACTCATAGCCCTTCCCGCTAGCATCCGGTCATCTCCATTTAGATGTCCTGGACCGACAGGCCTGAAAGCAGCAGAAGGGGGCATGCAAAAGGCAGAGGGGGAAGCGCGTTAGGCCCGGCAGGTGCAGCACAAGGGGATAAGCGTGCTCGTGCGGGTATGGGTGGGGAGTTTCCCCGCGCTGGATGATAGCGCCGCTCGCTCTCCCCGCACGCGAGCCTCATCGGCTCGCGATAGGACTCCCCCCAGCTCCACGTGTTGCCCCCACGACAAGCTGGGTCCTCTGCCGCGGACTGCGACGGCATGGCCGAAGCAAGTCCACCAGAGCTCCAGCTCCAGAGGTCGCCACGTGCTGATAGAGCTAGCTCCATGCTTTAGCAATACGCCTTCTCCGTGTCGCCAGCGCCACGGTGCTGCAAGTGACGGCTGCACATCCGCCGCCCTGCGCTGGGCCGGCCGCCCAGCCGCGCTCCAATAGAGCCTCACCCGGGGGCAGCGACTGCTTGAGCTTGTCGGCCTTGTCCGAGTCCGCCACGCAGAGCGTGTACAGGTACTTGGAGCACCGGACCTTGAACTTGGTCACGCCGCCCTGGGTCTTCTTTATCTTGACCGACCGCGCGTCCTTCCGACGGGCGGTCAGAAGGAAGTCCTTGATCTCGTGAATCTGCTTCGGCTGCGCGGCGAAATGGACGCAGTGTTAATCGGCTTCCGGGCGGCGCTAAGCGCGTGGCTGCTTGGGTATGCGGTCTCACCATCTTGACCGCAGGGGCTAAAATGCACGCAGGGAAAAGGAGGACTCGGCGCAGGGGGTGCCGACCCTTGTGCCCTCAGGCGACGAGTCCCCATGCAGTACTTCGTCCGGCGCCAAAGCGGCCCCCTGCAGCACCAATGGATAGAGCTCTACAAGCTGAGCGCACCAGGCTACATTTTGTCGAACCCTTTCAGCCGTGTTGAGGCCAGCCTCTCCCACCATCCTCCTGTCAACCATGGCCCCCGCGTCGATAAAGCTGCGCCCCGCGCTGCCTAGCAAAGCCCAAAGCTCACAAAGACGACATCGAAAGCGATTCCAGAGCAACTCATCACGGAAGGCAGCAACACAGGGATGGCACCCGGCAATGTCGCCAGGCGCGGGGCGGTGTCGCTCGTGTGCGGAGCGCTTGCCCTTGTGGCAGTCGTGATGTGCAGCCTACACGGGGGCGTTCAAGGTGCGGTTTCGAGAAGCAGACGCGCTCTGACAGCCCAACACACCAGCGCCGCGGTGACGGCACGGCGGCCCCTCCCTGGCCTTTCACCTGGCTGGCCCCCGCCCAGCTGCCCCCCTCCCCCTCGCCCCCGCCCCTTCCCCGAACAATACACCCCACCGCAGCCGTGGACAATACCTTCTGCCAGTCGGCTCTGACGCTACAGAAGGATCCCAGCATCATAGCCTTCAAGAAGTGCGCCGGCGTGAGCCCCATCCCGCCGCAGTGCTGCGTCCGCATGCTCCCCTTCCTACCGTGAGCATGCACGCGCTGCGCTGGAGGTTGTGACAACGCTGAGCGCAGATGCCGCGGGCCAAGTCGGGGAGTTGCTCGAGTTCTCCATGTCTCTCTGCTGGGACGGGCACCAGATCTGAGGGGCGCAGAGGTTTGCTAACAGGCAGGGCACGCAGAGCAGGGTAGCCGGGCCCCTCCGCTCGTGGATCAACCCTCTCTCCCGCTCCTTGCCTTGCCTTGCAGGTATGCAGACTGTGAGACAAGCGGCTGGGGCCATGCCCTAGGCGACGGATCCGGGGCTGCAGAGCTGCGTCATGCTGTCTGGGGGCGCAGGGGTGCAGGGGTCCGACGGAGAGCACCCGCACCCGTTGGTCAGCCGCCCCTGACCAATCTCCGTGTGCCATGCCTTCGAGAGAATTCTAGCTTGCTCCCATATCCTTGCTTTGCGGCCTGACCCTCCTCCAGGCCTGCAGCTACCCCAGTACAAAGCCCTGGCGGATGGCTTCCTGGCACCCCAGGTGGGAGGCTGGGAGGCATGATGCGGGGGTGCGGGCGGGGGATGGGGTTGTAGGATGCTCCAAGCCGGGTTTGGGGAACTGAATCTCAACGAGGTGTGAGCTTCAGAGCGGTTCCCGGCCCCGTTACTTCTTCTGTGATGGAGTTGAGGTGATGGCCGCCTGGAGAGCGACGGCGAAGCCCCCCCCACAAGGAGGTCCCATTTGCCCATTACCGTAACTCATCTGGAATGGACACACGAGTATCTGCATAGGGGTATCGACACAGGGGGTTGTTGTCAGCATGAGGGCTCTGCCTGGCTCAGCTGGCCGCCTGGAGAGCGGAGATGAAGGCCCACCATATACAGCTAGGCGCCGGTGTGCCCGCTGCTCCTTGCCAGCCTGTCTCACACGCTTCACTGCCTGGCCCTGCAACCGCTCCTCAGGTCACCGTAGACCGAGCGCTGCGGGAGTGCCTTGGCAGCTAGCGGCAAAGCGGCACGGCTCAATGGCGGTGGCTGGGGCTCTCAGGCACGACGCGCAGCACCCCACAGCGGCGTGTGCCTGCCTTGTGCCGCACGGGTACAAGGCTGTACCGGGTGGGGCTCACTTCGTGGTCACGGGCGGGGGATGCCGAGGGCACTTGGGGCGCTGGGCGGACTGGTCGGCTGCAGCGCTGCACTGGTGATATCAATCCACGGTGCTGATGGCGAGGCACACGGTATGGAGCACTTGGCCGACGGGTTACTCTGGGTGGTTGGTGTCATTGAGCATTTTGGATTTGAGGTGTCATGGAGTATAACCTTCGGGGGTGAGGGTACGTGTGGCATTTGCCTCTGCGGTCTGCGCTGACCGAAGACATGAGGGGTAGTAGGACTAAGATGAGAGGTTGACAGGCTGGAGCGCCTGGGACCAGCGAAAGCAGAGAACCAGGTCGAGGGCCGTGTTGAGACAAGGGGGGCCATGCATCACAGTCATTGTTGCAGCCGTCAGGATCTGGGGAATGTGCCTTCTGCGCTGACCGGGGGTGGAGGTGCGCGTGGCATTCGCCTTCAGTGCGGGGGAAGCCGTGGGGGGGAAGTAGGACTGAGACGGGAAGTAGGTAGGCTGGAGCCCTAAGAGGGCAAATCGAGGGAGAGCGCCTGCGTTTGGCTGCTAGGCGTGGTCAGGCGACCGGGAAGTCCGGTAGCTGGTCCACGTGGTCCCGAACCTGCTGGCGGCTGAAGAGTGAGGGGCCACGCTGGACCAGGCCGCTGCCGCCCCTAAACAGCACCTGGCCCGCCTTTGTGCCCTGGCGCAGCGCATCCACTCGGGCAAGGCCCCCAGGTCCACGTCTGGAGACGTCCAAGAGTCGGGACCAATGACAACAGACAGGCTTACACCAAGCTCGCAGCCCGTGGGCGCAGCCTCGGCCACCCATGGAGTGCAACAACGGGCCCATTCCCTCGGCTCCCTCCATCCCATCCCCTCGGCTCGTTCGCCTCTCCTACCCAACTCGACCCTCAGTACGGTGGCCCCTGGTTCCCGCCGTGCCTAGTCGGTCTTGCTACCCCGCGCGTCTCCCCCCTCGGTCAGCAGCTGCTTGAGCATGCGCCAGCAGCCGGGGTGCAGCTGCCTGGCGCGGCGCCGCTGCAGAGCCTCGGGGTCCAACAAGTGGAGCTTGGCGTCGTCATCCTCCTCCTCCTCCTCCTCCTCCATCCCCGCCTCCACCCCGACTTCCACCCCCGGCGGCCCTGCTTCCCCTCCCTGCTCCACTTCCGCCGGCCCCCCTTCGCCTGCGGCCGCCGCTTCCGCGGCCCCGCCTTCCCGCTCCGAATTTGGCGTGGCGGGGCCGGCGACCGAGCCCTGGGCCGCTACCTTTGGCGCCGCCGCCGACGCAGCTGCCCCCAGCCCAGCCTCGCAGCGGAGGCCGGACATGAGGTCTCGGAGCGCTCGGTCCAGCGCCGGGCCCCACAGCCCGCGCGTGTGGCCCCTGCAGGCGGCGGCCTTGGTGAGGAGGGACAGCAGCAGGTGGATGCGCACGGCCTTCTCGGGGGCCGCACCGCCGCTGAGGATGCTGAGCGCCAGGGGGCTGGCGCCGCCCTTGGACAGCAGCTCCCACACCGCCCCGTGCGCCTCGAAGCGGCCGCCCTCCTGGAACTCGGGGCCTGGAGGGGAAGCAGGGGAAAAGAGAGGTCGCGGGCACCAAGAAAGAGTGAAGACCAACCAGCTCAAGCCCCCGTGCTCAAGCCCCCGTACGCTTCAGTAGTACCGTACTGCGGCATACTGCTGAAAGCTGCCAAGCCAACCTTCTGTACTAGTTGCGCCGTTGGCCACCTCTGCCAGCGCAGGTCCGAGCACCCCTCCCCCACCCCGACGACCCAAACGCGCTCCGGCCATCCATCCGCCCACCCAGCCACCCACCCGCCAGCGCCTTGGCCACGCCCGGCACCGCCAGCATCCACGCCGCCAGCTCCCCGCTGCTGGCGGCGCAGCCCAGCGCCGCGCCCCGCAGCGGCTCGGCGCCCGTGAGCGCCGCTGCGGCCGCGAAGAGCCGCGCCAGGGAGGCCAGCACGCCGCTGGCCTTGAGCGAGGCGCCCAGGTCGGCGTTGCCGGGGCGCTGCTGCACGTAGAACTCCAGCACCTGGGTGGGGTGGTGGGAGAGGGGACGGGTGTGATCGGGGGTTGGGCAAGGTGAGTGGGGTAAGGCTGGGCTTGGAGACGGGAGGAGACCGGGGTAGGGTAAAAACAGTAAAGGAACGGAGACGAGGGCCGGGGGTAGTGGAGGACGGCAGGAGAGGAAGAGGGAGGGAGAGCGAGGGAGTGGGATGTGGCTAAGACGGCGCGGGGCGCGGCGCTGCTCGAAGTTGATTCCCCCTTGCTGGGGTCGTGAGCGCGGGCCGGACTGAGCGGGGGCTGAACTGGGTGCGGTGCAGTGAGGTAGGGTGGGGAAGAGGTCTTCTCGCGCGGCTCCCCAAGCATAGCCACGCGACCCCCCCTGACCCACCTGGCAGACCAGCACAATCGCCGCCACCTCCTCCGGCCCCGGCCCCGCCTTGTCCTCCTCCTTCTCCCTCCCCGCCGCATCGGCTGCCGCTCCCGCCCCGGCCCCGGCCTTGGCCGACGCAGCCGGCTTGGCGCCCGCGCCCGGGCCCGGGCCCACGGCCCGCGCCAGCTCCCCCAGGCACCGCTCCATGAGGGGGAGCACATGGGCGTGCACCTGCTGCCACAGGCGCTGCCGGGCCGAGGCGCCCGTGAGCTGCCCCGCCAGCGATGCCACCAGGGAGAGGCACGAGCTCGCCTCGGCCAGGAGGGGCAAGGCGCCGGGGGTGCGGCGGCGATAGCCGACGGACTGGACGGGGCCAGGGAGCGGGGCAGGGGGAGAGGGACAGGAAGCGGTCAGAGAAAGTATCCTGTGTTTGCTGGCTTGGGTGATGCTGCGGAACTCTTGTGGCTCTCATGCCCGTCTAGAAGTTGTCCTGCTGCTTTGCGCGCCCCGCTTAGCAGCGGCCTACGAACCAATGTCTGGGAGGGCCTGCACGGAGAGCCCCAGCTTTATTACTCAAGCCTTGAGCCTCGTGCCCCGCCCCAGACGTCCGAATGCCTCGCTCCCCCAAGCCCAGCCTCCCACCTGCGGCATGCTGGCCAGCGCGGGCACCCCCACCGCGTCCCACAGCCCCTCCAGGCTCCCCAGCTCGCCCGGCTCCGCAGCCAGGCGGTCGCACACCAGGCCCACGTAGGCGTGCAGCAGCGGCGCCAGCTCCTGTTGTGAGGGCGGCGGCAGGGAGGCAGAGAGCGAGCTCGAGCGGAGCGATACCGGAAAGGAGCGGGCGCAAACCCATCCGGAGCGTAACTTGCAGTAAGCAGGGAGCCTGACCCGGCCTCGACACAAGCGCTCGGCCCGCGAGCCGCGTCCTTGTAGGGTACGGCACCCACGACACGTCACGGGGGATACGGGGCAGAGACAGAGGTCGTCCCAGCGGGCCAGCCGTGACTCGTGAGCCGTGTCCTTGCACCCACGCTACGTGACAGTTGACCCAGATGCAGGCTGAGGAAACCCTTCTGCAGCCTAGATCTGAGTTGAGAGCAGGAAGGAGGGGCAGCGCTGACCGCGTGCAGACACGACCGCGCCTGCGCGTGACGGTGCGCCCCCAGCGCCCGAAGCAGCCGGAACACGCCCTGCAGCAGCTGCCCGTCGGACCAGAGCGCCGGCTCGTCCAGCAGTACATACGACACCTGCAGCACGCGGTACGGCACACACACGCGGGGCTGGGCGGGCTGCAGGCAGGGTGCAGCAGATGCCGTCGTGCAGCAGGGCCCAGTCGTCCTGTCAAGCGTTTCAAGGTGGCTTAGGGCCCCCATCCCGAGGGCCCCACCTGGCCGGACAGGTAGATCAGGCGGTCCCTTAGCGCTGGCCAGCTGTAGGGGGGCACGTTGGCCCCGTTGGCTTGGGCCCGCGCGGGCCCGGCCGTGCCGCTGGTGCTAGCGTCTGCGACGGGTGAGGGCCAGGAGAGGGGCCAGGCGGTGGCCGCTTCAGGGCAGGACAGCGGATCCCGCGGCTACCGAGGAGTGGGTTAGGGTGCCTTGCGTACCGATCCACACTCCCTCTCACAGCAGGGCAAACCCAACACGACATCGATGTGACACGCGCAGGCCCCACACGACTCCGCCGAGACTCAGCAGGGCTGGGCTCAGACAAGCCAGTTAACGACAGGGATGGCCCCGGGATCCAGCAGGCCCACCTGCGCCGCCACGTGGAGCCAGCTCCAGCTCCTCGAAGCAGAAGTCGTCATCATCCTGCTCCGCCGCTTCCACTTCCTCGTACACCACCCGGGTCCCCGCCGACCCCGCCTGCGCGTCGCCGAGGCCGTTCGGCCCCAGCCCCAGCTTGGATAGCATTGCCCGGTCGTCCATGCCCCCCGCCTCCGCCCCTGATGCCGAGCCGCCGTCTGCCGGCCGCAGCCCGGCTGCCTCCGCCCCTCCACCGCCATCGGCGGAGCTGGCGGAAGCTGCCCCTGGCCCTGCCTCCCCGTCCGACTCAGCCTCGTCGGGTTTAAGGCCGTACAGTACGGCCCACGTGTCCTGCTCCGAGACGGCCAGGCAGTGCGACACGAGCTGTACGAAGACCACGGCGCAGACCGACCGGTACGCCCCACAGAGCTCCACCTTGTCCCCCCCGAGCGCCAGTGTGCCTGCCTCAAGCAGCGTCTCCGGTACCGCAGCTACAGCGGCTGCAGGGTCTGAACCAGCACCGGCTGTAGCGTCCGTCCCCGCGCCGTCAGGAGACGTGGTGGAGGCCCCAGCCGAGGTGGCGGCCGCAGCACCGCCGTTGCTGCTTGCAGCGGCGTTGGGGCCACCGGAGGCAGCGCCGGGGTTGGATACCCGGCCCTGCTCTGGCGCCGGTGATACGGCTGCAGTGGCTCCCGCTGCTGGAGTGGAGGTGGAGGCCACATCCGTAGCGGGGGCTGAGGGCTGCGGGGCTGGGCCTGGCGCGGGGGTGGGGGCGGGGGGCGCCCGCGCGCCCGACACCAGGTTCTCCAGCAGTTTGGAGGTCAGCGCCAGCGCCGGCTCTCCCGACTTTAGCTGCATGGAAGACCTGTGGGTTGTCGGGGCAACGGTGCAGGTGCGTAAAGGCGATGTGCGAGGCGGGTCTGGGAATGCAGGCCCTCAGCATCAGCCCCCAGAGCCGACGCCGGCGTTGTAACCCGACGCGCACCGCAGCGTGTCCGCCAGGGCTTGCAACTCTTCCGGAGCCACCAGCTTCAAGTCAAGGCAGGGGTATAAGGGAGTCACGATCAGCGGGGTTGTCACAGGAGGGCGTGGGCGGGGTGGCGCAGGGGTGACGATGTTTGGGCCAGAGCGGACACCTCACCGGCAGGTCATACTGCAGCTTCTGGTAAGCCCGCCGCCCCAGATCTTGCTGATTGGGCCCCTTCTTCGTCTCTAGGTCCTTCAGCGCCGCGACAATTGCGCTAGTGAAGGCGGCGCGCGCGGGATCGGCATCCGCTGCCGGTTCACCCGCCAGTTCCTTCGGCTTTTTCGAGCTCATATTTGTTTACGTTTGTTACTGGTCTGGTCGTGCGCGGTAGGAAAGCGGCAGGCGAGCGGCCGCGCATGCAAAACGGATGTCCTCGCTCGATTCTCTGAGCAGGCGCGGGATAATCGCATACAGTAAGTATGACGTCTACATAGAACGCGACTATGCTGTTTATGTGTTTATCTATTTGCAACATCCGCGGGAGGACGCACTTTCCCAAAGGACCGCGCGCGTGTGGTCGAGCTGCTGACAGGGGTGTTACCCTGAAGGCTATGCACGCTTGACTTAACACAGTTTTCCTGCTAGCGGTCCCTTGGGAGCTCACCGGTGTGACGCAGCATGTCTGCACCGTCTGTCTTCGCCGTGCTGTGCCTGGGGCAGCTGGGGGGCGGTGTGGTCAAGGTAGGTCGACCATCAGTAGACGCCCGGCGTAGAGACTTGTCCGAAGCGGGCGGCTGTCCGCGGCTGTCGGAAGCGCATGCATGTGCGTCGCAGTTTCGCGCTTCGCCGCTCCTGCGCGCGCACCCAGAGCTTTGATCGAACGCCAAGCAGTAACACCACTACCGGGAGCCCCGGACCCGCTATCTTCTGTCTCGCCTTGCACGCAAGACGCAACCCTCCTGGGAACCTGCCCCTGCCTGGCCGCCCTCTGACGCCCCGCCTCTCCCACGCAGGGCATCACCGGGTTCGGCAACGCCATCATCAACCTGCTTGTGTGGGTCAGCTTCGCGTGGATGGGCGTCAACGGCGGGACGCTCTCCCAAGCCGTGCTATGTGACAGCCTGGGCTGCGTGGTGGTCGGTCTGCCCCTGCTCGTCGCCACAAAGGCGCACCGGAGCGCCGACTGGAGACTGGTTCTGACTCTCGCCGTGTTCACGGTGGGGAGCTCATATAACGCCATGGGTTACCTTCAGCGGGTGCAGGGCTGCACTACCACACCACCCGGCCTCGCGTTACCCTTCCCTGGTCCTCCAGTCCCCATCAAGTCCTTCAACAATTCTCCTCGCACACCCGCCCTTCCCACGCAGACCGCCGGTGCCCCCGCTGGCGCCGCTCTGCTGTTGTGGCTCGACCAGCGCTACGTGGAGCTCACGTGCGGCTGCTTGCTGCTGCTGGTCATCGTGCTTCACTGCAAGCTACACACGCGGACGGCGCAGGCGCTCAGGAACTGGAGGGCAAGGCGCAGGTGCGGGGCGGTATTAGGGGGCGGGCCGGCGGGGCCCGGCAGGTTGCTTATTGCAGCTGGGGTTCGTTCCGGAGACGAGAAAGCATGCAGGAATGTGTGGCGCAGTTGAATTGGGGGTTGAGCCTGACGGGGTCGACGGGGTCGACGTCGTTACCGAGTTGACGACCACAGCTCCCCCGACCCACATCACAGGGCCGCACGGTATGGCTCCCTGAAAGAGGCACCCGGTGCCGACGGCTACGATGGGGCTGCAGATTACTGTCCACCTGTGCTGAGCCCGCACCCTTGCGCGTTGGGTACGAGCGGTGCGGCCGACCCAGATGCCTCCCTACACTCCCTGGCGGTCGACTGCCTGCCGTCGCCATATCCAAGCCGCAACGCCAGCCTTCAGGATCCGAGCGTCCTGGGCTTCCCGCAGTTCTTAGAGGCCGCTGGCAGACCGCCCCTCGTCAATGGGCCCTTGACGTCGAGGTCAAGCAGTGGATCACGGCCCAGCGCAAGTCCCAAGACGGGTGCTGCAACCGGCAGCATCATTCGCTGGCCCAGCGCTGGCCTTCGCCTCCCTGTGCCCGTGTCGGGTGCCTACGCCGCCGCCTGCGGCACAGCGTGTCGGGACCTGTCCAGGCAGTCCAGCCGTGGTCTGGGCGGCACGGCGCCGGCAATGCCTGGTCCTGAGCCGAAGTCCAAGCGGCCCTGTGGCGATGACGGCAAGCCTGCACCTGGCCTTGCCGCACTCAGCACGCCGTTCAGCCTAGTGGCAGCAGCAGGGCACAGCTGCTTCAGCGCAGATGCGGCTAGCCCTTCCAGATCGCCCTGCGTTCCCACCACGGAGACGAGCCTGCGGACCAAGGCCCGTGATGCCGGTGATGGGGCCCTCGACGAGGTGCCCCTCATCGGCCCCGGCTTCCCCGTCTCGACGGCCGCTGTCTCCAAAGCCGCACCGAGCGCCAACGCAGCTTCGCCCAGCACCGCAAGCACGACGGAGATTTCCTCACCCATCAGCACCGCCTGCAGCCCAGCCAAGGAGAAGCAGTACTGGGTGCGTCAGGGCGACGTTGAATCCCAGGCCAGCAGCCAGCGATCGGTGACCACAGCGGCAGCCTACGGTAGCAGTCCTGCCACGGGAGGAAAGGGCGGGCTCCACGGCTGGCTGCAGAGGCAGGACTGGGGAGAGATGCGGCGGATCGTCATGTACGGCAGCGGCGCGGGACTGGCCGGCGGTGTCATGGGAGGTGAGGCGGGCTCAGTGCTAACGGGATGTGCGCTGATCGGGGGTACGCTCTACGCTTGGTAGACCCCGTAGTGAGGCCAGTGCTGCTCTCGCACACGGTGCGTTGCGCAGGGATACACGCATGTGGTAGGCCAGTCACGTTCGGCCACACCCACACCCACCCCTGCCCCCTTCTGCCCTCTCTCCTGTGCCCCCAGGCATGACCGGCATCGGGGGGCCGCCCATCATGTTCATGTTTGACCGCCTGCAGGTGCCCAAGGAGACCGTGCGGGGGACCAACGCGGTGCTCAACATCCTACAGGTGGGGCATTTCTGCAGATCACGACGGCGGGCATGGGGCCGGCCCTCATGCGCGTCCAGTGACGCACTCCCTGCCTTGTCTCAGGTCCCACCTGGCTCTACCGATGGGTTGTCCAGCACTCTGCTTGTGCCGCCGCCACTCGCAGGTCCGGCTGATCACGTACCTCGTCATGGGCGTCTTCAAGATCGAGGTGGGGACGCGGGTCAGGAGGCGCTGCCAGCCGCCGAGGCAGAGCGTCCGCCTGCAACTTACCAAACGGCCGCCCCGTTCCGCAGGACTTGTCTCTCTACGCCGCAACAAGCGTCTGCGCCCTGGTGGGCCTGGGAATCGGCATTGCGCTCAACGGCCGGATCAACCAGGCGGGCTTCAGCCGCCTGCTGGTGGCCCTAATGGCCACGTGCTGCGGGCTGCTGTTCGCGTCGGCGTTCGGCCTAAGGCGCTAAGGCGCTGGCGTGTGTGGCACACGGAAGGCTGCCCCTGTTTGCAGGTCCCCGCCCTTGATTTGGCAATATGAGCCACAGGTCAGAGCCGGATGCATAGGACTGTGCTTACTCTGCGTGAGCCGGCGTGATGGACAGATGTAGGGAACATGACTTATGACTCATGGTAGCACTCGCACGAGGCCCCGTGTGAGCAGGTGGTGCGTGTGTGTTGCGTCATGGAGGCGCTGAGACACACTGAGCAACGCGTGGAGCGTACATTCATCTCATAAAAGCGGATCCTTGTCGACTTCTTCACCCGTGTCCCATAAGGTGTGATGCTGAGAGGGTTCAAAGCAAATGCAGCGCAGTGGCCATGGCACGCTTGCATCCAGGCCCCCAGCTGAGAAGGTACTCACACAGGAATGCCCACCCTGGCCCATTAAGGCTAGCCTTTGTATTCATCCGTGAACCCCTTACTCACAACTCTGTCTTTGTAGTGTCTCATGCTTCATGTTGGTATGTAGTAGGGTAGAGTGCAGGTGGAGAGGCGCAACAGGCGGGAAATAACAGGACGGACTGAAGTGATCTGGGGTGTGTGGCTGAGTGCGGTGGCAAGGTGCCCTGGCAGTCCTTTCGTCTTCGCACTTGTACTGTTTATGACCTATGTGACATGGCAGCTACTTAACCAATGGTATTCATGCCGCAACTGAGAATCACATCTGCAGGTCCCGAGGCAATGCGTAACGCTGAGCGGCGTCAGGGGGGTTACGCCCGTTGTGTGGATGACGGCCGGTGTTCCACTTGCCGTGGCGTTCGTATCTTGAGATGAAGGCGACCATCAGTTGTCCACACCCTTGTATCCCACCCGAAGCATTGCCTGCGCTTTGCCCCCCCTGAAGAGGCAGCAGGAGGCGGAGGGGGCGTCCCGTGCGTGGGTGCGCACCGTAGTATCTCCCACGCAACACCCAAATCTCAGCTCCTTACTCAGCCCCGCGTTAGGATGCCAGCGCTTCGTCGTCCTGCGGTTATTGTGGCTCAATCGCGGGATTAGCCGACCAGCAAAACGTTGGGCGGCGCTCGCACGCCCTGCGTGTCGGCGCAGGTGCCCCAGGTCACACCCGCTACCGCCCTCGCCTTTTTCATGCCGAACGAGTTCTAGACATCAAACTGTATAGGTTGCGCCGTTTAAAGGGCCGCGAGGCGCACAGGGCGGCCGCGATTGTACCGATGGGAAACAACTGCTGACCATTCTGCACGAAGGTCAAGCAAGCTCCCTTCAAGGCACATATCTGCACGGCTTACAACACAGCCGCATAGGTAGACCGCATTTCATCTCCAGCTCCGTCAGAACACAAGAATACAAGCTTACACACACGCCGGGCCTTTTTGCTCCTTTTCAACCTTCGGATGTGCTTCTAGCCTAGCACAGATGAGCAGCCCCGCGTATCTAGTCTCGCCTCGCGTTTCTGCGTGTGGGCATGCGGAACTCTGCCAGAAGCCAGTCTCGGCGGCCGAGGACGACGCACGCAGCGACACGCTGACGGAGGTGAGCGCTGGTTCAGAGCTCCGCAAGCATCCGCATAGCTGTTTGAGGAACTTGCGGCCTTCAACGCGACTTTTGCCGGTTGCGTCTTTGCCTTTTTGCAGAGCTCGGTTCGCAGTGAGCCACCTCTGGACCTTTCTCTAGATGGCAGCTCACGCGGCCTGGGTGAGCACAGCGTTTGCCTCTGTAGGAGCTCCTGGTCGAGGACGCGGCTCGCGCTGGCCCCCCTTGCGGCCCACGAGGCTCAAATTGCGTATCGTTGAAGGCCTGGCGTGCTCAATTGTCCCAGAGCTCGGGGCCGAGGCTTCCTGTGTCTGCATTCGTTTGGCGCAGGGTCGGTCGTCCCCACCGGCGTGCCCCGCCTCCCGGACTACGCCATCCCGCTGCAGCCCAAACTCCTCAAACAGATTAACGCGATGCACGTCAAGGAGGTGCGTTCTTGCGGCGAGTTCTCTCGGTGGTTGGGTGACGCGGACCGGACCGCAAAGAAACGGGTTGAACGTCGCCCCCGCCTGCTGCGCAGGAGCTGCTTTCATTCGTCGGGCAATGTTACATCATTCTGGACCCAATCAACCTGGTGAGGAGTTCTTTCCGGGGGTTGGCACGGGTCGCCGTCACAAAAGTGCGCTCGCCCGTTGCCGACGCGCGTGCGCTTTCTGGTGTGGCCTGCAGGTGACATGCGTCTACCGGTTGGCACGCATGTACACGAGCATCCGGCACCCGGAGGCACGCCAGGCTTGGAAGGCGGAGCTCAGCGACTCGCAGGCGTTCCAGGTTCTGCTGCGTGAGTTGAAGCGGGACACGCACAGACAACGGCGGCACTGCAGGATCGGCGTCAGGATCTCCTTTGACTGACCCCGCTGTTTCGCTTGCACATCCCTGCAGGCACCATCCAGAGTCACATGCTCGCAGCGCAGATGCACCCGCCCTACAGCCAGGAGGTTAAGGTGCGTCAGTACCTACACTGGGTGTTTTGGTGATGGCGGGGTTATCCGGGCTTCGGCCTAAAACCCAGGACTCGCCCGCGCACCCTCCAGGGCATCGACGCGCGGTGCGTATCCAACCTCATCTGGGCGCTCGTAAAGCTCGACCTGGCGCTGGAGTCGGGATGCATCGGCAACGAGCTGATCCTTGGCATCTCGCCGCTGGTGCTGCGGCTACTGAGCCAGTCGAGCCCACAGGTGTGCGTTGCCAAGTCTCCCGCCGGCGCCAGCCATCCCGTGCATGCCCACCCCTGCCTTCTCTGCTCCATCCCCTCCACGCCACGACGCCCGCACGCCTCCAATTAAAGTCTCTGGCCTTCTACCCCTCACCCACATCCAGGGCCTGGCCAACCTCCTCTGGGCTTACGCCAAGCTGGCGGAGCCGCCGCTGGAGGTTATCTCGGCCATCATTAACCAGATGACCGACATGCTCACGCGCGACCAGACTGGCAGCCTCTTCGACGCCCAGGCCCTCTCGAACAGCATCTGGGCGGTGGCACACGCGCGTTCCAAGCTGGCGAACTTCGACACCCTGTGCGGCCCGCCGGGTGCGGTCAGCGCCTTCCTGGTCGCGATCGCCATCTCGGCCAACTCGATGCTCAAGGCCCTGTACACCCGCCTCGACCTGGCGCACCTCTCGGCCTTCCTCAACAACGTCGAGCACAAGTTCTCGTGCCAGGTAACTCCCAAAAGCGGCTTCCTGCGTGCGGTGTCGTCCCCTGTCTTTCCCAGCACACCCGGCCTGTTCGTGCGCCCGTCATGCGCTCCTTCACGCGCGCCACCCTTGACCTGTGTCGCCCTCCCTCTCTCACCCTTGCCCACGGCTCGACCCTCAGGCGCTGGTGAACATCGTGTGGTCCTTCGCGACCATCCTGGGCGAGGAGTGCGGCCAGCACCCAATCATCACGCAGCTCTTCATCAACAGCCGCAAGGAGGCCATCGTGCGCCTGCGCGCCACCTACGCCGCGCTACAGACGCAGCAGTCGTGGGTCTACCACCTGCCCGGCGGCTTCAATGAGCAGGTACATGGGGCCCCCAATGTTTCCCCATCACCCCCATGTACCCGCGTGCGCTGCATGCCGTGCTGTTACCCCATCCTCACCACCCCTCTCGCCTCCGCTCCAACCCCAGGCGCTCTCCAACGTGGTCTACGCCTACGAGAAAGCCGGGCTCTTGGACCGGGAGCTGCTGCAGTGGGTCTTCAGCGTCGCCACGCTGCGCCTGGACCGCCGCGACGCGCCGCCGTCGTTCAAGCCGCAGGAGCTGTGCACGCTGCTTCGCGCCGCGCACCTGGACATCTGCGAGCCGCAGCCCTTCCTCTCCAAGCTCGCGCGCATCGTGCAGACGATGCCGTGGATCGTGCGCAACTGGAGCACCAGCGAGCTGAACGAGCTGAGCCGCGCGCTAGGGCTGCTGCAGCCCTCGCTCATGGCCGCTCAGCAGGCGCAGCAGGCCCAGCAAGCTCAGCAGGCGCAGCAGGCCGCCGCTGCTGCCGCCGCCGCGCCCCTGCTCATGGGCCTGGCCGCGTCGCAGTCGCCGCTGGACGTACAGCTGCTGCTGCAGCGTGAGTGGGGCTGCTACGCTGCGTGTCGCGTTGCTGCTGCGCATGGTGATTGCATGCTATCAGAACTGCCTGGTCCTGCATGGCTCTGGCCCTTTTGCAAGCCTGTGACGCGGCCCCTGCCCTCCCCCCTTTTTCCCCCACCTCACTCCGCAGTCAACGCCCTGGCCAACCTGCAGAACAGCGGCGCCCTGAACGGCAACGGCCTGGGCGGTGGCGCCAACGGCCTGGCCGAGCTGCTGGCGGCTGAGCTGCAGCAGATGACGCTGCAGAACGCCCTGGCGCAGCAGCTCAACGCCGCCGCGGCCGCCTGCATGCCCTACCCCAACAGCGCGCCCGGCCTCAACGGCGGCAACCTCAACGGCGGCCAGGGCGGCCACGGCCACAACCACAACCACATGAACGGCGGCCACGCCAACGGCATGAACGGCATGGGCGGCGGCGGTGGCGGCGGCGGCGGCATGAACGGTGGCATGAACGGCGGCGGTGGCAACGTGCGCCCGCCCAGCTACCCGCAGCAGCTGGCCATGGCGGCCGAGACGCAGCACACGCTGCAGGCCCTGCAGGCGCTGCAGCTGGGCGCCGCGGGCCGCGCCGCTGGCATGCAGGTGCCCATGCCGCACGGCCCGTCAAGCTGGCCCTAGCCGGTTCGGGCCCGGGCCGGCGGGGGCCCTTCACGATGCCCCGTTAAGACGCAAGGACGGAGGGTGGCATCCGCGACCGTCCTGTCCGAGCTCTGGAGGGTGTATGGAGAGGAGAGTATGGAAACAAAGGCCGGCGCCGCTAAGGCGCCGCCGAAGGCTGGTCTCCGCATTTCAATTCGGCGTGTATGGCCACGCCGGTGAGGAGAATCGCAGGTGCCGAGGTTTATCGGCTTGACTGAAGCAGCCCCGAAGCGCGGGACGAAACCCCAATAATGTCGGCTTGGTTCGGTATGCTGATTTGATCGGCCAACAAGCGGACCGCCCAACAACAGAGACGGCGACAAGATGGAAGAACTCTCTAACGCGCGCCACGCGGCCTGTCGACCCAAGCGCTCAAGACCGCTGCCGCTGGCCATATACAGCGCCGCCGATGACCAGGGCCGCCGTGCACCAATTGCACGCAGCGGCTCCGCCTCGGCGGCGGCTGGCGGCTCGGCTGAGCGCATGCGCACACCGCCCCTTATTCGACCCACCTGCTCACACACGGAAGACTCCTTGGACTGGTGCGCAAGCAGCTGTGGGTTTGAATGGACGTACGGACGGGTGAGAGCACAAGCAGGGGCCCCATGCTCTGGTTCCCGGCTTGCGGACCACACATAGTCCGCTAAGCCGGGGGCCCAACCCTTACGCGGCGTTATGTCCGCCGCATTCGGAGCCAGCGCGGGCGGGCAACCACAGGCGGTTTGTCCGCCCGCGCGTCAAGCTTGCATGCCAATCAAAACCGGTTTTTGAGATTCAGCTGGAGTCACCTTAGTTGTTTCGGGCTTTGCACATACGTAGTCGCGTTTCTTGTCCGCGTTGTGCCGATTATTTGAGTAGGCTTGAGTCTTTGCTACGTATGCTACGAAGAAGCGTCTGCGAAGCGTCCCTGGTTGGGCGGGGTGCTGGCGCTCCCATCGATGGCGGAACGCCCGAGTGCCCAGCTCCCGGGGACAAGGAGCTCCCCGGTACTAATTTGTTTGTTGTGATCCCCCTTATCACGTGATCACGCCCTAAAGCTTTGCTGAAGATGTGTTTGCCCGCGTCAGCTCGGCCTGCTCCCACCTTTGTGCCAACTGGATGGCAGGACGTCATTAGCTCGTGTGTGCTGCGCGGCCATCAATTGTTTCGCGGGCCGAGAGGGGTTCAGAGCGTTAACGGCATTGGAATACGGAAGTTGATCGTAGCTCTATCGGAGAGAGGAAACCTGCAGCCAGCCACCGCCCCGGGGATGAGAAGGGCTCCCGGCTGCCAGTGACTTGCTGCGCCGGGAGGCCCTGCTGTGTTGAGCTTTTCGGCGGTGGTCTGGCTGGTTGAGAAGTTTGATGCACGTCGGGTGTTGGGAGGAGGGCACGCCCACGGGTTGGAAGATGCGATGACTCGGCGGAAATGGTTGGTGGCGACTCGGGCAGGGCGGATGTGGGCGGCGCTCTGTCTGGAGCCCCCTGGCTTTGCAGGCGGGCGAGGTCTGCCGCCTTGAGGGCGCTTGGCGCTGGCTACGAGCGCCTTGGAGAATGCGCGGCGGGTGTGCATGCATGCTTTACCGTAACCACGTGAAGAATCACGCTTAATGGCGGCGCGGGCACTACTCAGCCCGCGCCCGCCATTGGCTGCTTGGAGGGTTTCCGAGTTAGGGGCTGGAGGGTGTTTGCTTTGTTCAGTGGGCTCGGTCGGGGACGGCAGATAACACAGTGACGTTCGCCGTGGAACCCACGGAGACGGGAGGCGCATAATTTGCGCCCGTTGCCGAATTATTCTTTATCCTGCCTGACTCCTGGATGACCGGCGGCAAGCCCACACACGCTTTGCAGCCGGAGTTCTGTACTATCTTGGAGGGGTTCGAATTTGCGAAGGGGAAGATCCAGTCTTGGTGGGCGGCACCGTTGCCGCCACAAATAAATGGTGGTGGTTGTGCGTAGCTTAGTGTAGTACCGTAGTGGAGCGAGTTTGCAGCTTGTGCGAGAGGCCCTTGATGCGGCCCCCCCAATAAACGTCAAACGCAATGGTCACGCGCCCCGACTTGTGGTGTGGCATGTCCGTGCGCCTTCCCAGCGCGAGCATTTGAGTCCTCGGGTTAGGTTTTGCCGTAGCGAGCTTTTGGTGCTGGATGCGTGCTTCTTATATGGCGGCGGCGCCGTACGCCACATCTACGATCCGCCGTCACCTGTCTACCTCCACAACGTCACTCCCCGTGGTCGTGCCGAAGCCTTGCCCTGCGGGGCAGGTGGGCAAGCCGTGTTCACTTGAAGAAGAGGTGTGAGGTGTATGATCTGCTAGTTTGGGCACGTGTGAAGCCGGTTTCGTGAGCAGCGTCGCCCCGTGCGCCTTGCCGGGGGGTAGTTGCGCGTGTGGCCCAAGAGCTGGGGCTTGTTTTGCTGGTGGTGGGGAGGGGGCTCTCCCTGCCTTCTGGGCCTGTTCGACGGGTGGGTGTCTGTGGCGAAGCATATCATCAGAGTCAAGACTGCAATAACACCGCGTCTGGCTGTAACATGTGTCAGGTGGTGCAGCTGGTGCTCTCCACAACAGCTCGCAGCGGACTGAGCGAGGCCCTGTGGACCTGTCTCTAAATGGCAGCTCACGCAGCCTGGGTGAGCACAGCGTTTGCCTCTGTAGGAGCTCCTGGTCGAGGACGCGGCTCGCGCTGGCCCCCCTTGCGGCCCACGAGGCTCAATTCGCGTTTCGTCGAAGGCCTGGCGTGCTCAATTGTCCCAGAGCTCGGGGCCGACGCTTCCCGAGTCTGCATTCGTTTGGCGCAGGGTCGGTAGTCCCCACCGGCGTGCCCCGCCTCCCGGACTACGCCATCCCGCTGCAGCCCAAACTCCTCAAACAGATTAACGCGATGCACGTCAAGGAGGTGCGCGTCAGGAGAATTCTTGAGTTCTCTCGGTGGTTGGGTGACGCGGAGGGGGCCGCAAAGAAACGGGTTGAACGTCGCCCCCGACTGCTGCGCAGGAGCCTATACAGCCTTCCCATCACTGTTCTCAAGTCTGTGCAGACAGTTTCTCTCCGGAAGGCGTCTGCACAACAGCTCTCAGCGGACTGATTACTGATACGGCGTGCGGACCGTTGCAACCGCAGGCCTCGTAGTGAGCCTTCCCGGAGCACTGTCCTCCAGGAACACCCAGATCCGTTACAGCGTGCCAGGTACGGCACACATACGGTAGATCGCCAGGCATCTCAGCCCAGGGCCAGTCGTCCTCTCCCGGTCCCTCGCGTCACCCTGCATTCCTGCCCGGCCCTGCTGCCGGACGGCCGGAGCGCCCCTCACGCCTGCGTCTGCAGCCGCACGGCCACCCCCCGCCCCAGGCTCCTGGCCAGGTGGTCCCGCACACAGTCGACCACGAACCCCATGCCTCCCCCTGCTCCAGGCAGCACCACCTCCAGCCTCTCCAGCGCCCCGCACCCCACCAGCGCCTGCCCCAAGGCCGCCGCACACGCCTGCCCAGCCAGGCCCAGCTGCAGCCCCCGCAGTCGCTCCAGCCTTGACAGCGCCGCCAGGCCCTCTGCGCTCGTCGACGCTGCGCTCACGGCGAGCCACTGCAGCCCTGTCGGTAGCGAGGCAAGGTCGGAGTCCGACAGAGCGCGCAGCTGGCCGCGACAGCCCCACAGCCGGAGCGCGCGCAGCTCTTGAAACGCCCAAAAGCCGCCTGCGGCCGCGCCGGCCGAGGCCTGGGGACCGGAGCTGGCCGAAGCGGTCGGGAGTTTCGGGATCCCGCCAGGGCCGCCGCCGCCGCTCGGACCAAGGCTCTCGCCCAGCAGCATGCAGCTGGAGACGTCCAGCGAGCGGAGAGCTAGGCCGCACAGGCGCAGCAGGCCGCAGCGGACTTCGCAGCGCGCGAGACGCACGTCCGTGGTCCGTGCAAGGCCCCCGCCCTCGAGCTCGGCCGCTCCCCCACCACAGCCAAGCTCAGGCCCTGCATGTGTCGCGAGTCCAGGGCACGCCCCTGCTGGGGCCCCCATCTCAACCACTACGCCCTCCAGCCAGAGCCGGGCGAGCGTGGGCGGCAGCGCTGCCAACCGCAGCACCACCACATCCTGCACTCCACCCGCGCCCCCAGCTCCGCCCACGACTCCGCTCGAGTGCGGGTCTGCTCCGGCGTTGCTCAAGTCCAGCTCCTCCAGCTCGGATGGGAGAGCCCATGCCGCAGAGGGGGCGCTCCGTCGCGGCACGCGCAAGGGTGCGTGCAGCTGAAGGGCGGTGAGGCGAGGGCAGGCGCCTCGCAGCCAGGCCAGCTCAGAGGGGTCCACGCCTGCGTGTCGGCAGCACAGCCGGAGGTGACGCAGGCCACGCAGGCCGCGAGTCACCAGCGCCAGCAGGCCCCGGCTGCCCGGCATGTCGTACGACGGATCCAGGGCGGTGTCGTGCGTTTCGTACGGCGCCAGGCCCAGCAGCTCCAGGTCCAGGCGCGTGAGGTGTGTCAGCTTGGCTAGCTCCTAGGGGTCCAGCGCGGGGACGAGCCGGGTGGTGGCAAGATAGGCTCGTCAGACCTCCCAGCCTTTCCTCACATGACCCCTCCCTTGCTGGCCCTGCGCATACGGCAGGTTTCAGCCAGGCTTCAGTCCTAGTACCTGTACGCGTCCCAGCCTCCTTACTCACCCCGAGCTCGCACGAGTCCCCAAGCGCTAGGGTTAGGTCCCGGAGGCCGGAGGCGTGGGAGGCGGCCAGCGGTGCGAGGGGCGCCTCGCTCAGGCCGCCCCACGAGGCCTGGCGCAGACGCAGGCGGCTGAGGCCGCCGAGGGACGCCAGGTCCGACCACAGCCCCGGAGACACAGCGTCCATGGACAGCTGCGGGGCGCGGAGGCCATGGGCGGAGAACAGGACGCGTCGTGCGCCGACTGGGCATTGGCGGACGTGTCAGCAACTCAGTCGCTGGCATGGCTTCGAGCCCACGCACAGGGAAAGGCACATGTGTGCTTGATACCCAAGCGGCAACAGCACACCCACCTGCAGGCTGCGCAGCTGCGTCAGGGCGGGGAACACGCCCTGCCAGCACTCGCTCGTCCACCCCGCCGGGTCCTCGTACGCCGCGCCCTCCAGATCCGGATGCGGGTGGCTGCACTCAGCCGCCGCCAGATCCAGATCCCGCAATTCCGGAAGCGCCGCCGCCCAGCCCCGCACCACCTCAGCGATGTCCGGGCAGTGGCAGAGCGGCCCCAGCAGCCGAAGCGACGTCAGGCCAGAGGGCAGGCGGGCTAGGGCCTGGGCCCAAGCCGAGACTCGGTCGGTGGATCCCACACGGATCGCGCAGCTCAGGTGACGGAGGTGCTGCAGGTGGGATAGGGCGGCCGTGGCCGGCAGGTCTAGCCCTGGCCCGGCATCGGTGTTGCTGAGGGACGATGAGCGCAGCCCCCGCCACTCCGAGCCGGGCGGAGGGCCCCAGGCGCTGCCGGTGCCGCCCCCTGCGACGGCCGGCAGGCCCTCCCAAGGGCCGCAGCTCCCCCAGCCACAGGACGATCCGCTGTGTTGACCGTTTGTGGTCCCTGCCACCCCCACGGCATGTGCTGGTGCCGCCTCCGCGGCCCGGGCGGATGCCGCCTCACAGGTCCACGGCAGTGGGGCGAGGTCCAGGTGCGTGAGGGCAGGCAGCAGGACGGCGAGGGTCTCTGGAAACGAGGGTCCCAAACCGGCACTAGGGCCCAAGCGCCAGGAGCTACCTTGCACGCGCAGCCACCGCACGCCGGCGAGCGCTGACCGCGATGACTCGTGTGGCTGCTGCCCCTCCTCCTCAACCCGCGTCGAGCTCTCCTGGTCCTCATCCTCCGGCTGAGCTGCGAGCGCTCCATGCCTTTGCTCTGGCCCCGGACGCTGCGGCTGCCCCAAGGCCCTGCCACCGTCCCCACCAGCAGGGGCGGCAAGGCAAGCGACCAGGTCAACACCATCAGCACGGGCCTCCGCGCCCGGTGCACGACCGCCGATGGCTGGCCGGCTGCCGTCGCCAGCGGGTTCGAGCACCATGACGACCGCTGTGGCTCTCTGCAGGAGGACGGCCAGGCCCCCGTCAGGAGCCTGGGCCCGCGGCCCTGCATCCTCGGGCTGACGCGATTGGGAAGGAGGCTGGCAGGGGGTGGCATGGGCTGATGCGCGCACCACGACGCCGCTGCAGAGCGAAACGCACGAGGGCAGGGAGGACGGTGGCCGTCAAACCGTTGTCGCAGAGCTGAAGCAGGAGGATCTGACGTCAAACGCCAACACGCTGGCTGGCGGTTCACAGACCAGTACTTAGCGCCCGTGCCGTCCTTCTCTCTGACACCTGACCCTTATCATCTGCATGCCAACCCCCGCCACGTCGCCACCGCCGTGGTCCCTACAAGCGCCCCACCCACCTGCTGCTCCCGAACGCCTGCACCGCACGCTCCAGGGAGGCGGGCAGGGGGGCCTCGCTGCGCGCCCTCGCCGGCAGCGACAGCCAGCGCACGCCCCCGCCCAGCGCGCCGCGCCAGAGCCGGCACACGCGAGAGGCGCAGTCCAGGTCCTCGTGCCGGAGGTGGCGAGAGACGGCCTGCACCCCGCCAAGGTGCGGACCGAAACGGAACCCACGACACGGTTGAAGGGCAGGGGCAGCGGCGCATGCAGGTGAGGAATCGGCTATCGATATGTATCAAGGCCGCAGCCATGGGTTGATGGGTGGGGCATTGGGCCGCGGGGGCAGCATGCCAGCTTTCCAGGGCCTTACCGAGATCACTTCGGGGAGCAGGATGGCGGGATGCGGCCCCTCCTCATCGGCCCACGCCACGTCGGCGGGCTCAGCGGTGCTGCTGGAGCTAGCAGCCATGGACTCTACTTGGGTAAGCGTCAGCACCGGCGCCGCTCAAGGTAAGGATCTGGGCTGTATGTCAGGACCGGCTCCCGGTTGCAGCCACCGTAGGCAAAGCCTTTCCACACACGTCCACGAAGGGCAAGTGCCGGTGGCGTTGCGGGTGTGCCCCAGCTATGCCCAGGGTTTCACGTATCCAACGCACGTCGCATACACCTTCGCCACGGCCCACCAGCTGTTGGCAGCCCGGGATCGTCAGTGCATGCCGACGGGGGTCGCATGCCCCGTGTGACTTGTCCCTGATCAATGTGGGTCTCAGGCTAGTGGGGCATGTGGATTGCAGCTATGAGATGATGCCGGGCATAATGCGGGAATGCGTTGCATGCGAGCGAATTGGCCAATCGCTTCTCACGGCATGCACAAGACCGCTCCCCGCTCAATCCCTGGCTACTTTTCGTCGACACCAACCACGACCTTTCGTGCTCGCTGCAACCATGCTGGCCTCCAAGCGCCCCGCTGCTTTCTCCTCGGGCGTCGCTCGTCGCGCCGCCCCGATGCGCCCGACCATGCTGCGCACCCGCGCTCGCGCGACGACCGCCGTGGCTGTCCGCGCTGAGATATCCTACATCATGGTCAAGCCGGACGGCGTCCAGCGCGGCCTGGTCGGCGACATTATCTCGCGCTTTGAGCGCAAGGGCTACAAGATGGCCGCGCTGAAGCTCTACCAGACCCCTCGCGACGTGGCTGAGGAGCACTACAAGGACCTCGCCTCGAAGCCCTTCTACAAGGACCTGGTCAACTACATCGTCTCGGGCCCCGTCGTGTGCATGGTGAGGCCGGGATTCTCCCGTCGCCTCCTTCCCAGCCAAGCATGCCACGAGCACCGCAGCCGGGCCTGAGGGGCACGAGGGTTGGTTGCGGAGAGGGGGGCGCAGGGGGTTCGAAGGGGAAGGTCGGGGCGCGCCACAACGTCTGGACCGTGCCAGTGCGCCCGTGGCCACACGCCACGTGCGGCCCTAAGAACCCGCGCCCGTCTGTGGGGCCCCCTTGCCCTCTTGATCTCTACCCAACCGTCCACCACCAAGCATGGCACTGCCCCCACCCTACGCCTCAACCCTCCTCAATTGTACGCTCTCATCCGTTTAGGTCTGGGAGGGCAAGGGCGTGGTCGCGACCGCCCGCAAGATGATCGGCGCCACCAACCCCCTGGCCTCGGAGCCCGGCACCATCCGCGGCGACTTCGCCATTGAGGTGAGGCGGGTTCGCTTCATGGAGGGTTTTTCTAAGGGCACAGGAACGTAAGCCTCAGGTTTGGCAGACAGCCTTGGCTCAGCCGAGAGTCAACCCCGAGCTGTTTACCCGTATTCGTGTTTACACGCTCACATTGGTCTCGTCTCACTTCCTCAGGTCGGCCGCAACGTCATCCACGGCTCCGACAGCCCCGAGAACGGCGAGCGCGAGGCCGGTGAGTGCCGTGGCTTGAGGCGCCCGGGGCTGCAGCCCCTCGGAAACTCTCACCAGTGACGAATGGGATCGGACGTGGGGCTCCCAGTGAAGCCCCCGGAGGCTCCCGGTGGGCATTGAAGTCATTCCCTCATCTCCGCCTCGCATCTGCCAACCCTGACCCGTTCCCGCCCTCACCTTGTACCTCCAACCCCAGGCCTGTGGTTCAAGGAGGGCCTGGTGTCCTGGAGCCAGACCATGGAGCCCTGGCTCAAGGAGTAAGCGCCCGGTCGCGGCGCGCTTGTCGGGTGCTGCGTTCGGTGGGGCGAGAGGCCCTGAGGCAGCAGCACCGGTGCGGTCTCCTGGCCACGCAAAACAGGCATGCCTGGCCTTATGTTGAGGTCCGTGAAGGATTGCCAGTCTGGGACGCTAGGATGGTTGGTTGGCATGAGGCGGAGGCGATGAGGGAAGTGTGTGGATGAGGCGGGTTGGCGCACTGGAGGGCCCTGTGACTGGGCTGCTGTTAGGGTGTAAGTTGGCTGACAGGATGACGTGACTGAAGGGTTCGAATCGGAAGCATGGACTGGTGTGTGCAGCGAAAGAGGCGTTCGGGAGAAGCAGGGGCGGAGGGCCACGCAGCTGACGGCTGCATTAGTATGGGATCCAGACAGCCGGGATCCCCCCTCTACTGGCTGCTCTTGGCGGAAGTTGTGGGTGCGGTAGAGAAGAGGCCTAGCGAAGGAGCAGCGGGGTCCAATCCAGTTTTGTCGAATCGTTGGAGTTGGGCCGCGCGCTCTGATGCGTGTAAGGCAGTTGGCGCTGAGCTCTGGCCCCCTCGGCACCGGCTCTGGGCCGCTCGGGATGCAGCACGTTATCTGGGTATCAGCACCTGCCAGGGGGACCAGACGGGAGACTGATTTGGACTGTTTCTGTGATGAGGAAAGCAGGCGAGCTCTGCGCAAAAGGAGGGGGGAGGTGCACGCCCCGCTAGTGGAGCAGAAGCTAGGAATGGGCCCGTGCCGGGGGGCGGAAGGTCCATGCGGCGTGTCCCGTGCTCCGACGGCACCACCACTTTGCCGCTACAGGACCAATAGCACAGAAACGTCGCAACAGACACACTGCATTGAGTAGTGCTGCTTCGCAGCTCCGTCTGTTGCTTCCCGCGCGCAACTCGGGGCACCCAGGCACCTTCCTCTATAAATCCTTTGACAAGCGGCGCCTTTTACTGACCACGATCAAGCTGATCTAGCGTTCCAGAGGCTGGGCCGAGGCTCGGCTTCTCCCTCGCGCGATGTCCGCGCTCTTTGACTTCAACAGCTTTATCGTGGTAGTGCTCTTGACCATTTGCACCTGCACCTACGTGAAGCTGATCTACCCCGCGGCGCTGACCGCCAAGACCGGGTGCGCCGATGGTGTCGCTGCTTGGTGTCAATCGGAGTGTGCTCGAGGCTTACAGACACGGCTTATGCCTCGCAGGTTCAAGGGGTTGTTCTGGAAGGCCGCCCGCATAGGTGTGAACGGGGGGAAAGGAGGCCCGGGCTCCCGGTCGGGGGTGCAAGCGTGGGCACGGGGCGGGGGGGGGGAGCGACGGCCGCGCGAGACCGTGCTCTATGACCTGGGCCCTCGCACAGGGAGGCTCAATAGGCCAGGTAACGTGGTGCGGGCCCTGAGTGGGCAACGCTACCAGACACCTGATGCCTTGGATTGCCGGGGCAAGGTGCCGCGTGCCGTACGGGCTGCTGTGGGCGTGCGTGGTGTAGCCGCCCCAAGCCCCTGAGCCCCGCCTGGTACCGCGGCACCCGGAAACCATAGCACGCGTCTCACCCGAGATCTGCTCACGCGTACTTATTTCGTTCCTGCTTGTACCTCCTCCACCCCGCCCTCCGCCTCAGGGGAACGGTTAAGCCCATGGGTTGGAGCAGCCTGTGTGGTGATGGGCTTCGTCACGCTGTTCTACTAGCGTCAGCAAGCTCTGGTTAAACCACTTCCGTTTGAAGAGCTAGGGCCTGGCAGGCCAAGGGCTCTAAGAGTGATGAGTGGAAGCGGTGTCATGGGGCCACGGTGTTGACTGCTGACTGTGCAAAGCCGGCGAGCTGCACGCGAACAACGGTCGTCGGCAGACGCAGTGCTGTACACAGCAGCGATGCAGGGCCGAAGACCGAAAGGCCCAGAGGCACTGGGGGTCCCATCCGGGAAACGGAGGTTGAGTGTTGCGAATCGGACCCTTCCGTGACCGGAAGTGCGGGGGTGCAACGGGCAGCTTTCACTTTGCTGGGTCCAGAGAGGGGGCTTGAGGCGCCGGGCTCAGCCGCGCTGTGGCATCATGCCTAGATGAGCGGCTTGGTGTGTGAAGGGCTGCTCAAGTGAGGGTTGGAGCCGTGGGCGCAGCTTGGTGTGTGTTCTCGCTGATTGTACAAGGCCGGGCGCAATGCGGGGGGGCCGGGGGGGTGGGGGTGGGGGGCTTGGTGTAGACGCTGTGAGAGTCAGCGCAACGTGCAGCTGTCCGGGTATGGCTTCAGAGTGGCTGGGCTGGGGATGGAGTGAAGCAGAGGCATTGCTGGGGTAGACATCGCTGTTGCGTCAGGGCAACGGAGCGATGTAAATGAGAGTACCGTGTCCCCGAGCTCCACGGGCGCTACGCCCAGCCTACGCCGCTTGCGGCGGGTCCGGGGACGGGCGTTGACGACAACCAGAGCAAGGGTGCAGGGGGCAGTCCGGGTGCACTTGGCACTCCTTGCTGCTCGTGGGGCTGGGCAGGTTGGCACCGGGCAGGGCTGCATGCTGGGAGCGTCTCGGGGCCATCCGTGCTTGCGCTGCGGCCTCTGCCTCTGCCTCTCGAGCAGGCTCAAGCCACGACCTCTGGCAGCGGTGGATTGGGGCCGACGGCTAGGTGCCGGGCGTCAGTGGGCACTGGGCAGGGAAGCTGGGAGACAGGCGGGGTGGTGAAGACAACAACGGGGTCACGGAGACAGGCGGGGCGAACGGCCCGAGGAAATGCGCAAGGGACTGAAGCGGTGGTGGCGGCGTGGCTTGTAGCTCAGACTCGGGGCTCGGGCATCAAGGGGGTAGGGTAGCTTGACAGGCGGACAGCGGACAGGCGGTGGCGGGGGCGCGAGGGGCAGGCGAGAGAGCGGCGCCAGCTCTGGGGCGCAAACTGGGCCACTGCTCGGAATTGCCGTACGGGATCTGCCTCGCCTTGCAGCTCGCGCGCTCGCACCGTCGACTTCGCGACTGCACCTACGCCACAAGCAGTTAGCCAAGCTTATCCAGGCTGCGCGTTACTGCGGAACGCGGTCGCTAGGCCCAGGCGAGCGACGTCGCAAAACTTTGCCGCTGGTCCACTTCTAGCGATTCGCTACCATGCAGTCAGTTATGCAGAACAGGGCCTTCAGCGCTGGGGCATCCGCGAGGCCTGCCTCGCGGGCGATCCCTCGCGTGGCCTGCAAGCGCGTTGGCCGCAGCGCCCGCGCTCAGCGTCGCGGCGCCGTGGAGGTGCAGGCCTTCTTCAACTTCTTTACCCCCAAGCCCGCGGCTGCGGTGCCTTCGGCGGACGACCGGGCCAAGCCCCTGGTGGAGGACTTGATCCAGCTCACGGCTTTCACTGACGCTGGCGCCAAGTGCAGCCCGGAGCAGAAGGAGCAGATTGCGGAGACGGTGGGCTTCTGGGTCGCGAGGAGCATGGGCATGGCATTAACGACTCTAGGACTCAAGCGCGCGCGGCTGGAGGGATAGTACGAGCGTTTGAACGAAGCTGCTGCTTGCCGGGGGAAAGGCGAAAGACTCAGTGCGGGGCCCTCGGGGGTCTTTCGGGGCCGGGAAGAGCACCGTCTGGAGGGGGGTCCCAGTCGGGGCTGCCCTGCAGCAGCGCAGCAAGGCACACACACCCAGGGAGCCTCGCTTTTGCAAGCAAGCCTGAGTACAGGTTATAGAAGCAGGCGCTCAGAACCAAGCTAGGGGACTTTAGCAAGCTCTCAGTGGTGTTGCGTACCAAGCGACCGTGCGGCCGTTGCCCGCCCCCGCGCAGGTGATTGAGCTGTCTCGCTACTGCATGAAGAACCCGCTCAAGAGCGACCTGCTCTTCGGCGAGTGGCAGGTGCGGGGCGGCGCAGGGAGGGGGGGCCGGGGTGGGCGCAGTGGCCGGGGTGGAGTGCGGCGGAGTCTGCACGCCCACCGCATTCAGCGGAGGGCAAGCAGGAGCCGCAGCAGATGGAGTGGGCCCTACCTGCCATGTCGTTACCATTGCGGAGGCCCCCCGGAGCTGGAGCTGGTCCTCCTCAGCCCTGCCGAGCAGCGGCTGCTGGCTGGCCGTGCGAACCCTGGGGCCACAGGGCGGAGGTCGCGCGCGGCGCACCGCACCTGTGGCCTCGCTCAGAGGTGGCCCTGTGGCTGCCCAAGCAACGGCAGGGCTGCGAAGGCCCCGGAGCTCCTCAGCTGCGCTCGCAAGCGCCAGGCACTGGCAGAGCGGCGCTTGCTGGATCGAGCGAGCTGGCTGGCGGCTGGCGGAGGCAGAGGCAAACGACACAGCGCGCCGCAGCGTGGAGGGGCTGGCGGAGAGCGTGGGTTTGGGTACGCGCCTGCGAGTCCAGCGGATCTGAACAACGGGGCCGGAGTGCGCATGGCGGCAGGTTCCAGCCGCGCTGTGCCAGACACAGCGCGCCGCGGCGTGGGAGGGCTGGCGGAGAATATGGATATGCAGTGCGTATGCAGTGCGCGCCGCCGGCCGGGGCCGCGGCCTGCGGCCGTGCGCTGGCGCCGTTGCGCCGTCGCCGGCCGGGGCCTGGCGGGTGTTCGGGTCGGAGCTCAGCACAAGGGAGTGCCCAGGCTCTGGCGAGCCTCTGGCGATCTGTCAGCGCCCCAGCCTCGCTCCCCCTGGCCGAGCGAGTTTGGGGGTATCCGGGCAGCGGAGCAGGCGGCCGCCCCGCTCTTCGGGCACGGGCCACGTGACGCTCCCTGCCGGCTTGATGCCGCTCGCTCCTGACGTCAACTCCATACTCTGTTCGCACATGTTCTGGTATCCACGGTGCTGGTATCAACGCGGTAGCCCTGCCGACCCCCGCTGTCTGCAGGTGCTGTTCTCGTCCAAGCCCTCGGCCGTGGGCGGCCCCCTGCGCAAGGGCCCCGGCCCCGCCGTGTTCCCCGGCCAGGAGGCGCGCCAGATCATCTCGGTAGGTGGGGTGGGGCCGAGTGTCTTGGGTGGGGAATCTCGGGATGTGGAGGAAGCGGGTACTTGGAGCGTTGAGATCACCTCGATGCGCAGGGGTATGATGGGGTGGAACAGGGAGAGAAGGGATGTGGAAATGATAAATGTTGACGTCTTCGAGAGCACTCGAGCGGTGAAGTAGCTCTGATCGGGGCCCCCCTCTGGACGTTGCGCCGGCGGTGGAGGCTCGCAGCCTGGCTGAGGCAAGCAAAGGGGCGATGGCATCCAAGCCCCAAGCCTGTCGAAGTTCCTTCGCGTCACCCCACCTACCCCTCCTCTCTCCCTATCCCAATTGGTTGTTTGGTATTCGCCTCACGTGTAGCCCCTCCCTCGATTTGTTTCTACTTACACCCGCAGGCTCCCAACAAGCTGGTGAACGTGGTGGAGTACAAGACCCTGGGCTTCCTGCCCGGGTCCAACCGCCAGTTCGGCACCATTGAGCCCATCAGCGGCGACACCTTCATCGTGAGCCGAGCGGCCGGGGAGGGCGGGGTGTTGTGGATGAGGGGATGAGCACTGACCGCCTGGGAGGGTGGGATGAGGGGAGGAGCAGCAAGAGCTGCTGGGAGGCTTGGGAAAGGGTTGGGAGGGATGAGGGCAGCGGGCAACGTGGTACGGCGCGGCTGCGAAGGGATTGGAGAGTTAGGGGCATGTGGGGCTGGGTCGTCGAGGGCCTCGTAAGATGAGCAGGGATATGTGCGCGGTTGGGGCAATGGGGGAAGGGCATGCGTGACAGGGCCTGTGAGGTACCGACCATCCGAGCAAGGAGCCTTCGGGGCGACTGGCACTCTGGCAGGAGAGTTGCGAGTCCTCGACCGCTCACCTGCGGCTCCTGCGCTTCACCCCCCGCAGCTGAACATCACCAGCGGCGAGGTGCAGGCGGGTGTGGGCGGTGCCATCAAGAAGGACTTCGACATCAAGCGCAAGATCAAGGTGAGGCGGCTCGCATGAGCCCGGAAAAGTGTGGCCGTAGCTTAGTATCTGTCTTGCAGCACCGGCTCGGCCCTATGGCGAGGTTCGGCTGCCAGCTCTCTGTAATCTATCAAACAGAGCGAGAAGGAGGGCGAGGGCAAGAAAATCAATGTCAGGGTAGACTCGTCAGGGTGCGAATGCGAGGGCACGGCAGCCTGGTGTCGTCATCTCACCCCGCTTCCCCTCGTCCTAATCCCCAGATCCTGTACCTGGACGACCAGATCCGCGTGGCGCAGTTCCTGCCCTCGGATCTGCAGGACAGCGAGCGCGACGAGGTGGGCAGCGAGGGAGGGACAAAGTGGCCTGGGCGGGGGAAGGCGAGTTACTCCTGGGTGCCGTACCATACCTACCCGAGGGGCTTCACCCTGCCTGGGCTGAGGGCTTGGCGGGGTCTCGGCCGGGGGTCACGGGTGCGAATGCTGTGTCGCCTCCCTCCCTGCTGTATCGCCTGGGGCAGCTTCTGGCGAGGACGGCATGCGGCGCTGCACCTGCTTTGACGCCTGCCGAGGGGGCTTGTCGCGGACAGCTTCTGGGACCAAGGCACCCACACTGACGTTTCCATCACTCCTCCCGCAGAACGGCGGCGGCGACAGCGAGGACATCGTGTTTGTGTTCCAGCGCGTGAACGCCCCCGCGGAGGAGGACGAGCCGGTGGGTGGGGCCGGTGGCCGCCAAGGGCTCGGGTTTCAGCACAACCGGAGGCCTCGATCTTTTGTTGGCGCTACAAGGGGTCCTGGAGCGACTCTCTGCGGCGGTGGGGTTGGAGCCGGGAGCGGTGCTGGGGGCGAGGGGCTGTCAGCGGGCTGGCGGTGGCGGTGGCGGTGGCGGTGGGAACCGCTGCGGTCGGTCGGTTGGTACGCTTCGTCAGCGAGCGACAGTCTGGAGACAGTGGGGGCATGCCGCCGCACAGCCACTGCCCACCTCGGGGTTCAAGTGGCTGGAATTCTTGCAGCAAGGCCCTGCAACTTTCGGCGCATTGCGTGGGAGATTGGAGGCAGATGTCGGAAAGCCATGTTGCCCCGCTCACCACCGCAGAAGGCCGCCGCGCCCAAGGCCGCGCCCCGCGCCGCCCCCAAGCCCGCGCCGAGGCGCGTGGTGGTTGAGGAGGACGAGGACGAGGAGGAGGAGGAGAAGCCCGCCTTCACCCGCATCTCGTCTCCCTTCGGGGCCTTCGGCGGCAGCCGCAAGCTGGAGAGCCCCGCCACGGTGGCCGAGCGCCAGGTGAGATCGCGTACGGCATTGGATCGCGCCGTACGACAGATGAGGTTGTGGGGCCCTGCGGCGAGGAATCAGGAGGGCGGACATCGGGCAAAGGAACCCCGGGCCGTGGGAAAAGGCTTGACGGGCCCCATAGCACGCCCCGTTTGGAGTGCGAAGGGAGGTACATCGCAAGCCAGCATGGCAAGGGCGGGATGGCGAAGGGCCACACAGGTCTGGGCCACGCCATGGCTGTCTGCGCACCAAGGAGCCCCAACAGGGTTCCGGGAGCTGAGCAGGAACATAGCTTCATAGGTTCATTAACCTCAGCACTACACGGAGCCTGCCTTGACGCTTTTGGTCTTGGCTACGGCGTCTAACGAACTCTGCCCTGTCGTACGGTTTGCCGTACAGGTGCGCGAGCAGCTGCAGCGCGGCGGCACCGCCAAGCTGCCCACGCCGCCGCCGTCGCCGACCCGGAAGCTGGCGCCGCCGGCCCCCGCCGTGGTGACCCGCAGCGGCTCTGCCAAGGTGGCGGCCGCCCCCGGCACCCAGAAGGGCAAGCCCGTGCCCGTGGAGGACCCGCGGTGAGGGCGGAGGGCTTGGGTCTGAGTACAGCTTCAGTCAAAACCTTAGTCAGAGGTTCGTTGTGCGGTTAGGGCGGAGCCCGTGGAGGACCTGCGGTGAGGGCGGAGGGCACGCCTCGGTACATCTCCTGGGATCAGGGCAAGGGGGTCGCGGACAAGGCTGGGAGAGTCGAGGGAAGGGGGGCTGGCGAAGGCGGGACCACGATCGTGGGTGGGGTGCAGGGCCAAGAGCCTGCAAGGGTCTGGTTGGTAGGAGGAGGGGAGGGCTCATTCCCGTGCTCAACAGCTGCTCCCTGCCCCGGCCCCCTTGTGCCCCAGTGAGGCCCGCCGCCGCCAGCAGGAGGAGGAGCGCGCCCGCAAGGTACGCAATAGCGTGCCGGGGGCGGTAAAGGCGCTGTCATAGAAGCAGGCCAGGGCGGCTTGCGCAGCGGCTTGACGGTGGAGGTGGCAGGAGGGCGGTGACAGGAGGGCCCCAAAGGCGCTGTCATGAAAGCAGGCCAGGGCTTGTAGCTTTAAATAGCTTGAAGCGTTTGTAGAAGGGGCTGCGCGAGAGACTCGAAGCCGAGCGGGGCCATCGAGGCATGGCAAGACTGTTAGCTTGGGGGCTTCCATGCTCAGTCCCTACGCCGCCCCTGCTCTGCCCGTCCCCCGTCCCCAGGCGGCTGAGGCCGAGGCCCGCGCCGCTGAGGCCAAGAAGTCCGCCGCTGCCAAGGAGGCCGAGGCCAAGAAGATCGCCGCCCAGAAGGAGGTGGAGAAGAAGAAGGCCGAGGCGGAGGCCAAGAAGGTGGCGGCGCTCAAGGAGGCGGAGGCCAAGGTGCGTTGGGGCTAGGGTACATAAGTGCAGGAAATGGGGGTGAATGGGTGCCCGGGGCAGGAGGGGCGTGTGGGGCTTGCGGGAGAGGGCTGCCTGAAGACATGGCTTGAATGGAGGCTTGCCCAGCGTGTTTGTAGGCCACTAGCTGTCATGGCCGGCCCCAACCCGTGACGGGGCTGGGCCCATAGAGCCCCCACCCGCCCGCGTATCAATCTTTACAACCCCGGCGCTCACCACCGCACGTTCCCGTGCCGCCCCGCGCGCCCCTCGTCCGGCCCGCAGAAGGCCGCCGCCGCCAAGGAGGCCGAGGCCAAGCGCATTGCCGCCCAGAAGGAGGCGGAGGCCAAGAAGCAGGCGGCCATTCGGGAGCTCCTGGCGGACCTGGCGGAGGAGATCAAGGAGCGCACCGCCGCCGCCAGGGACGCCCTCAAGGAGCTCAAGTGAGCAGGGGCCCCCCGGTGGTGCGGGTTTGGGGTTGTGGAGGGTAGCCTGCAGGTGCCAAGGTCCATGTGGTGGGGATGGGGCGGTAGAAAGCTGTCGGATCCACGGAGGCCAAGAGTCTGACGAGGCGGCGAAGAAGGAGTTCGACGTGTGGCCCTTGCCTGCCCCTGCCCTCCCTCAGGGACATTGAGCGCTCCGCGGCCGCCGGGCTCAAGGAGGTGTCGGGCGCCCGCTCCAAGGTGGAGGAGGCGGAGTCGGACGTCAAGTCCGTGCAGGTGCGGAGGGCGCAGCGGCGGGTGCAGCGCCTGTGCTTCCGGGGACTCCGTGTGTGCGGACAACGCAGGCTGTGCGGTGCGGACAATGCAACACACACATTGGGCGCTGGGCTCCTTCCCACCGCGCCGCCAACCGCTCTCCTAACCCCTGCCCCCCGTGAACCTACAACGCCTGCAGGACGCGCTCGACGCCGCCCTGGCGAAGCGCAACGCCGCCGCCAAGGACGCCCAGGCTGCCAAGGACGTTGTGGTGGCGGCGGAGAAGGCGCTGCGCACCGTTGTCACCGGCAAGAAGTAAGCGCGCCCTGAACAGCAGATGCAGGGTGGCGACGTCGTTCTTGGGGAGGCCGCGCGTGTGGCTTTTGTGGGCAGTCGCGCCTAGCATGGGCGCCGAGCGGAGTGCGGCGTCCGAAAGCGAAGCGGGCCTCAGTGCGTTTCGCTGAAGGCGGGTGGTTGGAAGTAGCTCGGACAAGGCTTGGAGTCTGGAGTCGTGAAGCTGACGGCGGTGTCGAGGTGGCGCGCTGTTGTGTCAGCTCGGGGTGTAGAGGAGCTTGGTAGGAGGCGGGACAGGCGCTTCGAGCGTTGCGTGGAGTCGGGACCCGGGTGGGCGTGTTGGGGCAAGGCGGGCTCTGTTGGACAACCGGTAGTCGAAGGCTATGCAGGGGGCCCCGTTGAGGGTGCGGCACTGGGTATGGAAGCCCTGCGAGCCCAGAAGCGCCCCATGAGGACGCACTGGCAGAGGAGAGAGGTCCGCACAGAAGTAGTTAGGGCAGGGCAGGCGCCGCAATGTGAGATGTCATCTGAGAGTACGGTACGAAGGCTGTACGACGCTGTACGATGGTTGCAAGGGTCGGCGCGCTTGCTGGTATGACGTACCAGGGTTTTGTCTCGGAAGCGCAGCAGCAGCCAGGTTTCAAGGGCCCCGCGTCAGGATTGGATTCTGGCCCTCAAGAGGAGATCGGGCCAATGGTGTAACACGTCCCTGTTGCATCCCCAGTGTCCATCCACCGCGGCGCTACAGCTCCCGAGCGCAGCCCTGCCGCTGCTGTGGCAGTCACAGGACCACCGCTGCGACTTCCAGAGACGCCGCAGGAGCGATGCGCCGCGCGCGACCTCCACCCCGCAGCCCCACGGTTCGCACGGCCAGCCCGCAGACGCTGCTCGGCAGGGCTGAGGAGCTCCGGGGCCCCCGAGGGGAAGAAGTTGAAGAAGGCCTGCACCTTCACGGTGCCGCGGGCGCTGCGGCCAACGCGCTTGCAGGCCACGCAAGGGATCGCCCACGAGGCAGGCCTTGCGGACGCCCCAGCGCTGAAGGCCCTGAGGCCCCCTGAGGGCCCCAGCGTGCGGTCTGGGTTTTGGCCGTCAGGGGGAAAGGAGACACGGGAGACGAGCGACGCGACAAGCATGGGGGGGGGCCGTCAGGGGATCGGGCCAAAGGACATGTTGCATGGTGTAACCCGTACGTGTTGTAACGCCCCCCCCCCACGGTTGTATGCTGCAAGTCCGAGCCCGCACGCCACAAAGCAATAGTTGCCTTGTCCGCATAAAGCTGTCCATGCGTCCAAGCAACAGCCTTCACAACAATCACCGTCTGCGTAAAGCACAAGCATGCGTAACGTCCGGGCTCTGCTCTTGTACGCATATTGCAGCGTGCCCGAATGAGCCCAGAGACTGACCCGCAGATGGAACCCAATCTTGATCAATCCACTGTCCAAGTGTCAGAGGGGCCTTGGGCCTCGCTTCAACTGAAGTCACCCCCAACCGATCGTGTTGTCACAGGGATGGCCAGAGCTGAGCACACAGGGCGGCCACCATACTACGCACGCCTCTCTCTCAGCTATATGCACAAGCGTCTTGCACCACCGCCCCACGCAGCCCCACGCCCCACGCAGCCCCACGCAGCCCCATGCCCGGTCAATGTCCCGTTTGCGCACGTGTAAGTTTCAGTAGTGCAGCAGCAACTCATCCGTCTGCAGATCCGTACAGCGCCCGTCAATGTTGATACATAAGCGTCTGCTGAGGCCTCTTGAGGTCTCGATGCCATGGCAAGTACCCCATACGCATGAACACGAAGAAGAGGGCCCCCCAGCGGCCCGCCCCATCGAGAATCGTTTTGGATGTCCCACAAATGTCATTTGTCATCCTGGCCGAAGCGGCTTGAGCCATGCCTGAGCCCTGTTCGGCGCTGCCACAGTGTAATGCGTAGCTATCACATAAGAGACAATCGACCGCCGGCCGCGCTTCGCCTCCTCAGCTGCCCCCGTCCGCAGGCAGTGGCACGGACATGGACGGATGTATCCTGGAGCTCGCCGCCTTCCCCAGCCGGCTCTCGCCCTGCACCCTGCTCAGGGCTCGGCCTGCCGGCAAGGTAGGTAGGGACCCCGGCTGGCTGGGGCTGCGAGGGCGCTGCAGCGAGGGCCCGCGCTGCACGAAGCCGCCGCCCGGGCTGCTGCCTGGGGAGCCGGGGGTGGCGGGGGCGGAGCTGCCGATCATGGGCAGCGCGTGGTCGCCGCTGCCGGGGCGGCCGCGGGCCATCGCGTTGTCCTCGGCGTCGCTCGCCCAGCCGTTGTAGCTGCGAGGCGAGATATTGCGGGGAGGATCAGGGTGGGTGAGACGGATCGAGAAGAGTGCAGGGGGCTTGGCAGGCCCCATCAGGCTTCGTTCCTCGCCTCGCCGCCCACTTGGAGAAGTGGCGCAGTCGCCCTTCTGGGTTGAACCTTCTTGGCCCACATCTCGCCCGCACCATCACATCCGCGTCATGCCTACATCCCCTTCTGCCACCCGCTCACCTGTGCCGCGCTGGGAGGAAGGGCGACTCCCTGCCATCCCGGGGCTGCGTCCCCACGCGGACCAGCACGGGCAGCGGCGAGGTGCGCCCCGAGTTGCCCGGGGGGGACTGCGCGTCCAGCTCCGCAGTCAGCGCCGAGCTGCGGCCGTCCAGACTCCCCAGCTTGAACGTGGCTGTGGGATAATTGGAACAGGGTACCCGTGACAGCTTGGGGTTTGTGGCCGAAGGTGACCGAGCTGGTTGAGCGGGTTGCATTGCCGGAAAGGCAAGGTCGGCCCCGTGGGCTTCTCACAGCGGCGTGGCGGCGTCTTCGCCATAGCCCGAACTGGCCCGAACCCACCGTTCAGCCGTCCCGAAGGGGGGCAGCGCTCGAAGTGGTGTCGGTGCACGATAATGGAGGTCTTAGTCAGGGCTGCACGGCAAGGTGAGGACGTGGGGTGAAAAATGTTAGGCGCTAAAGTGTTATCTTCGCAGCGGCCTAACAGGCAGGGCGGCAAGCACCTTGCCTCCGTGCCAGCTCAGGGCCCCGAACGGCGCGTGTTAGCGCCACGGGTCTATTTGCGAACGTGCCCCCCTTGCGGGTGCGACGGTTGTGACTGGGGGGTGAGAGCCCTGCCCGAATGCACACTCCAATGCCCTCTCACCCAGGCGTCGGCTGTAGATCGGAATCCAGCGGATGTTCCAGGCATGCATTGAAGGGCAAAGGACAAGGAGCACGCCGGGCTGAGACACACAGGTAAAGGCTGAAGGCACTCAAAGCAAGATCTTTTCCAACGCAGACTGTGTGTTCTGAGCTCCCCAGGAGCCCCCGTGTCCCTGTCAACTCCCGTGCCTGCTGTACACGCACCCAATCCGGCCGCAGATAGGTCTCCCTGTACAATAGTGCGTCAACGCACCTCGAGGCTTTCTGCTTGGCCCAGTCCGCCACGCGGCGCGAAACCGGCGATTTGTCATCGTCCGATGTGATCACCTCCACGTTTGTGTTCATGACGGGCTCTGACGTGGAGGTCTTCAGCCCCAGGCCGCTGCCCAGGCGCATGAGTGCGGTGGAGAGCCTCCTCGAGATGCTGCGTGGGGGCGGGGAGTGAGGGGAGTTGGTATGTTGGGAGACAGCACTGGGGACTTGGGGACGCAGACAGGAGGGCTTCCGGTGCTGTGAACACCACCTACTACCACCTGACCGTTCCCTGTGCAGACCCGAACCCGCAACGCAAGGGGTTCTAAACTGCGCGCCCAGCACTGACCTCTTGCCCCAAGAGACGGGAGACATCGGCACCCCGCCGCTGGTGCTGGTGCGTGCGGGCCGGGGGCTCTCGCTCTCCTGCACGCTGTGGTGCGTTGGGCACGGGGCACGGGATATGGGCAGGGTGAGGACGGGTCGATGAAACATCCACAACGGTAGCGGGCGGGGCCGGAGACGGGGTTTTCTGTCCGCTATGCCACTACAGTCCGCTAGCGGAGACGTTGGCGGCGGGACGTGCTTATGGCGGTTGGGCCTTGCAAGGGTCGATGCCGTAGCCGTAGCTGTGGTGGTCCGGCCGGCTATGTCCGGCCGAGGCGGTCAGACGCCTGACAAGCGCACCACCTCGTGTAGTGCGGGGTTCCAACGGATTAATGGCCGGGTGTGAGCCCGCGTGCCGTGGTGCGGGCTGGTGGTGGAGAGGGCCGAGGGTTGCACGGAGCCAGACTCGAACATTGGGCCCCCTGGGGGGGACCACGGGGCTCAGCCCTTGTCCTGCCTTCGGGCAGCCACCCTTGTCTGTCCGCGGGGCGCAACCCGGTAGCCGCTGAGCGGGCCGCCGTGTCAGGGTGCTTCGCCGCGAAGCCGCATGTACCCCTGTCCCTGAACGCGCCCTTGTTGCACTTCGTGTAGACCACGTCCCCCCTCTGCTCACCCGCCCTGCCAGGACCGCCGATGGGGCCGGGGACTGCTCGCTCTGAGTTTGCACAAGCAAGCCACGGGGTGGGGAGGTGGGGTCAGGAGTAGGGTCACTGGAAAGCTGTGGAGCGGGGCTCGCGTTGGGGCTGTATGGCGCGTGCACGAACTGCACTTAGGCAGGATCTCTCCGCTCTGCGAGTTCGCGGGAAGGGGAGACGAGTGTCTGCAGAAAAGCAAGCTGCCTGTGGCACGTGCTGGTGCTGGTGAGTGCTGGTGAGTGCTACGCCACTGCGTCGGGCTGGCTTCACCAGGAGCGCTCTTCTCGCCACAACTTACGCCGGGGTGCAGGTGGGCGAGGCGCCGTCCGGGGGGCAGCCATCGCTGCGGGTTCGGGCGTGAAGGAGGTGGGAAGCGCGAACTCCTTATGCTGGCCGGTCTGGAGCACAGACGGTTAGGCAGGCCGTGTCTGGGCCTGGGAGTCAATTGTCGGCCAGGATTGCAGCTTTAAAGCCTCAACTTGAAACCGCTGGGGCACGAGGTATTGCCGCGGAACGGCGGGGATGGCATGCGCCTGCGGCATGCTGGCCTCGCACCTTCGACAGCCCTCCACAGGATCATCATCTCGAAGCTCTTGTGTTGTAGAAGTGCGTAGCGCAGAGCGCAAGGTGGCAGGGCTAGGAACGCTTCCGCCTGGGCGACTCATCCCAGAGACTGCTCCCCCGCCCTAGTCAGGATCAGCGGCAGCCAGGACGAGTCATTTACGTTGCTATGATCTTATATGATGCCACTGGCAGGGTCTTCATGAAGGAAACAGGCGCCTGAGTATGCGAGCTGCACTGTTCCGCTCAAGACCGTGAAAGCGTACTGTTGTAGCGACCGATCATGCAGGAAGTTGCGCAGCGTCTATAGTTGCCACCACGCGGTGAGTTTGCAGGCGGTACTGCCAATTTGGTCGCTCTTCAATCCGTGCTCGCAAGTTTCACAACATGGCTGCTATGATGCGACACCCGCGCACAAACTGGTTTGCGTGGCTAATCTGGCCAAAGCGTCCCCTGGGCCGGCGTAGGCATTGGCATGTGCGCATGTCTGGGCATGTCCTTGTCCTTGTGAGATGCTCCTTAGTCCCCTGGCATCGGCACATGGTGGGTTCCCTCTAGAACTACAAGTCACGATCAGCTGTGGGCCGTGAGGCACCTTGATTTGAACCGACAGGGCTGTCCCTGCCCCCACGGCCCCACGTCAAGCCCCTCGGCCCTCCCACAGGTCGTCTCCTCGCCGCGCGTAGTCTGCGGAAAACGCCCTACGCCACATCACAACCAAGCGCTTCGCTTCGTTGATGTTCTTCTACCCCTCGGGGCGTCCCTTCCCATTGCCCTCGCGGGCCCTCCCGGACAGTCCCGGTTCACAGGCGACAGCGACAACAAGGTGTTCACCTACAGGTCTGCGTAGTTTGCGACCACGCCCTACGCGGCTACGCCCCTCAACCAAGCGCTGCGCTTCGTTGATGTCTTCTATCCCCACGTCAAGCAGCTTTGCCTGAGGGGAACCTTGAGCCCAGGTTGTGCCTGTTGCCCTAATTTACAGCCAGCACCGACCGTCATGCATGAATACCAGCTGAATGAGAAGATCCTGGCCTGGAGTGAGTTGAGGCCCTTGCCATCCCTGCGTCTTGCTCCCCGCCAGCCGTGTCAGTCAGCTTCCACTTCCTACTTGCGGCACTGCTCCTCATCTCGTCGGAGCTTAGGCGCTGTAGTCATAAGTCCATAACCGCACCAGCGCTCCTGAGACCCACACGTTTGTCCAGGTTGCTGTCAACCTCCATCCCACTTTGCACCACCTCCGAGCCACGCCAAGGTGCCTACCCGTTCCCCAAGCCCTATTAGTCAGCCCCCTCAATATCCACCAGCATGATCGCCTCCTCCCCCGAGTCCCACTCCAGCCGGGCCTTGAGCTGACTCAGCATCTTCTCACTCACGCCCCAACGGTCAACCGACTTGTCCGTGTTGCTCACGCCGCCCCGGTCCTCCCTGTGGCACGCCCGCAGCAGCTGTTGGCACACGTCCCGTGCCACCTCCTTGATGACGTCCTCCCCCTCCTTGACCGCGCGCGCGTGTGCCTTCATGACCGCAGGTACGACGGGTGTGATCCACAGCCTTCGCGCCACAAGCGGCGAACGGCACAGACAGGACACGAGGCCGAGCGTAGCGCGGACGAGCGGCCACGATGCGGATGGGCGCTTGAGGATGGACGAGATCGGATCCTGGATCTGGGTCGAGATGGAATCTGGGTGCAGCTGGCCCGCCGCCATGAGCTGCCACAGCGCGCCGGCGGCCGCCGCAGCCGACCGCTCGACTTCCTCGCCGCGGAAGCCGTCGGCGGCGGTGGCGGCGCCGCCGGTACGAGCGCCGTACTTGACGAGCAGGATCAGCTGCTCGATGGCTTCTTGGGGCGGCTTGCCGCCCATGCCTTCGTAGGCGGTTAGCGCAGAATCCAGCAGCGCGGCGGCCGAGGATCGGAACCGCACTCGCTCCGCGTCCCCCATGGGTCCAGGCAGGGGCGAGGCCAGCGCCGCCAGCGCTAGGCTGTAGGAGTCCTTGATGTCCCTGCGCAAGCATGGGAAATGTGGTTTTGTCGGGCCAGCTCGAGTCAAGGGTGCCCATAGCGTGCGGGGTCAGGGTTCGTGCATGCGTGTAGGGCCCCGCGCGGCCATGGGTTGCAGCTGTTGTGCAGCTTGTTCTCACGCAGGTTGTCCCCACGCACCCTGCTTCCGGGTCCGGCGGCAGGTCCCGCAGCGAGATGCGGCAGCGGTGCAGGTTGGTGATGGCGCCGAAGCAGGCCTGGGGCAGCACGGGTGGGCAGGCCCGGTGGAGAGCGCAGTGAGAGAAGGGGATGGGAAGGGGAGGTTCCCACCAGCCCCCGACTCATGGAGGCCCGCCCCGTACCCCACCAACCGAGAACTCCAAGCCACACCTCCGCCCACACTCATGCGAACGCAGCAGCGCACCGCAGCCCCTCTATCAATCCCCACCTGCAGCAGCGGCAAGCTCGCTGGCCCCTCGGATACGGTACCCTCCCTCCCCGGCTACCTCCCCTCTCCATCCCGCAACCCCCCACCTGCAGCAGCTGCGCCCCCGCCCTCCAGCTGCTGGGCGAATCGCGCGTGAGCTCCAGCGCCAGGCGGCCGGTGCGCAATAGCGCGGCGGGCACCGGGGGGCCGCCACCCCCGCCTCCTCCGTCGCCCCCCGCGGTCGCCTCCGCCACTGCGTTGGCGCCCTCCGAGTGCATGGCCAGGTTGGTCACCAGCGCCAGAAGCTGCAGCCTGTGTTGATGCGTAGGGCGGGCGCGTGATACGCATTAGTGCAATTGTGAGCCGAGCCGAAGCCCCCAAGCAACGGTCCTGCAGCCTGTGTGGTGGGTGGGAGGGGTGGTGCAGGGTGATGGAGGAGGGGGCTTGCGGCAAGGGTGGCATGCCAGCGCTGCAGCAGCTGCAGCCTGTGAGGGTGAGAGGCACTGCGCCCTTCCCATGCCCGTCCCTCTCCTCCCCTCCCTTTCCCATACCCGTCCCTCTCCTCTCCTCCCCTTCCCATGCCCGTCCCTCTCCTCCCCTCCCCTCCCCATACCCGTCCCTATCCTCCCCTCCCTATCCTCCCCTTTCCTTCCCGTACGGTCCCTATCCTCCCCTTCCGCTCCCTCCGCACCTGAGGTCCAGCCCGCTGCCGCTGATCGCTGCCGCCGCCACCGCCTCCCGCGTGCCCTCCACCTCGTGCTGAGTGGCCGACTCCAGCAGACCCGCCACCAGCGCCAGCAGCCCCGGGGCCCCCACCACGCCCTTGCAGCCCCCGCCCGACAGAGTCATGGCCGAGAGGAGGCCCGCGCAGTTGGTCATGAGCGCCTGCGAGGTGGAGGCGAGGAGGGGACCATGGGCTCAGCTTTGACAGCGGGTAGGTGGGCATAATCTGAGCCTGCAGGGGAAGGGGTGCTGTACCGGTCAGGTTATGCGCGCCTTCGAGGGGAGAGAATGGGTAGGTAGACAAGATTATACCCGTGCAGGTCGGCAGGCAGGTGAGGGGATACTGTCGCTGAACAGGATGGCCGTTCAGCAGTCGGGAACGCGGCCAACCATTCCGCGCTGGTCTGCAAGACCGGCAAGTCCGCGCCCCACACAGTCCCACTCCTCCTGCGCGCGCCCCCTTGTGTCCGCGCCCCAGCCCTCACCTGCACGTCCGCCGCCATCGGGACCAGGACCTGCCTCCGCACTCGGATGACCCGCAGCGCCCCCAACCGGACCTCCAGCGATCGCTCCGCCGCCGACGGCACCGGCGGCCGCCGCATTGGAGACGTGGCCACACGCAGGGCCGAGGGCCGCAGCGCCGCCAGCCGGTCGTTGCCGTACCCAAAGGGCCCGCCGGGCCCAGGCCAGGCCCCGTGGGGCCCCTCGCCGCTGGCCGCGGCGGCGGCGACGGCCAGGGAGTCTAGGTAGTGCTCGGGGTAGGCCCCGCCGCCGCTGCTTCCGTCAGTATAGCGAGGTGCGCCCTTGGGGGTGGATCCTGATGCGCGCAGGAAATCGCTGGTGCCTGAGGACGGCAGCTTGTGGCCAGTGGCGCTCTCGTCGTGCGACTCGGGCCCTGGGGCCTGCCCTGGGCCTGGGATCGGGCCCGGGCCAAGGCCCTGCCCGGGCCCGGCGGGGCCCAGGGCGGTGGGGTCCTCGCTGGGCAGTGGGGCCCCCGGGCCCAGGCCGTTGGGATCGCCTGGGTCCATGCCCGGAGGGACTTCCCCTGATGCGATGGCGGAGGCGGCGGCCTGGATTGCCCGCATGATCTGCTCCTTGCCCTGGAGGGAGAGGGGGCGGGTGGGGCGGGCGGGCGGGAGGCGTGATGGAGGATAGCCCCAAACAATCATGTTGCACGACGCCCCCCCCCGTGCAAGGGCACCCCAGGCCCAGTCTTAACAACAGCACCATTGTGTGACACCCTTCATAGACCAACTACACCTGTACCCAAGCCGGGCCCCACCCCAAACCCCACCCTCAACACGCATCCCCAAATAACCCGCCCCAAACACCCACCGTGAGCTCCACACGGAATAACACCTACCTCGCTTGTCCCATCACAACCCAAGCCCAAGCCCAAGCCCAAGCCCAAGCCCAAGCCTGTATTAGCCACCCGCCCCAAACACCCACCGTGAGCTCCACACGGAATAACACCTACCTCGCTTGTCCCATCACAACCCAAGCCCAAGCCCAAGCCCAAGCCCAAGCCCAAGCCCAAGCCCAAGCCTGTATTAGCCACCCATCCCAAACACCCACCGTGAGCTCCACGCTGCTGTCAATGACGTTGCTCAGGTCCATGTCCACCTCCGCATCCAGAGTGCCCTCAAGCAGCACGTCGGCCCCGTCGGCGCCGCCGCCGCTGCTGTCGCCCGCGCCGCCGCCGCCGCTGGCGCCGCCGCTGCCCCGCCCGCCTCCGCCTCCGACCCCATGGTGGCCCCCGCCCTCGTCCTCCTCGTCACTGCTGCCGGGCTGGTAGCGTTGCTGTTGGGGTGGGAGGGTGGAGTGACGTGTCAGCGCATTCCGGTATGCGGCTCATTGCTGCTCAATGGAGCTCGCCCTTTCGACTTGGTGCACCCATGGCACCAACTGTGGACAGAGGACAGGCCCTCGCAATGGGATCCTGCCCTACGATTCATTTCCTGCTAGCTCCGCCCTCTCGCCCTTCGCGTGACGTGCCCCGTTGCGGGCTCAGCCACGTGCCTGAGCAGCCGCTCCGCGCTCACCTGAGGCGACGTGACCGGCACGGAGCCGGGGCGGCTCTCCCTGGGCGTCAGCAGCACACCGGTAGAGCCGAGCTGCAAGCAGATGGAGGGACGATGGGCGTCACAGCGGGGCATGATGTAACACCTCACAGTCACCTGTCATCATATCATGGCCGCAAGTGAGGCACTACAGGCGACGCATGGCCTACCGTCGGCTGCCCGGGGTGCCCCTGCGACCGTAGCCAACAGAGAAGCTCGCTTGGCTCTACTCCGCTCCGACGCACCCCGCCGGACTTTACCCCACCCCGTTCCACCCCACCCCACCCCGCCGCGACCATCCCGCCTACCTGCAGCCGCGAGAGCCCTGGGCCGAGCCGTAGCGGCGGCACGCTGTCTCCTGCCGCGCCCCCGCCGCTCGAATCCCCAGTGCCACCGCCCGAGGCCCCGCCGCCGCCGGCGCCCGCGCTGCCGGTCCTCGAAAGACGCGCCGCCGCCATTGCCGCCGCCGCCAGCCCGCCTGTAGTGCCAGGGGACCCGCCTGCGCCGCCAACGAACCCAACCGCTCCGTCCATTCCGCTGCTCCCGCTCCCGGCGCCCAGCCCGACTGCCGGCTGCACGCCGCTAATCACCGCCCCCAGACGCGACGATCTACCGTACGTGCCGTACAGTGGTATGATCATGGGCGGCGGCGGGGGCGGCGGCGGCATGGCAGCCTTGTAGCCCGCCACGCAGTCGCCCAGCGGCGTGTCGCGCCAGCCCGCCAGGTGCTGAGTCAGCAGGGTCGCTACAGCCGGCAGCACGCCCAGGCCGCTGTAGCTGCCCTTCTCCTCGCCGGGTCCCGGTAGCTCGGAAGCCATGCGTGTGCGGAGCACGTTGAGCTCGAAGGCGGCGGCGGGGCTGAAGTCGCCACAGGCGGCCAGCCAGAGGAGGTAGGCGGCGGCGCTGCAGCCGGCCAGGCGGGTGCGCGCCTGGCGAGCGAAAAGGGGAGGCGAGGGCGAGCATAAGCATATTGTAGAGGTAAGCGGGCTATACAGGCAAAACAATACAGGTAAGCGGGCTACGTCAAGGGCTGGGTGTGGAGCATGTCATAGTTTTAGCCCTGCGCCAGCCACACGCACCGCGAGGACGCGCCCGAGTCGCTCCATGAGGGGCGGCCCCGCGTCACGCAGGGCGCGCTGCACCGCCTGTCACAGGGAGGCAAGGGGCCGGGAGGGATGTCAGCCAGGCGAAGAGGAGAGGCCCAAAGGGCCATGCGAAGCGACCCGCTTCCCTGGTTTCAAGCCCCTGTCCTGCGCTCCCGCGGACGAGCCCTATGCTGTGCCAGCCAAACCAAACCTCGGACTCACCTCCTGCGGCTCCTTGCCCAGTCCACACGCCGCGAGGGCGTACAGGCAGCCCAGCAGGGACTCCTGAAGCTGCAGGGCCCGCTTCCGCTGCTCCGCTGCCTTGGCCTCCGCCTCCTGCTCCTCCTTGCTCTTCTCGCCTGCACCGGCCGCAGCGGTGGCAGCGCCCCCCTCGCCGCCCCCCTCCGAGGCCTTGCCGCTGGCACCGCCCGTTGAGGCGGGCTTAGTGTCCGGCGCCTCGGATTGCGGCGCCTTTGGCGGCGGCTGCGGGAAGGAGGGGCACAGGGTTCATGTGAACGGGGTATCCGTAGGAAGGACACTACAGAACCTTCCCTCAAGGTTTCAGAGACCGAGCGAGCCATATCTCTAACTAGTCACGACATATCCTCTGGACACCTCTGAGCAGCACACTCACCGAACCCATGGCGCCGTCTCCTGCGGTGCTCTTGGCGCCGTCGCCCGCTTCGCTCCCCTTCTGTGAGCCCTCGCCTTTTTGACTGCCCTCCGCGCCGCCGTCACTCTCCTTCTTGCTGCCCTTCTCGCCCTCCCCGTCGCCCTCTCCCTCCCCTTTGCCGCTGGCGTGAGATCCATGCTCGTCCTCGTCAGCATGGAAGTCATCTGATCCGTACTCGTCATCCTGATCCCCATCATCCGCATCCTTCTTCGGCTTGGATTTGGCTTTGGATCCATTGTCCGACGCGCCGCCGGCTGAAGTGGACCCGCCGCCTGCAGCAGCAGCAGCGGCGGCTGGATCCGGATCGGGCTTGGCTTCTTTTGCGTCCGCTGCCGGATCTGGATCTGGATCCACCTTGGTGGCGAGGAGGAGGGAGATGAGCCGCTCGGGCACCCTGTAGCGCCTGACCATGGCGGCCGCTGCCGCTTGAACCGAGGCGAAGGCGATGAGGCAATCTGCGAGGTGCACAACGGAACACAGCGCACGAGAGTGATCAAACAATATGAGGCCGCAAGTATCCAAGGGGAAGATGAGGTTTAGAGCTAAGACGGTCAGCCGCTTTTAAACAGCCTAGCCACAGATCAGTCAGTGGTGGCAGCATGAGCTGCCGCGTCCTCTGTACCCACCCATGCACCCGCCTCCCCACCTGCCACCAAAACGCCCAGCGCCGCGTGTTCCGCCGCCGCCCCCCCCTCCGTCACCGGCACAAGCGCCGCCGCCGTCTTGCCCGTAGGCGAGCCACTCAGCCTCCGCTGCAGCGGCCCTGCCCCCAGCATTCCCGGCGGCGTCGAGTGCTTCCGGCCGCCGCTGCCAGGCGTACTGGACGTGCCCCTTCCGGTGCCCGTGCCCGTGCCGGTACCGGTGCCGGCCCGTGGGCCGCCGGGCGTGCCTGGTCGGCCGCTGCCCGTCCCCGTGCGGCTGCCGCTGCTGTTGCCGCCCTTGCCCTCGCCTTCGCTCTCCGCCGTGGCGTTGCCGTCGTCGCGCCCCGCTGCCACCACTAGCTGACGGAGCAGCCTGCAAACAGCGGGAATCCATTCGGGTGTGGGCTTTCAGCTCAGCTAGCCTTGGGGCGAACGGCCACCCGGCACCCCCCAGACAGCAAGCAGCCCTCTCGCACCCTTCCTCCTTCTGCACCGCCCACCGCCGCCCACCCAGCGAACGCGCACCCGCTCCACCGGCGCCCCGCAACCCCACCCTGAGCAACCCCCCCACACCCGCTTTGGCGTCAGATGTTGCTGAAACCGTGCAGGCACCCTCCAATTCCAATTCCCGCACCTCATCACACCCCCACACGCACCTGCACACCGCCCGCAGCGCGCCGCAGCGCTCCAGCGCCAGTGCCCCCCGGGGGTCCTCCGCCACCTCGCGAATGGCCCACAGCGCATCGAACTCGCCCTCCCCCGCCCGCGCCGCCAGCGCCCGCAGCAGCGGCCCCGCCCCCAGCACCTCGTCGCGTATATGCGAGGAGGAGGCCGTGGCTCGCCACATGAGGCCAAGCACCAGGAAGCCGGCCTGGAGGGGGTGGGGCGGGTCAGCATTGATCTTTGGAGGAGGAGTTGGGGACTGGAGAGCCCAGAAGGTAGGGCGGCAGCCGGCGAGCCCAGTGCGCACCGGGCACAAGGGAGCGGGGAGCAGTGGGGTGGCGTCAGCGGGGGTTGCGAGCCTTCCCGCTGGGCTCCGCACCGGACCATGCGCAGTCCAATCCCGGCTGGCCGCAATCCTGACCACCACCTTTCCACCGCCTTCCTGCCCTTGCGCAGTCCAGTCCTGGCTGCTATGGCCCCTGTCCTGCACCTCCCAGCATCTCCTCGCCCGCCCCCCCCCCTCCGCCCCCCCCCCACACACCTGCCGCACGTCCGGGCGCTGGTTGGGCCCCAGCAGCAGCGGCAGCGCCCCCACCAGCTCCCCCGTCAGCGGCAGCAGCAGGGGCGGGTGCAGCCGCGCGCCGCGCGCCAGCAGCAGCGCGGCGGGGCACTGCAGCTGGGGCACGCCCAGCTGGGGGATGAGCCGCCGGAAGAAGCCCCAGGCCTGAACGAGAGGGGAGCGGGGAGCGGGGTGGGATGGGTGGAGGGAGGCGGGGACGCAGTTCCACAGTAGCAATTATAGCCACTAGCCCTTTTATCTATAGAGTGTAGCACGGAAGAAGCCCCTGGGCCTGGGGGAAAGGGAGGGTGGAGCGGGGCGGGAACGGGAGAAGGGCGGAGGGAGGTGACTACGCAGTCTTGCCCGAGCCATCGTTCCAGCCCTCGTTGCGGACTCAACCATCCGTGAACCCCGTCCTCGGGCGCAGGCCCACCGCTACCGAGGGACCCTCGCTCAAGCCTCAGCACGGAAGGCCCTACCCCCCGGCCCCGCCCCCATGTGGGCCTGCTCACGTGCGCGTGCTCCACCTGCCGCTCCGTCCACTCCTTCGCCAGCAGGTGCTCCAGGGCCGTCACGTGCTCAGTCAGCGGTCCGCCCTTAGTCACGGGCCGCGTGGCCACGTGCATGGGGTTGCCGTACCGCGGATCCAGCAGCTCAGATCCGTCCTCCATGCGCCGGCTGATGACCCACTTGGGCCCCATGCGGGATTCGAACTCCGAGGGCACGTGGGTGGTGGAGATGGGGGTGGAGGGGGCCTCATTGAGCGCAGCGATGGCCTGGCGAGTGGGCGTGATGGGGGCGGACCGGATGCTGCGGGCGGCTCGGGAGGTGCCGCGGCTGCGGGGCACTCCGCTGATGGAGCTGACCGGCGAGCGCAGGAGGGGGTAGGCCACAAACTCATTCATGTACTGCATGGCCGTGGGGGAGGGGAGGGTGTGGGGGAGGGGAGGGTGTGCGGGGGGGCACTTCGATGCAAGGCAGGCCGGTGCCAGGGAGCTGCTCAGGGCGCAAGCAGCCCAAGGGATTAATGGGCCCCAAGTACGTCCTGAACCCTCCTTGCCCCTCGGTGTACCTTCTGGAAGATGGCCTTCCTCCACGCCTGCGGGTTGCGGTGGAGCTTGGGCACGTCCGCATAGTGCTGGGGGCAGGGGGGGATGATTGGGGAAGGGGTCAAGGCAGCAGCGGGCGCTTCAAGACACAAGGCAAGCCCACGGCCCCTCTCTAGGGCGTGCCCCTGTCCCGGTCCCGTGCATGCTACCCGTGCAGCCATGCACGCCATCCCCTCAGCCCCAGCCTCCGCCTGACCTCGTCGTCTGGCTCCTCGTCGACAGCGTTGAAGATGCCGCTGAAGCGCACGCTGGCAACGGAGCCCGGGCCCCTCCGGTCACCGCCGCCACGCTTGATGCTGGAGCGGGTTGGCGTGGCCTTGAGGGTGGAGGGGGACCATGGTGAGCGGCTGGCGACCCGTGTGCAGGGCCCCCCTTACCCGGGCCAGAAGCTCACCTGTGGCGTATAATCGCGAGGAGTATGCTCGGCTCTCCCCTGGCCGAGCCAGTCGCGCATGTAAGCGCCCGGCGCGGTCCCAGCGCCGGAAGTGGCTGGCGACGCCATTTCTTACTGGGTCTGTGCCCTACAAGCGCTACCTATTCATATGCACACGTGTCTGAAAGGTTGCAACAGTCGCGGGTCTGCGACCCAGCTGCAATTCGTCGCATTGACCGCCTTGACCCAGCTCTACCTCACAGCGTGATAGGTGCGGCTGACAGATAGCATATTGTCCGCGCAGTCGCTGTGGACTGCAGTCTCACCGACGCGTCGGCCGTACTCGCGTGGGGGTGGACCGCGAGTGCACAGCTATGCACCCGCCCTCACCCGCCCTTCCCCCGCTCCTCCGTTGTACCCTGACCCTGCCCCGAGCGCCAACGCCTTGAGCACCTCTGGCTCCCCCACAGTAGAGCTCCCTCGAAGTGCCGTCTCCCCCGCCCCCCCAACCCAACCCCCATGTCTTCTAACCCCCCAACCCAACTTCGCTTCTCCATCCTTGTCCCAAGGCCAGGTCTCGGGACTTACCCCCCCCGTGTAGTCCCGTGTAGTGGACTTCTCTCTACCCGCCCTCCCATCAGCGTTCATGACTACCCCCTGAATGCCCTGATCTGTCTCCGGCGGTGCAGGGTGCAAGCGGGGGCCGCGGGGATGGCAGCTGTCATCCGCTTTCGCGCCTTGTCGCGAAAGGTCGCGCAACCTGGCATGCAAACTTTGCGCGCACATACACAGCAACAGATTGTGGCAACACATCTCGCACTAGAAATTTCGATTTCGCACGTAACGATGTAGCCGTTGTGTTGTGTATCAATGCGAGCTTCGTTGCCCCACGCCTCCTTGAGCTCGCGGTAGCCTGCGCAGCCTTTGGCATTTCGCTAGGAGCCGCATAGGTCCACGGACGCAGGTGAGGCCCCGACTTCTTCAAGGCACGCCCCGGTTGTCGTGTCCCCGCGCCAGCGCATCCCCAACGCCCCCCCGGCTCCGCCGACGCCTTGCCCTCCCCATCGACTGTGTTGGGCACCTTCTGCAGAAATCAGCACCACGCCGATGGCGTTGAGCTGCCGTACGCTGCAGCCGGGCTGTAGGGCGGTTGGCCTGGTGGTCCGCCCCCGGCCGGGAGGCGGCCCCGACCAGGCGCTGGTGTTCACGGAGGAGGGGGGCATCCACGAGCTGCTGGGGGCAGGGGGCGACGCCGGCGGAGGCCTGAGCCTGGGGGCGCGGCTGGCGTCAGCGAGTGAGGCGAGTCGCGTAGGGCACCCGGTCTATGACCCGGTCACCCAGACGGTGTTCTTCCGAGCCTCCAGCACGTGTATTAGCAAGCTCGACGCCAGCAACCGGGTCAGCGTCGTGGCGGGGTCAGGACAGCACGGGCGGTTGGATGGGGTCGGTGCGGAAGCCCTATTCCAATGCATCGCCACCCTCACAGCGGACGGGTGCGGCGGCGTGTGGGTGGCGGACGCGGCCCGCATCCGGCGCCTGGACACCCGCAGCGGGGAGGTGACCACGCTGGTAGGGGCGGAGACGCCAAATGGACCCTACAGCTTCTGGTGGAGACTTGACTTTGACTCCACCGCCGCTGGCACTCTGAGGGCGGCAATCAACACCGCTCTGTGCCGTGTGCGCACCGAGGGCAGCGACGAAGACAGGGTGGAGCTGGTGGCGGGGAGCTGGGGTTACGCTGGCAGCTGCGACGGCAGAAGCACGGCCGCTCGCTTCGATCTCATCAGGGCCCTCCTACCGGTGTCGGGCGGCCGCCTGCTGATATCCGATGGCCCCGACCTCCGCTGCATGGATGCTGGCGGCGCCGTCACCACCCTGCTGCGGGGCTGCTTTGGCGGACTCAATGCGCGGCAGATGGCCCTCCTGCCCAGCGGAGACCTGGGGGCGATCTTGCATGATCAAACCGTGGCTGTCGTCAGCGGCGGGGACTGGGCGTTCACCGTTCCGCCCTCCACCGCTGCCACGGACCGCCTGTTGAGCATTCTAGCGCCACCAGCAGCAGAGGAGGCGGGGACTAGCTGCAGTGGGGGCAGCCGGACCGCCGGCCACACCTTCGGAAGCAGCAGCACAGCCGCCGCTTGCGAGGGTGTGACGGTGCGCGTGGGGGACCGGGCCTTCCACGCGCACCGCTCCGTCCTGGCGGCCGGCTCGGAGTACTTTGCCCGGCTGCTGGCCCCCGGCGGAGGCTTCGAGGAGAGCGGTGCGCCGGAGGTGGCCCTGCCCGACGCAGACCCGGCCGCCTTCGCGCACCTGCTGTCGTACATGTATAGCACCTCCCTCGGGCTGTCGGGCGCTTCCTCTCAGCTCCTGGCGGTGCCGCCTGAGCTGCTGCGCCCCACCGCCGCGCTGGCTGGGCGGCTGCTGATGGGCGGGGCGGTGGCGGCGCTGACGGAGCGGCTGGCGGCGTCCACCACAACCGCCACAGTGCGGTCCGACCTGGCGTGGGCGGACGCGCACGGCATGACAGACCTGGCGGAGCGGCTGAGGGCCTTCGCGGTCCGCAAGCGCAAGGTTGTCGACCACATTGCTCTAGAAGAGTTTGGGGAGCGGTGCCCGCCGCAGGCGGCCAAGCTGCTGCGGGCGTCGATGCAGGCCTAGCGGGGCTGCGGGGGAGCACTGCTCGGGCCCTTGGGCCCACGGATTGGCGGGGAGAGGAACCGGGCGCTGGGGTCGCTATCTGGCGACACCAGGGGAGTCCACTGCGGGTCAATGCGGTGAGGGCGGGGGACAGGTGGTCAGTAAGCCCGGGGCATGGGCGGAAACTGGTGGCTTAAATTGAAGCTAGCAGGTGGAGTAGCTTGGAGGTGGCTACGGGTGGGGCGGGTGGCTGTGCTTGCGGTTTGCCAGGGCCGTCAGTTGCCGTCAGTTGCCGCCTGGATGCAAGGTTATCAACCAGTCCATGCAAAGGGTCACTAGTCACTAGCTGGATATGCCTGGCCGGAGCTTAAGGCGCCCAGGTTGAGCGGTGGGAAGTCTGTGCTCGCAGGGGCCCAGGCGCTAGGCACGTGCCTAGCCGTGCAGTGTAGCCAGGATGACCATGGCGCGTCGGGGAAGCCTCTGTCACAGAGCGCGTTGGTAATAAGCGTGAGGGCACTGTACTCTCACGGGCTGGCGTGAGGGAAAGAGCAGGGTGCCATGGGAAAGTTGAGAGGATCGCCCTGGATCGGGTATGGGCGGCCCTGACATCTATGGCCTTCTCTACTCCCCGCAACCGATGGAACGCATGCAGGACTCGCTCAACCTTTCGCGTGTCCAGGCCACAAGCAAACGTGGCATTCAGGTGCACGTCTAGGCCCGCACCTTTGCCCAGAACTACCCGTTCGTGCTACAGTCTACGTACCAAAAGAACAGCACACACGCCTCCAATCGGTTGCGCTTCCTGTTGCTCAAGCTTTGCACGAGCGGGCAATGCTTGCCCGGGTGCATCCTCGCACCTGCACTGTATACTCGAGGAGGTGCTTGGCAGCTACTAGCTAGCAGCAGCCGTTGGACCGCAGGTGAGGTCGCTCGCATGCCTGCTGTCGCGGGTGCGTCGTCCACTCCGGCGCCTCCCCTCTCCTGCCAGCCCAGCATCACCCTCGCCCACCCTCGCCGTTCCCCAATTGACGTGTGCACGCCCACAGCTACCGTTGTACCTGTACCGTAACGTTTCCACTGAAGACTGACTTCAGGGATGACCCTAGCCTGCCGGACGGTCCCGCTTGAGAAGGCGGCTCGGGGCCTGGTCGTCCGGCCCCGGCCCGGTGGCGGCCCTGACCAAACGCTGGTCTTCCTGAACGAGGGAGGCATTCACGAGCTGGAGGGAGCCGCACTAAGCGGCGGTCGAGACCTCAAGCTTGGGCTTCAGCTGGCATCGATGAGTTATGGCGGATGGCGCCCGGTCTATGACTCTGCCAGCCGCACCGTCTATGTGTCAGGCGGTGGCGTGGGCGCAACGCGCAGGATCTTTGGTCGCGCGAGTCAGTTTCTGAGGAAGCTCGACGCCAGCAACTGCATACAACCGTTGACATCGCTGCCTTTGGCCACAGACTTGGCCGCGGGGCCTGGAGCGGAGGCAGTCAGCAAACACATTCTGTCCCTTGCCGCTGACGGCCAAGGAGGCGTATGGATGATGCTCCAACCCTGCATTCGGCGCCTGGACGTCCGCAGCGAGGAGATAACCACGCTGGCCGGGCTGGAGGTGCAGGGATCAAGCAGTGGGCGATGGCGGGATCTGGCCTTCGACCCCTGCAGCGGCACTCTGTGGCTTGCAACGCCCAGCGCCCTTTGCCGTGTGCACACGGGCGGGCAGGTTTCAGAGCGTGTCGAGCTGGTGGCAGGGGACTGGGACCAACGGGGCAGCGTCGACGGCAGCGGCACGGCGGCACGCTTCTGTAGTGTCGTAGCCCTCCTGCCGGTGTCGGGCGGCCGCCTGCTGATCGCCGACGGCCCCGACCTCCGCTGCATGGACGCTGGCGGCGCCGTCACCACCCTGCTGCGGGGCTGCTCGAGGGGCTGCGAGGCGAGGACTCCGTCAGGGGTACTGCAGATGGCCCTCCTGCCCAGCGGAGAGGTTGGGGCAGTCATGGCGGATGGAAGCCTCTTGCTGATCGGCGGCGGTGACTTCGCACCCGCAACCTCCGCCGCTGCCACGGACCGCCTGCTGAGCCTGCTGGCGCCTCAAGCGGCGGAGGAGGACGGCGACGGCGGCGGAAGCGAGGCCAGCAGCAGCTCTGCAACTGCATTACTTTCCGGGGCCGTGACGGTGCGCGTGGGGGTTCGGGCCTTCCTCGCGCACCGCTCTGTCCTGGCGGCCGGCTCGGAGTACTTCGCCCGGCTGCTGGCCCCCGGCGGACGCTTCGAGGAGAGCGGCGCGCCGGAGGTGGCCCTGCACGACGCAGACCCGGCCGCCTTCGCGCACCTGCTGTCGTACATGTACTTCACATCGCTGGGTACCTCATCTCAGATCCTGTCAACGCCGCCTGAGCTGCTGCGCCCCACCGCGGCGCTGGCGGGCCGGCTGCTGATGGGTGGCGCGGTGGCAGCGCTGACGGAGCGGCTGGCGGCGGCTGCCACGCCCGCCAGTGTGCTGTCCGACCTGGCATGGTCGGACGCTCACGGCCTGACGGAGCTGGCGGAGCGGCTGAGGGCAGTTGCGGTGCGCAACCGCAGGGCCCTGGACCCCTCCAAGCTGCAGCAGTTGGTCAGGGAGTGCCCGGAGCAGGCAGGAGCGCTGCTCGCAAGGCTCTGCAGCGCCTGACGTAGCACATAACCGCTGGTCCCGTGCGTGGCTCGGATCCCTTGAGCCGAGCGGTCTGGAGCAGCTGGCTGCGCTGGAACCCCAAGCACGCGGTGGAAGTCAGTGGAGAGCTTCAGTTGTGCCTCGCACTAGACAGAGCCAGGCCTGAGCAGTCCGGGACTCCCGGACTCGTGTGAAGGAGCAGGCACGAGGGCGCATCGCCAAGAGCCGAGGGACTGCAGGCAGGCAGGGTTGGGTTGAATGCTCTGGTAGAGGGAGCGCTGTCTGCATGGAGTAGGCGGCGTCCAGGGATGCTCAAGGGCCTTTAAGGGGTAGGAACGGCGGCATAACTGCGTGCCAGGCGCCTCAGCTTGACGAGTCGATGTGGGTTCCCAAGGGCAGTGGCTGATAGGGACGGATAGGGCGGGGCAAAGGGCTGTGTGGCCGGTTGCATCAGTATGGACTGCAGCTTCTAGCTAGCGTCGAGGGGCGAGGGGTGGCTGAGTGTTGTGGTGACGTGAGAGGTCTGGAAGGAAGTAGCCCAGGTGCGTGGCAGGCCTGTAGGCTAGAACAGACACGTGCGGATAGGGGTAGCCGGATTGGGGCCTCAAAAGCGCCGTTGCTGCAAGGGGCGGTAGAGCGGCAGGAGGGGCGGGGAAGCGCATGGATGCATGGGACGAGGGAAGTAAAGATGTCTCAGTTGAGAGTTGCGCTGGTGTGCGTGCGCGGCCCGCTGGGCCTGTAGCGCCGGCTAGCTGCCCCTCGTGCACTGTACAGGCCGGGCGCATGCATGACTGCTGGTTGTGGCCTAGGTGTGCACAGGGGCTCACTCACGCTGGGGGCTGTGATGAGGCGGGAAGGGCCGGCTTTGCATCTTGCCACCGGGACGTCGCGAAGAGTGAGGAAGTTGCTGCGCGTTGTTTGGGGCGTTGGCACGCCGTGACGTTTGAAGCCTTTACACACGAACCCGGCATTGCAGCCTGTCAGAAGTGGGCACATGACTGAGGCCCTTCACTTCGTTAGTCTGCCTTCGGCAGACTGCGCCTGTTATAAGCTTGAGAACACGCCCGGGCGCATGGCTGGTGGAGGCCCTGCCCAGCAGTCCCCGTGGGCTCATGCTGTCCTACCGTACGCAACGCGTCTCGGGGGTCGGGGCCATCCCCTGCTGTACAACTTGACTGGCTGGGGGCCAGACCCGGCTAGCTGCACGTTGCAATGATCCCCTGCTTAAAGTTGCAAACCAGCATGCTTACACCTTCATGCGTCGATGTCCATTGCACATGCCGTGTCACGCCACCACCCGCGTTGCACAGGGCGTCAACCCCGGCCGGCGCCACTCAGTTCCCATGCCACTCAGAAACAAGGGATGGTCGTTAAGAGTGCACACTGCTTGTCATGAGTGAACAGCCTCCGCCTCTTTCCTGAACGCGCGACACACGAAAGTGGACTTGCGCATGAGAGGAGAAGCTTCTGCCGACCGCCGCAATCCCCGCAAGCCAGCCCAGCCAACGGAGCACAACGCTCAACACCTCAACCCACACAACAGAACAAGCTTGCCACTGCCGACCCGCACTGAGTACGGCCACAGGCACGCCGTATTTCTCACACACGTACACTCGTGTCCGCAGACGTAATGAAGGCCCGAACGCATTAGGGAGCACGTCTCACAAGGCCTACCGGTATAAGGAAGGGCAGCTTTGCAGGGCACCGTTGGGTAATCGAAGCGCAGACCGCTATAAAGCGTCTTGGCGCATCATAGTATTGACAGAGACCGGATACCAAGATCCAGTCAGGGCGACAGGGCTTCTTGCTCAGCACAGGCTAGCTGGGAATTGCACCTCCTGCCCAACGCTGTCGCTTTTGCAGCAACGATGCGGGGCGCAGTCTGGGTGGACCCCCAACCCCCACCGACCCGTGAAACAAGCTAGCAAGGTATCCCGCAATTGCTCAGGGGGAACCGCAGACAGGGCTGAGGCGAAATCCAGAGACGGTGATCCTACCTACAAGCCACACGGGGAACCCATGACTTGACACAAGCCAGGCCCTGCACGTGCCATCCATTTGCATCACCTGTTGCTGCCGTTTGCCTTCCGACATAGCCAGATAGGGCCGCTTCAAACACCGGCGCAGAGCGCCACCACGCCCCATCACTCCGTACCCCGACAAAGCATGCCCGGCCCCATTCACACGTAGCGAGCTCCGCCCGAGCCGCGCCACCAAGGTGTTCACTAAGTCACGCCCATTCACAGGTATTCGCAGTGCAAGCCCAGACTTCCGATCACTTATGCAGCGAGAGTCCTCAGATCTGCGCCCCCGAGCCGGCGCACGGTTCGGCCAGGCCCACCCGAAGCCCTCATCCGGTCCCCTAGCCAATAACACGCTGCGCACCCCCCCGACTATCTGTGCCCCTCACCCAGCAGTCGAGACACCTGCAACAACACCCAGGGCCAGACAACAGCGCTTCGTCTGACCCCCAACCAGCGCCCCCATGAGCCCCCGTCGTTGCAACCCCAACCGATCCCGCCTCCCTCCGTCCGCACAGCCTTGCCCGACTGTGCGAATATGTGTGGCACATTCCTGACTGCAAGATACCACCGTCAACACCACAGTATGCTTGGCGCTGTAGCGATGTACGTCCTTGGGGCGCAGCAACCTGAGTCTCTGAACGGCCTTGAACGCCAACAGATCACTCTCGCTGAGCCCCGTTGGATTCCCCTGTCCCCATCAAACCTGCATTTCCCTATTAGCAGCTTTCATGTACTCAACCGCTTGCCTTGGAAGCCCAGAGCATCAGACCCGCACGCACCGGGGCATAGCTCCATAACGCCTGTCACGCTCATGCACCATGCTTAGCGCCCTGCAGCGATCCTCCTGCCACATGAGGCTTGCTGTTTCCACCTTCAGTAAGGCGGGGACCAACTCTAGGCCCGCCTCTTTCAGCCAGGGCTTGTGCTTGTGATGCCGTCCTCCTCCGACGTCCCTGGTGCTTTGCATCGTCGAGCCTTAGGGTGAACCCTCACTTGCGCTTCTCCTGCCGCACGGCGGTCGCCCGTGACAGCCGACTGGAAGCCTGCTGGGATGTCCGGGGCGAATCGGGGGATGCGGGGATCAACCAGGGAATGCAGGCACTATATGAGCCGTCCGCCACAATCCTACACACGCCACGCTCCGTCCTCTCGAGGCTCCACCCCCTTGCTCCCCAGCCCAGACCCAGGCCCAGCCGCAACCCTGGCCCCTGCCCCAGCCCCTTCCTCCCCAGCCCCAACCCCAGCCCTGGCCCACCTTGACGACCAAGCCCTTGAGCCTCGGCCCTCCGTCCTCCCGAGGCGCCGTGGAGCTGCGCTTGGGATGCAGCCCCGCCACCCGCACCGCCCCCGGCACGTCCTCGCGGGGGGCCGTGGAGGAGCGCTTGGGAGCCGCCGCCAGGGAGCCGAAGCCGCGCATGCCCTTGATGCTGCCCATGACGGGTCCGCGGTACATCATGTGCGGCGCGCTCTCGCTCTCGTTGCCCAGCCACACGAACGTCTCCATCAGGCCCTTGCCCTTGACCTGCGTGGGCGGGCGGGAGAGGTGCGGGAGGGAAGGGTGTGGGAGGGCGTGGGGGGCAGCGGGAGGCGCAGCAGGGAGCGGGCGCGGGCTGGGAAGCAGGCCTGGAGGGAACGGCTGGAACGGAGTACTCCGTAGGTTGCGCACTTGGCTGGTCCGCACGCACCTCCACGCCCCCAGTGGACTGCCAGTACTCTTTGTTGAGGAGGCCCTGCGTGTCGGCAGACACGTGGATGCAGCCGACCTCTGGGGAGCGGAGGCAGGGAGGAGCGAGGGGGAGTGGTAAAGGGGTGGACGGTAAGTTTCGGTTAAGGTTCGGTTGCGGTTTGTACTCGGGTGCAAGTGACGTGCGGCCTTCACACACGGGCAGCGGGCCGGCACACGCGAGGGACGGCCTCACCTGCCGTGCTCTCCATGCGGCTCGCTGCGCCCAGACGGGGGAGAACACAGGGGAAAGCAGGTCGGGGGCGTCAGGAAGCAGTTGCAGAATGAGGGCAATTCTGAGACATCCGATCAAGGTCCGCGCCTGCTCCTGACCAGGACTGCTTAAGATCTACCGGTATCCTGCCGCCGCACCTGTGTTGACCGTGTCGCCGAAGAGGCAGAAGCGCGGCATGCGCGTGCCCACCACGCCGCTCATCACGGGCCCGCTGTGGATGCCCACGCGGATCTGCAGCGGCTCCCCGGTCAGCGGCATGCGCAGCTTGGCAGCCTCCCGCAGCATGGCCTGAAGGGGGAGACGGGTGGCAGACAGTCAGATTCGCAGGCATCCACAGGAGGGGGAAAAGTGGGCAACAAGTTTCGTAAGCATTCAGAACTGGCACAGCTGCCTGACCGGCGACCCGCAACCCCCGCAACACCTCCTTGCCTCTCCCCCCACTTGAAGAAGCACGCCCCGGCCCGCACCGCTCTCTCTTCTGAGTCTTCCCCCCTACTCCAAAACCGGAATTGCAAAACCATCCACCCATGCCTCACGACTGGCGCGTACCCCATCTTGTCAAAAACCCTTCGCCCTCGTCCCCCCCACCTTGGCGAAGCTCATGACACGTGTGGCGTGCAGCGGGTCCACCGCCCCCGGCCCCTGCACGGACTGGAAGCCCTCCTCGTCACGACGCATGAGGCCGCCGGCCACCATGTAGCAGTCTGGGGGGGAAAGACAGGGAATGAACGGAACTGTGCGTGCTGGAATCTGAAGGTGCGGAGTGCTAAGGCTGCTCGTGTAAGCCAGAGAAACGTAGGCGCGCACAGCACTACGGGTGTGACTTCCGAGGGTGTGATTTGGGCCCTTGGCAAGCCGGTTGGCAATCTCCGAGTGGCAGCGCAGTCGGGGGACGCAGGGGGAGACCGCGCCACGCGAGCGCATGCTCTCGCAACGCTGACAGCCGCCGCCGCGGGCGCTCACCTCCGATGGTCTCCACCTTGTACACGCCGTACACGTCCAGCAGGGAGTCGAAGCGGTTGTACAGGTCGTTGAGGAAGCCCATGACCACCTCCGGCTCCACCTCCTTGCACACTGCAGCAGGTGGGGAGGTTGGGGCGAACGTGGGTCGGCAACCGTCAAGGGGCTTGGCCATGCAGCAAAAGCTAGAAGTCCCTCAGCAGCAAAGCAGGGGTTCGAACGGGAGTGCGCCCGGCCATCGATTCCAGCAGGCTTCGTTTTTCGCTCCCTTAGCCCCGACTCACTGCTTGTGAAGCCCTTGATGTCGGCTGCGGGGGGGGGCAGATCAGGAGAAGGGTGTTCGGTCGGTGATGGGCCAGTAGCAACAAGGAACCCCATACCCAAAACTCACAGCCCAGCCTCAGCACATCGATAGTTTTCATGTCCACCGTTTCCATGTAACACAGTGCCTCCTTATCCCTATCGCTTGTGATTAAGAGCAGGGAAACTTATCGACCCCGCTCATCAGCGCCTTTGTCATGTCCGAGCCCTGACCGTGTCAATGTAACACGGTGCCCGCTGGCCCGTCCACGCTCGGAGCATCACTGTACCAAATGATCACGAACGAACGATCTGGTGGCACAGCCCGTGCACGCCCCACTCACCGAACAGGATGGTGACCGCGGCGTGCTGCAGGAGGGGAACGGAGATGCAGTCGGTCAACCATCGAAGACATTGACCTTCAATCATTGTAGCCACACAATCAAAAGACCCCTGCATCCCCTGATACCGTTTTGCCACCAAACGCCCGAGCCCCACGCCCCGTCTTCCCGTCTCACCTTGGTGGCTAGCGGCGTGCAGTCCCGCTTGTTGAAGAGCGAGAAGGCGCAGGCAGGGCCCTGCGCGGCGCGGGCTGTGTCCAGGGCCATCCACTCCAGCACGTGGCGGGGGAAGATCTGCGGCGGGAGGGGTGGGCGAGTGGGAGGAGCCGCGTGGTGACGGGGGCCGGGCGGCCAGCGTTCGTTGCACGGGTCTGATGCCTTGCACGCAAGCGCCACACCGTACTCCGTACAACACTGCCGTTTCTGCCCCTGCTCGGATCAATTGCTGCGCCGAATCACACACGCCTCCCCGCCCTTCCCCCACCTGCTCCAGGATCTTGTGCTCTGCGTCCACCAGCTCAGCCAGCCGCCGCTCCGTTTCCACCTTGGCAGTCACGTCGGTCTGCGGGGCGGAGAGAGGAGGATGCAGGGCGTTGCCCCTCAGACCCCAGCTTTCCTGGGCGCTTGCATCCGGGTTGCAGACACCCCTTCGCGTGAGGCCCCGACCACGTGCGCCGACCGTTGGCCAGGCTTCCTGTTGGCACCCGCGACTCCACCCCTGCGCCACTGCCTCCCGCACAAGCCCCCACCAGCACCAGCACCCTGTAATCGCTAGCTAGCCAGCACCCAGCTCCCCGGACACGTGGCTCGTGCCCTTCTCTGGAACCCCAACACCACGCCCTCCCGGACATGCCCCCACCTGCACCAGCAGGATGCACTCCCGCCTCGACACCGGGTCCAGGAAGGGCCGCGCCGAGATCTCGTGCCACCGCGACAGCTCCCCCTCGTCCTCGCCCGACCCGCTGTCCGACTCGCTCCCCTCGTCCACCGCCGACAGCTCCTCCTCCTCTGCCGCCTCCGCCGCCGCTGCCTCGGCCTCCGACGGCGCCGCCTCCAGGGCCTCTGGGACGCCAATGAAGGGCCGAACGATGGGCGCGCGCGCGAGCGTGGGTGGGCCGTTGCCTGGCGCCCGGGCCTTGATGGTTGGGATCCGGGTGGCAGGCATTCGGGAGAGCCGCGCACGGGGCTTGCCGTCGGGCCCGCCCTCGTCGTCGGCAGCGGCAGCGGCGGCATCGTTGGCGGCGTCGACGGCCGCGATCGCCGCCGCCGCAGCGGCGGCGGTGGCGGCGGCGCTGCGGGGCGGCGTGCTGAGGCGGGAGAGGCCGGCGATGGGGCCGGGGAGGAAGGGAGAGTTGGGGTCGTCGTCGGTGCCGGTGCCGGTCCCGTTGCCCCTTGGGGCGGCGGGGCTGTGGGTGAGAGAGCGGGCGCTCCCATCCGAGTGCGCGTGGGGGTGGGCGTGGGGGTCGGTTAGAGGCTGGGTGGGCGCTGGCTTGTAGGAGCGGGAGGAGCGCTTCAGCACGGAGAGCTGCCGCGGGGCCTCGGCCGTGATGCTGAGGGACGGGAGCTCAGGCCCAGGCCCAGCCGGGTCCGACCCGGGCCCGGGCTCGGCTGGGCCCGAAGCTGATGCCCCTTCTGCATCAGCTTCCGTGCCAGCCTCGGCGCCCGGTTCGGCGGCGCCCGGTTCGCCGGTAGCGTCCGGACACGTTGGCGAGGGTGGCGGCAGCTTGGGTGAGCCCTCGGGTTCTGCGCTCGGGGCCTCGGGTTCCCCGCCTGGCCCGCGGGGCGACGACGAGAGCTCCATCCTCACGCTCGCGCCCTCGAGTGCCAACCCTAGCCCCAGGCCCGCGGCGTCGCTTCGCTCCGAGCCGTTGGGTGAGATCTGCGGCTCCGGCGCGGATGCAGACTTACCCCACGGCACGGCTGGCGGCGACAGGGCGTGCCCGGTTGGGCCTGTGTCCGGCGCGGCTGCGGAGGGCGATGCTGCACCTTGCTCGCCGGATGCATCATCCCCGAGCGCAGGGTTGGGTTCCGGTGCGGGCTGCGGCTGCGGCTGCGCAGCCTCCGCCTCCGCCGCCTCGCCGCCCTCCACCGCAGGCCCAGGGCCCGCTGCCTGCTCCGCCCCCTCCGCCGCTTCACCCGCCTGGGCCTGAGCCTCGACCTGGGCCTGGGCCTGGGCCTGCTCCTGCTGCGCCTTCTCCTGCGCCAACCGCCGCTGCGCCGCCAGCAGCTCCTGCGCCGCTGCCACCTTGCTGGCGGCTGACGTGGCAGTGTCGCCGTCCATGGAGGTCGAGGCGGATAGCGACAGCTTCTTGCGGGCGTTACGAAGCCGCTGCTGCCGTACGCTGCGTTGTACGGCAGCCGCCGCGAAGAAGGCCTGCGCGGGGTGGGGCGTGGAAAAATGGTGGGTCGGGCCCAGGCTGTGAGCGAGGACGATGGGGAGCTTGCAGGTCGCTTAAAGACAGCTGAGGTGAAGCCTGACAGCGGGCAACGCCGAGGTCACTCGGGCCCTCAAAGGGCTGGCCCAGCACCCCCAGACCCGCCGACCCTGCACCACGCACCCCTGCCCCACCCCTTCCTCCCCTCCCCTCCCTCCCCTTGCCCTCGCCTCCCTGCACCCCAGGCCCCCGCTCCGCCCTCACCACTCTCGGCAGCGGTGTGCTCCGGTCGGCGTGGAAGGACCCAGCGGCCCCAGAGCCGCCCCGGTGCGACCCCATGGACTCCCCGAAACCGATCTCCTGACCCCCCGTCATGGACCGCCGGTGCGGCGGGCCGCCGGAGGCGCCGTGCCCGGGCGTTACGGACCCCGGCTGGGAGCCGGTGCGGCCGCTGGAAGACGCCCCCAGGCCCGAGGGGTAGGCCCCCGGCGTGACAGAGCCGTGGATGTTGCGCGAGGGCCCGCCACGGGCGCGGGGAGGCTGGGGCGCGGCGGAATCGCGTCCGACCAGGGCCCAGGCGGACGTGTTCATGGCCTGAGGAGGGGGACGGGCGGTGAGGGAAGGGGGTAGCGGGGGAGAGAGGGGTGAAGCGCGTGTGTTTTGAACCGTCAGCGAGGAGAGCACGTGACCAGGCGGCCGTGTTCGTGGCCCGTGGGGGGAGCGTTTTTGGGCGCGTGAGCGGTTGGCGGAGTGGCTGTGTGTGAAAGCGTCCCTGCCTCTGGCCTTGGAAACAGCTGAACCCGCGCGCCCGTCGTCGGCCTGGCCCCAGAAAGAGCTGCTCCTCCTGAAACCAGGCCCCCGCCCTCGGTTGACAGCAGCACCACTCACCTGCAGGTCTAATCCGCCGCGGCTGACGCGTTTGGGCTTAGTGGCTGCAGCGGCAGCGCCCCCCAAGACGCTGCTGGCGCCCTCGCTGCCAACACGCAGCACTTTGTGCGAGTTGGACCCCACGCCCCACCTCCCCAGCCCGCTGGCGCTGGGGCTCTCCCGGTTGCCCAGCCCGTCGGCGTACGACACTCGGTGCGCCCGCGTCCCGGAGCCGCCAGCACTGCCGCCGCCGCTGCGCATCCCGCTAGCGCTGCCAGCACCGCCGCCGCCGCCGCCCCCGCTGCCGAAAGCTGCGCTGGCGGCGCCGCCAGCGCCGGCGGTGCTGATGCGCCGCCGCGGCTGTGCGGCACCCGGCTCCGAGGCCTGCTCGCCTTCCATGCTGTTCTCGTCGTGCGTGGGGAGCGTGCTGAGCCCCTCGTTGCCCCGCGCGCGCAGCGCGCGAGCCGCCATGGGCCCGATCGGCGCCGACGCACGGTCGTACGCCCACTGGCGGCCGCTGCCGCCATCCGCATCGGAGCCTTCCGAATCAAACCCGCCGCCGCCGCCGGCCCCGGCGATGGCATGGCTGCCGATAACGCCGCCGCTGACGGTAGGGGCCTCTACAAACCCCTCTCCAAAGCTGCCTGTGGCGCCGCCTGGTGCCAACGGCAAGCCGACGCTGTTGACGCTGGTGAGGATGGGGTACTGGTTTGCGCTCGCGTTGCCTTCGGCTTCCGTGTTTGCGTCGGGGCTGTCCGTCACGCCGTACACGGCGTTGCCGTACATGTACGGCGCATTGGACACGCCGGCGGGGTGGCCGTTGGCGAGGATCGAGCCGACTGTGGGGCGACTGCCCAACTCCGCGATGCTCGTCCCAACGCTCGTCCCATAGCTGACGTTGCCAATCGTGGTGGCGCTAGTCGCGGTTCCCGAGAGCAAGGGATAGAGCCCATCGCCACTCGGCGCGAAGCTGGGGGCGAATCCGAGCGCGTCCGCAAAAGCGGAGCCCGGCACTGGGCCCGGCTGGGCCTGGCCCGGGGCATGGGGGTGCGGGACCATCGATGGGTACATGGAGGGGTAGATCTGGGGCACTGGCAGTGGGCCTGGCGCTTCCGTGCCGCAGCCGGAGGTCCCCATTGGGGAGGCTGCACGGGTGGGGGAAAGGGAAGCGGTGCGATTGCGTCAGGTTGGGCAGGTCGGGTAGTGAGTATGGAGAGGAAGGAGCAATCATGGTAGGTTGATAGCTGATAGAGGTCTGTGGACTGGGCCCCACACAACACGCACCGAGGCTCAACCGGGACCGATGGCCCATGGGGTAGCGGAGCGAGCCTACGGGCGTGCAAGGGAAGGCCAGGGAGGGGTCAGGCGCAGCCAAGAATAGTGCAGGAGAAAGGACAAGCCCGGAGACCAGGGGTTGCCCGGCTGTACTGCCTCCGAGCTAATGCACACAGTGCCCCCTCCTCGCCTACGGCTCTCGCGAGAGAGCCACCCACCGGAGTCGCCCGACGCCTGCAGGGGCGACTTGGGCGGCCGGCCGTCCAGCCTGACAGCACCTGCCCGCACGCTCCCCCCAGCGCCGTTGCAGCTGGCATCCCGGCCAAACTGGCCGCCTGCCCCAGCCCCGGCGCTCGCGGCCCCCGCGCCTCCTGCTCCCGTGCCGTCCTCCGTCCGAGGGCCCGCGTCTCCGACGCGGCTCAGTCGGTCTGCCAGCTCCGCTCCGTCGAGCACAGGCCCAGCCTCACCCATGACCACGCTCCCGTCCCGCCCAAAGGACCCTTCGATGCGGCCGAAGCTGTCGGGCCCGCCCAGGCCCATTCCGGGCCCGGCCTGGGCCCCGGGCCCGGGCCCAGGCCCGGCCTCGTAGCCGCCGGGCTCCGTGCCCCAGGCCAGGCCCCCGTCCTCCTCTAGGTCCGACAGGAGGTTGGGCGGCACCTTGACAATGCCAGTCCAATGTTGCCCCTCCATAACCGCTTCCCGGATCTCCGGCAGCTTGTACGGATCGAGCTCGAAAAGACGCTCGAGCACGCTGGGCGAGGCTCGAGCCGCTGTCGTGGAGGCGCCGCCGTACGAGATCGCGCCGCCAATGGATCGACCCGAGTCGCATCGGTCGTGGGCCCAGCCGGGTGGCAGCGAGGCGGAGGCCTGGGAGGGAGGCGGGTTGACGGGTTGTGGAGCGGCGGCGGAAGGCACGGTGCCTTCGAGAGTGGTGGCGGCGGGGGTGGACGGCGGCACGGCGAGGGAGGGCGGGAGCAGCAGAGGCGGCCGTGACGGGGCTGGGGGTGGAGGTGGCGGCGGGGGCAGGCCGGGGGAGGAGTGGATGCCGGTGAGGAGCGAGGGCCGGAGCGCGAGGCGGTCCGTGGGGAACGCGGGCTTGGCCGGCGGGGGGTAGCGGTGGTACCCCATGTAGTCCACGGACAGGGCGTTCTGGAGGGGGGCAGCGGTTCCATTGGGATGCAGGGGGTCAAGGCCAGAGGAGGCAGGTGTTAGGACCGCAGGGCATGGGTCAGAGGCATGGCCGCCGGTAGAAAGGCACCCGAGTCCCGTAGCGCAGCGTCCAGCCCTCTTCCGGGCGGTGCGTCCCCAGCTTCCCCCATCCACAACACGTGCGGCGTACGGCAGCCGCGGACCTGGATCTGGATCTGGATCTGGATCTCACCTGGTGCAGCACGTGCCCCTCCTCCAGATCGAACACCGTGATGATGGCCGCCACGCACGACAGGATGGAGCAGTCCCGCTGCAGCCGCTCAAACAGCTCCGGGACCGACGTCCCCGACCGATCCGCCGCCACGTGCTCCACCAGCAGACCCGGCTGCTCCACATACACTGTCGGCGGCGCGTGCGCGTGCGCGTGCACGTGCGCGTTCGACCCGACTCGGCCCAGGCTGCCGTTGCCTCCGCCGGCTGCGAAGGCCCCCGCGAAGACCCCCGCGGCGCCAGTGCCGCTGCCAGCGCGGCCGGGCACGAGCCGGCCGCTGCCGGCCCGGCCGCTGCCCGCGGCGGCGGCGCCGAGGGAGGGCCGGGGGGATGCAGCAGAGCCGCGGGAGCTGCGGTCCTGCGCCGACGTGCGCTGGGTACTGGCGGCAGAGGTGCGATCTGGGTCGTGCTCGCCGTCGCCCCGGCCCCGGCTGGGCCGGGAGAGGTCCTCGGGTCCGTGGGCGCCGCCGCCGAACGTGGGCTCCAGGTCCGCAGGCAGGGAGGCGAGGTCGGCGGTGCTCATAAGAGTGCCGGACGCGTGGCCGCCGCTCGCATGGGCAGGGCTCGCGCCAGCACCGTCGTGTACGGGAGCCAAGACACGTACGGCGCTCGTGGTACGGCTGGGCGGTATGGAACCGCCCGTCGCGGCGGCGGCAGCGGCGGCAACGGCGGCGGCGGAGTCGGACGCAGCTCCGATGTCGGTGCCCGGCCAGCCGGGCGGCGGGTGGCGCACGGGCACCTTGACGAGCACGGGCGTCAACCGTAGTACGGAGAAGCCGTAGTGTACGGCCGACGGGCCGCCGCCTTGTGTGGCGTCTGACGCGTCGCCGGCGTCCGACGGCGGCTGCAGGGGCGCCGGCGGAGGCTCCACGACGGGTGCCATGGGCGGCAGGGCCATTCCAAACATGGACGAAGCGCCGGCGGGCGGCGCAAACGGTGCCATAGGGGGCAGACTGCCGCCGCCATTCTGACGCGGCGCGAGCCCCGAAGCCTCAAATCCAGGGAGCATGGGGAGCAGCGGCAGGGCAACGTCAAAGGCGCCGGGGGTGTTGCTGCCCGGCCCCTCAGAGCCGCCGGGGGCAAACGGCTGGAAGCTGGGGCCCGGAGCGGGGCCGGGAATGAACTGCCCGCCGCCGCTGCCGTCTCCGCCTCCGTGCCCGCGCCCGCTCGTGCTACCGCTCGGGCTCCCCGCAGGTACCCCGCCGCCCGGCCCCTCCCGCTCTGGGCCAGTGCTGGACTCCGCTGCGGGAGGCGAGCCCACCGTCCCGGGTCCCTCCGCTGGGGCGCTGGTTTCGGCCTGCACAGCCTCCGCCAGGGCCTCCGCGGCCGTCCCTGTAGGTGCCTCCGCCGCCCCCTCCGCTGACGCCTCCGCCGCCCCCTCCGTCGGCGGCTCCCGGGGGCTAGCACCGGGCTCGAGGCTCTCCGGCTGCACCTCCGCCTCCGCCTCGGCCGCAAGCAGTCCCGCGCCGCCCAAGGTCGCAAGGCCAGACTCGCTCACTAACGCATCCACCCCACCCTGCTGGTCGCCTGCCGCCGCCGCCTCGCCCGCTGCCCCAGCTTGCTCGCCCGCACCCGGCCCAGGCGCCACGCCGTTCGCGACTCCGAAGCCCGGCGGCGGCGCGAAGAGCCCTGTCGGCGGCTGCGGGAAGCAGTCGGAGCCGCCGCCAGAGGCTCCTAAGGGGCCGTGGCCGAGGCCCACGTGGCCCTCCTCTAGGGCCATGAGTGAGGGGGAGCCCTGCAAGGAGCCTGGCGTGGGCGGGGACTGCGCCGGCTGCGGCCGCTGCACCGACTGGACCTGCTGGGCCATGGCCTGGAGGCGGGGGCGCAGGAAGTCCGAGGCCCCGGGCACCAGGTGCGTCATGGGCGGAGGCAGCGCCGCGCCGCCGCCTTCCAGCGTCGCCGACAGCATCTGACGGCCCAGCTCCTGCGGGGCGCGGGGAAACGGAGCGCGGGAATGAAAAGGATCCAACCGTGACTGGTTGACTGGCACGTAGGGAGGAGGTAGCCAGGCACATCAGCCCTCAGAACAGGAGGCAGTGGCCATCACACGCCCGCCAGCCCAAGCCATGGGCGGGAGTTGGTCATCTACCTGCCGTCAACACGCACATAAACCCCCTCCGCCCAGGTCCCATGACCAGCCCACCTTGAGCAGCACCCGCAGAGCCGGGTCGCGCTTGCAGAAGTGCTGCAACACGTCATCATAGTCCTCGGGCGCTTCCATGCACAGCTGATCAAGCGCCGCGCCGTTGAGCCACACGGGCGTGAACGGCCCGCGGCCCGCCGTCAGCGCAGCCGCCATCGCAGCCCTAGCTGGCGCGCCCTCCGGCCCGGCCCCCGCTCCAGCTCCGCCGCCACCGCCAGCTCCCAGACCCCAGGCAAGGCCCGACCCAGATGCCGCCAGCAGCAGCGCTGCCGATGCCGCCACCCCGCCTCGCCCCGGGCTGGGGCGCGGGGACCGGCGGCTGGAGCGTTCCCCGGCGTCGATCCAGCTCCCGACCTTCACCGTGGGGACGCGGAGCATGGGCGGTCCGGGCAGAACGGTCCCGGGCGGGGCGCCGAGGAGGAGGAGGGCCACCGGGGAGGAGCTGGAGGAGGCTTGGGCGAGCAGGGTCTCGCCGGGGGCCGCGCCGACGGGCGTGCCCGGCCCGTGCGAGGGCCGCTGGAAGGACTGTTCCCGGGTGGTGCGGGAGCCAGGGGTGCCGCGGTTGGCGGCGCTGGCGGAGGCTGGGAGGGAGTGGGTGGAGCCCGGGGGCCTGGGCACTTGCAAGGTCAGGCCCCGGCCGGCGCCTCCGTCGGGGGTCTCCGCTTCAGAGCCAGTCGGGAGGGGAGCGGAGGCGGGGCCTTTGGGTGATATTTGCTCGGACGGGCTGGATTCCAGGGCTGCCTCCTGAGCCGAGGACTGGAGCGGGTCGGCGCCTTCCGAGGCCGAAGCCCCAAGCCCGGACTGGGAGGGCTGGGGCATAAGCGGGGACGGCTCGGGGGGGATGCCGGATGAGGTCCGCTGGGGTGCCAGTGGCGACGCCAGCCGTGGAGAGGCCGGGACTTGTCGCGGGGAACCCGTGACGAGGCGGGGGGAGTTGGGGGCCGCGGACAGCGGCCCCAGCGTGAGCTGCAGGGGCCGGGGTCGTGGGGACTCCGTCTGGCTGCCGTAACCCGACACGTCCGGAGGAGACTGCGTGCTGGGCAGCATGCCAGGCTGGCTGACCTGGTTGGAGTGTCGGGCCCATGAGGCTGCTGTGACGATGCTTGTCGCTGGGGAGGGGCGGTCCCGCTGCTGGTCCGCCGACGAGGTGGGCTGGAGGGTCCCCGCACTGGTGCCCGCAACCTGGGTCCGACGCAGAGCCTGGACCTCGGCTTGCAGGGTCGAGACCAGGTCCTTGAGCCGCTGTACCTCCTCGTCCTTTTCAGTTCTGCTGGCACTGACCAGTTGTCCGTAGGCGCTAACCACTGGCGAGGCGGCAATGGCCGAGGCGAGGAGCACGCTGGCTTCTGACGCAGCCAGGCTTCGACCAGTGGAGGGCTGGTCTTTTACCTTGACCTTGCTGCCATGCAATGCATGCTTGAGCCGCGCGAAGCAGCCCTTCGCGAGCTTCTTTGCCTCGCGGAGGCCACCGCCTCCTTCAGCGGCTGTCATGCTTCAAAGCAGGCGTCCTGTTGTCACAGGAAGCCGGGACACGCCGAGGGGGGCGGGCGCTTCTCGACGAGCATCTCGCACATTTCGGGCGCGCAACGCCGACACAGCGGCTTCCAAAGAGTTCAAATATACGGTACAGTTAAGCCTATCGATGGCGGTGGGTTGCAGTGGCCGCTAACCGTGCACCGGGGCCCAGCTCGCGGGGCCGCTCGATAGTCGCTAAGCAGCGAGCACCTAACCGCAGTCTACTGAGTGTACGTATGAGGCTAGTTCGCGCGTAACATGCACGAACTTGACACGGAGGTTGTCTCTCTCCACGGTCCGGCCGTGCCGTTGCTGTCCTGTGCCGCGAGTTCGAGCAACGAAAGCGCTCCTTTGCAAGACTAGTGAGTAGGTTCCTGACAAAAGCGCCGCACCATCGTACCTGTACCCACGGCCGCGGGCCGCCACGAGGGCTTTGGCCACGCCCTCAGCCCCTCACCCCCCGCCCTCGGTCTCCGAACCCCGCTGCGCAGGCCAGCTGGAGCCTGTGGCCCCCGACTCTGCAACACGGTTCCCGGCCCGCACGCCCATCTCGCTGCGCCCTGTGCAGACGAAAGCACACCCACTCATCAGCCTTCCCCTCCCACACGTGAACGTGCGGCTCCCGCTGATGTCTTCTAACCCCGCTGCCCTCGCTCCATACCGTCTTCAAGACTCTGGGGGCCCTCGGCCTCCGGCGTCATCTTGCTGCGGAACACCTAGCCCAGCCTCACGCATCTGTGCCGACGCCTTTCCGCCAGCTTGATGTACTTACTTTGCTGTCGAACAGATCCTACCACAGCGACGCGTCTGAGCCAGCCACACCGGAGCCCATGCCATGCTCTGCGCCATAACGGCGTCACCGCTGCCGCTCGAAGGCCAGTACTTTCCCTCATACTATACATTGTAACCCTGAGTAAGCGTCCAACACGCAGCCTTCGACGGCATCCCCTCCCCACCTCCCGTGAGTGTCCAGGCGGCGCGCCGCCCACAGCTCTCACCCCCACCCCTCGCAATACCCAGTCCTCCCTTGCTGGCGACTAAATCTCGCTCGATTGCAATTACGTAACCCCTGCCCTGACCAGTTGGCAGGTGCACCGCCCAGGCTTGCCCTCCATTGCCCCAGCGTCGACAGCCGATCACCTGTCCCCTGACTGCCCACGCGGCATGTTTGCGGCCCGAACAAGCCCTCGCCCGTCGTGCGACTCGTGCCAACTCGTAACAACACAACACCGGCCCTCCCCCCTGCAGAAGGCCAAACCCTGTCTTCCATCTTTCCCAACCGCCCAGCCCGTGCACCCAAACAACAGCAGCGGCACTCCTGCAGCGCCTCAGTCATCGGTCAGTCCACCTCCTCCTCCGCTGCCGCCTCGACTCCGCCGCCGCATGCCGCATGCCAGCGCGCGAACCGCCATGCCAGCCATCTCCGCTGCCGTCAACGGCTGCGCCGTTGCCAACTCTCCGCGCGCCTCCAATACCGGCCTCCTTACACCGTGCCCTGCGCCCTCGCCAGTGCACCGCTGAGCCGCTCCACCGCCGCCGCCAGCACCGCCCACTCGGTCGGGTTCATCCCCAGCCCCTTGTTGCCGGGCAGCTGCTTGCCGTACTTCTCGTAAAACTCTCGGACCTGCACGTACGTCGCGCCATTCCAGTCCGAGATGGTGACGCGTCGGCTGTGAGGCAGCATCAGGGACAGGCGAGAGAGAAGTGAAGTGAAATGGGTATGCGCCGGACAAGCGCAGGAGATCCAGGTAGGCAGGAAAGCGCTCCTGACAACCTCGTCCTCTGGAGAACCCCTGCCCCATACACAAAGTTCCTTCATACACACAGCCATCACCACCAGGCGGGAGCTCAAGCACAGCAGAGCGCTTCAGCCCATGCCTCTGGGCAGCAGCGGACCCTAGCGGCTACTCCCGTTTCGCGCACGCAGCACCCACCTTCCGCTGAGCTGCACGCTGAAGGCCACGTCCCTGCGCCCCAGAGCCTCGCTGACCGCCGGCACGGAGGCGGCCACGGTGGCCCAGTCGGAGGGCGAGAGCGAGATGCCCTTCTCCTCTGTTGGGCAAGGGCGTGAGGGGGACGGCTTGATGAGATACGCATGGCTGGCGCAGGGAGCCGGACAGGAAGGAAGATCAGGATTCACAAGCAGCTACGCTAGGGCACGCAATTTCTTTGGCCCGTGAAGTGGCCTAGCCAAGCCGCGCCAAGGTCAGGCTGCGGACTCGGGATGCATTCCGGTAGGCAAAACCAGGTACTGTACCCACCGGCTCCGCGCGCCTTTGGAACGATGGGGGTAGAGCGGGGGGCGGGGAAAGGGCTGGCTGAGGCGAGAACAATCAGAAATCAGAGCCGACGTACCACCCGCAACCCTCCCTCAATTCTTGCCCTCCGTCTTCCCCTGTTGGCCCTTCGCACATCGTGCCCGCGTACCTCCAGGCGCACCACCAGTGCGCCCTCGGCCCGCGAGACGGAGGCGTGCTTCTTGTTCCCCAGCCCCACCACCTCCAGGCTGCGCGCGGGCGCCGCGACAACGGGCGGTGGCGGCGGCGGTTGCAGGCCGGCGGCGGCGCAGAGCTCCTCCCCGGCGTTCGTGAGAAGTGCCACCTCCTGCTTCGTCAGCTCGATGCCCTTCATAATGTTGCCTGGGGCAGACGTGCGACGGCTTAAGGGGCGTGATCATGGCTGGGAAGGGACCAACTCGGCTCAACGTGACTCGCGCTGTCGGCACCGTGCCCGGGTCAAGACGCTAGGGCTCTGCTATCGGGCAGCTGGCTTGCGGCTGCGGGACTTGCCGCGGCCGTCGTGCTCGTAGAGCCTGAAGCCGAACCTCTTCCAGTTCGGGGCCGGGAGCAGATAGATTGTGGTTGGAACCCGAGGGCAGGTTGCGAAGCAGGGGTAGCCATGCAAACAGGCCCGGACAGGGCACTTGCTGCACGGGCCCACCGGAGCAATGCCCAGCGCTCACCAGGGTTGTGTATGCGGGCGGAAGCCCACCTCCGCTGCCCGCTTGTCCGACAGGGGGACCCGCATATTTTGGCGGGCGCTGTAGGCGTTCAGCAGGCTGTGGGCGAGGGGAGGTACGGTATGGGGTGTGCTTGTGATAAGCCTACGCAAGACTAGGACGGTGGCTTTAGGGCAGGGCAGGAATATGTCTTGCGGCGCCAGGTTTCATCCTTGGATCCCCTGTCCCCTCCCTCCCTCTGCCCCTCGACAGCAGGCTCTCCACCCAGTCCACCCCCCCGTCAGCAGTTAGCCCTCACCTGGACATCTGCGGAACCAGCTTGATAAACTCATGTGGGCGCAGTGCCAGGCCCTTGCTGCCGAACTTCACCTCTCCGCGTTCCTGCGCTGTAGGGGTGGAGAGGTGATGGCATCACGCACACAGAAGGCCTCGGCGGCGACACACTTGACGCGACCGGCTTCGAGCACCGTAGCACCGGCCGGCTCTGCCCCGCGCCAAGCTTCCCCGGCTCACACCAGCAGCCGTTCACACGCAATGCCTACGCCTACGCCTCCCTGGCTGACACGAGCAGCCCTTACAACCAAGGAAGATGAGGAGGGCGATGCGAGCAACGGGGCGGGGCCCAACCAGCCATATGCTTCCCGCGTTTCCTCGCTGGTAATCCCTACCCCGCCAATCCCAGCTCCCCACATCCCCACCCAGATCCTCACCAGGCAGAACTCGTGCACGGTTCAAACCCCGCCCGACCCCGTACCAGCCATCGCTATCCGGGTGTCCCCAGCCCTCACCAGGTAGAACTCGCGCACGTGCACCATGGTGTGGCCCTTCCACCGCTGCACGGTGGCCGCCACCTTGTCGCTCAGCGTCACACGGTGCAGGGCCTTGTCCTCGGCATCAGCCTCGGCCCCGCCGGGGGCGCCCGCGCCGCGAGCGCGCTTGGCCGCGCTCTGGTGCTCCGCGCCCATGTGGCCAGCACCGCTCTCGTCCCCGGCAGCGACTGCGTGAGGCAGGGGTGCCCACCAGCCGGTTTCACTCCCTCCGCCTCCCTGGTGCCACCTGATCTACACCCAGCGACAATGCTACGGTTTCATACTGCTTATGGGGGCCTGTTGTTGGGAGCTCGGTAGCGGTCGGTCGGGTATGGTCTGTCAGCCCGGGCAGCCCGAGGCCCACAGAGACTTACCTGACCACAGGCACACGAGAGGAGGCAAGCCGCACCTAGCAGACGGCTTTCTTACATGCTCCGAGCGCCCAGACCTTTAGCCATGGAGGGGAACTGGAACCTCGGGGGGACAGAATTGAAGTCGGGCGTTGGCTTCCCACGTCCGACTTTGATTCTGTCCTCCCGAGGTTCCATTTCCTGTCCGTAAACTAGGGAACCAGTGGAACCCGCCTGCAGGGGCCGACTTGAGAGCCTCATCCATCGGCTCCACCCAGTCCGCGCGCTCGTCCACGGAGCGCTTGCGACCGTCGCGAGGTTGAACCTCCAGGCCCGATGAGGAGTTCATCGCGGCGCTCTCACAGCTTTGAAGGAGCAAGAAAAGACGACAGCTGTGGCGTGTCTGTAACGAGGTGTGTATGATGTGTCTTATCTCGCTGCGATGATGTGTCCTGCTGTCTACTGCGCGGGACAAGGAAATTGGTACGTTGAGTACGTTAAATACCCGCGCAAGTTTTAAAGAGGGCGTGGATCCGGATCCAATTCAGAGTCTGAATCCTGCTCACAATTGCGCACAACATCAGGCTACTAGCAACTCAGGGTGCAACTCGACCATGGCACTGACCGCACAGGCCCAGGCGCAGGTCCCTTCCTTCCATCCAGCCGGGCAGCGGGTGCATGCCCAGCACGCGTGCCTCCAGCCCGCACTCCGTGACCCTCTTGCCCTGCACAACTAGGTGCAGTCCGTCATCCCAGCCCGCGACGTGTTTTCAGTCCTCTGCGCTTGCATCGATGGCTTCTGCCCTTCTAAGGCGCTGCGTCGGCTGCTGAGAGCCCATACCCCGGTTCTGCTGCCATCGACTCGCCCTTAAGCCCACTCGCCCGTCACGGCGGGAGCAGTGGGAATGCGCTCCCCCTTCTGCCCCTCACCCTTCCCCTCGCCCTCCTCCCCGCCCTGCCCCGCATCGGCCGCCACCTCGCCCTTCAGCAGCGCCGTCAGCACCTCCGCCACAGCGGCAGACTCTGCCCCCGCCGCCCCCGCCGTCTTCGCCTTCTTCCCGCCGCCGCCGCCACTGCCGCCGCCGCCAGCTCTGCCGCCGGCCTGGTCCCGCTCGCCAGCGGCGTCGTCACCGCCCTGCTCCTCGGTGTCGCCCTCCTTCGCGCCGGCCGCCGCTCCGCGGGAGCGCTTGCTGCCAGGGCTCTGGGCCTCAGCCGCCACTGCCGCCATCTCCTGGGGGTGAGACAGCGTTGCGAGGGCAGAGGACCCGCAGTGTTGAAAGCAAAGCGCAATGCACGAGAACACGCTCGGCTCCGGGCTCCTCCTAAACGGATCATCCCCGGCCGACAGCTGCTTCCTACGTTCCTCCACTCAACCCTCCCCACCGTCCCCACGCCACCCCTCCAGTACACTCCAGCCCCCTACAGTCCCCGTGCACCCCACCTGGGCCGTTGTGTCCAGGGGGTGAGCGGCCGCTGCCTCCGTGGTGTCGTCTAGGGGGGGGGGGGAAGGGACGGAGCGATGTGGCGCTCTGGCATCAGACATGGAGGCCAGACCGGGAACTCAGCCACATGCGCAAACGCCTGTATTCTCTCATGTCCCACCCGCGGCAGCTCCGTGCCCTCCTGTTCTGAACCCACCCACCCTCACCCCCGCCCACCCACCCAGCGCCTCCTCCCTCGCCCCGATGAGCAGCAGCTCCGTCCCCTGCACGTCCAGCAGTGACACCTCCTCGGCGCCCACCCAGGCGGTGCCCCCGGCGAAGGCGGAGCGCTGGGCGGGGGTGTAGGCGGGCTCGGGGCCGGCGGAGGGGGCGCCGGGGCGCTTGTTGTTGGGGTTCTGGGGTGCGGAGGAAGTGGGGTCGAGTCGGTTCCAGGGGTGGAACGACGGGGGTGAGAGTTGTCGGGGCTCTACCTTGCTACGTACCCTTGAGCCCCCCTCCTCCTTCACGCTCCTTGCCCCGCCTGCTACCCTACGCTCTCCAGGTTCTACGCCCCCAGAAGGGTCGAAGGGGGCGCCATAACGCTCATTTCCCTTAGGAAGGGTTGAGCGCGGTTGAGAAGAGCAGACCCCCCCACACACACCTTGATGCAGATGACGTAGCGAGCCGAGGGGGCGATGCCCAGCTCCCGCTGCGCCTCGCCGGGCTCCGTGGGCAGCTGCGGGGGAGGGGGTTGGGGGGTTGGGGGGGACCAGGAGCGGTGGTGGGAAGAAGGATGGGTCGGGCCGGGTCCGCCAACGCAAGCACATGGCAAGCCTTAACCTACCGCGCCCCTCTCCGGTCCTCGTGCCTTTCTTTGCCCCCTTGTTGAAGAAGGTTCCCCCCTTGGAGCCCTCAATGCCATGTCCTTTCCCTCCTGCCCCTCCGCTCCTATCCCTATCCCTATCCCTCTAGCCCTGCCCCTCCGCTCACGCCCTCCCTTGCACCCCAGCCCCCACCTGCAGTAGGTACGCCAGCTCCGTGTGGGTGCGGGTCTTGCCGTGGAGCCTGCGGGGAGGTAACGGGGAGGGACGACGGGATGGGCGCTTCCCACGGCTCTGAGCGTCATCTCTCGTCTCTCACTCAGTGCCCCTCCCGAGCACTGCCCGTCCCTGCCGAGTCCGGGCCAACAACTACCGCCTCACCGATCAATGCCCCTCCACCTGTGCCTCCTGCCTGCATCCTCACCGTGAGAAGATGGAGTAGGTGCCCCGCCCCGCCGCCCGCGCCGCCGGCTGCGTGCGCTCCCCCCGGGTCTTGGTGGCGTAGTGCTCCTCGCCCATGCCCGCAGTCAGGTCGGCCACGGTGGGGGCCACGGCGGCTGGCGGGGGAGGGGTACAGGCAGGAGAGGAGATAGGGGGTGAGGTGAGATGTGGAGGTGGATGAAAGGAAGTGAAGGCATGGGAGAGGTGGCACGGTATGGCAAGCCGCCCCTGCCTGTGGTCGTCTGGACACGGATTGACTGCCTCCCCTCGCTCCGGCGCACCCGCCCCACCGCCCCGTCAGCAATTCCGTCCACCCGTCCCCCTAGGCACCCACAAACGAAGCCGAAGAAGCGGTCGTGCCTCCGCGCGTCCGGCAGCCGCTTCTTGCCCACCACGATCAGGCGGCACGGCAGGCCGCCGCCAGCCGCCTCGGCACCGCCACCGCCGCTGCCACCCTCCCCCTCGCTACCCGTCTCCTTGCTGCCGCCGGCTTCCTCCTTCTCGTCCGCCTTATTGCCGCCCTCAGCCGTGGCGATTTTCTCGCCAGCGTCGTCCGCTCGGGCGCTGGGGGCGAGCGTGTCGGCCATCTCGTCCTTTCCAGCCGGGGGCCTGGGCGGGGAGGCAGGGGCGCAAGGCACGGGACCATGGGTGCAGGGCCCGCCGGGCAGGGCACCCTTCCTCCAGCACCCTGACAACCCCCAGGCCCCATCCCCCACCCCACCTGCGAATGCACCTGGGCCTTGCTGCCCCGCTCCATCCGTGCTGCCCTAGGCCCCGCCCCCATCCAGTTCCCCACCTGCGGTGCCTGGGCTGCATGGCGATGTAGAAGCGTGCCACGTCATCCAGGGAGGAGGGTTGCAGCTGCTGGACCTGACAGGGGGGGGAGAGGGGAGGGGGAGGGGGGAGGGAGGTCGGATATGTGGCGTGTTGGTCAAATGTGGAAGGCGGGAAGAGACGGGGGCAAGGGTTGCGCAAGCAGGCAACGTCCGTGAGTGCTCCACCCCCTCCTGTCCTTGAGCGCTCCCTGTCCTTGCCTTGCCTTGCCCCTGCCCCGTGACCCTACTCAATCCTCCCCAACCTACGCCCCGCTCCTGCTGCCCCCCACCTTGGGTCGATAGAAGAAGAAGATGTGTCCCTCCTCCAGCGCCCCCGGAGGCAGCGGTGCAGGCGCAGCCTCCCCCTCCTTCTCCCCCGCCCCCTCCTGCCCCTGCTTCCCCTCGCCACCCCCCCCCTCCGCCCCCAGCTCCCAGTCCGACTCCGACTCGGGCCCCTCGTCCCCACCCTCCTGCCCCTCTCCCTCCCCCTTCCCCTCCGCCTTCTCCTGGCCCTGCTCCTCCCCCTCTGCTGCCTCGGGCTCCGCTGCGATTGCCGCCGCTGCTGCGCCCTGCTCCCCCGCCGCGGCCTCCGTCACGCCGCCGTCGTCGTCGCCGCCCTGGCCCTTGTCTTCATCAGCGGCAGCTGGAGCGGCTGCCTCGCCCTCAGCGGCGGCGCCCGGGGCCTCCGCCGCTGCCGCGGGCGGCTGCTCGTCATCGCCGCCGCCGGCGCCGCTTGCTGCTGCGGCCTCGACGGGGCCGGGCAGCGCCTGGGGCTTGTCGTCGCCGCCGCTCATGGACCTCAACAGGTACTAGGGTTCAAGAGCTGCAGGGTGGCGGCCGGAACTGGCGGCTGGCTTAGCGTCGGCGTGCTCCGGCGCACTCCGAAAGCGGTAAACGAGCCTTGCACTGCTTGGCCCTTGATGGAAGTTGTGAGGGTATGCTATCAGTGAAGGATGGGCACAGCATTCGAGCGAGGGCTAAAGGCATGGCCAGCTTGGGGCCCGCGGGTCGCCACCATCCCCTTCGCACCCCTCACGCCACAGTGCCATTCAGCTCCCCAGCTCGCCCGGTCCTTAGCCCCCATCCACGTCTCACGCATCCCTCGCCCCTGTTCGTGCCATCCCCGCTCTGTGCATCCCTTCTCAAGTCCAGCTTTGCCCCGTGGCCCTGTCCCCCGCCCTCTCAGGTAGGAGCGCCGGCAGCCCAGCCCAAACTAATGTCAGCTGACGTTTGCCCACTGCGTCCCCCGCCCAACCTCTCCACACGTGCCCAGCAGCACGCCCTTACCACGCCCCGCGGTCACGTCTGCGCTGTGCCCCCCTCCACGCTGCCGGCCTACACCTACACCTGCCACAGTGCCGCTCAGCTCCCTGGTACCAAACCCGCATGCCAAGGCCCCACGAGGCTCACGCACATCCCAGGATCGAATGCCCGAAGCAAGCTTGCTCCACGCATGCCCCGCCGTCTCCCGCAATTCATCAGTCGCCGCCGCTGCCTCCCGCCCTTGACCCCACCCCTGCGCTGCCTGTCCGCCTGCTGCGGCACCGCTCTGCTGCCCTAGGCTGTTGTGCCCGACGTTATTAGGGCTGAGTTCGTCGTACCGCGCCGCCCTACGACCTGCTGGCCAGAGCCGCACTGAGCCCCTCCGCCGCCGCCGCCAGCGCCGCCCACTCGAAGGGGTTCATCCCCAGCCCCTTGTTGCTGGGCAGCTGCTTGCCGCCCTGCTCGTAGTACTCTCGGACCTGGACGTACGTCGTCCCGTTCCAGTTGGAGATGCTGACGCGCCGGCTACAAGCAAGGCATCAGGGGAGGCGGAGCAGGGGGATGGGGGATAGGGGTCATCAGCGGTCAAGTGCACACTCCCCGCCGGGGACAGTGCCACAAGACGTCCAATAGCCAACTCCAGCCGTGCACCACCGGCCTCCCACGCAAGTGCAGTGCGCCTAACCCGTGCCTCCGTGAGTCGTTGCGCACAAACCACAACGCTTTCCGCCCATCCGTCTACCCCACAGCTGCTCCGTACGTAGCCCCGAATGCCGTTCCTGTCCTCCGGCCCTCTACCGAGGGGTCTGCTGAAGCCGCAAGCGCTCGACCCACATCGCGCCCCCCCCTGCATGCACCCACCTCCCGCTGAGCTGCACGCTGAAGGCCACGTCCCTGCGCCCCAGCGCCTCGCTGACCGCCGGAACGGAGGCGGCCACGGTGGCGGGGGAGAGCGAGATGCCCTTCCTCTCTGTAAGAAAGGCAAAGGCGGGATAGGGGACAAAGAGTTCAGGTTGACTGGGGCCGAGGGCTGGGTGGGGACTAGGAGCAGCAGTCATCTTCACGTCGGTGACATGGGATCAGTACGACTGACACCAGCACCGTGACGGCCTGGCCAGGCTGTGATGTGGGTCAAGCTGCGGTCCCAGGTACTCCCACGTAGGTACCCACCAGCGTTACGTGGCTACGGGGCAATCGGGGTGGAGCGGGGGGGGAAGTGGCTCAGGTGAAGGAGGGCTTCGCATCCCGGTTGCGGTATGACTCCACCCCGGCCTTCCAGTCCCGGTCGCCCTACCCACCAACCCCCTCTCAACATCCTTCCAACCCCGCTTCGTCCCTGCCTCACCTTGAAGCTCTCCTCCATGCGCACCACCAGCGAGCCCTCGACCCGCGAGACAAAGGCGCGCTTCTTCGGTCCGAGCTGCGAGTCCTGCGACGCCGCATAGACACGGCGGCCGCTGCCGCCGTTCCCGCCCCCGCCAGCGCTGCGCGGCGCCTCCACGGGCGGCGGCGGCGGCGGCGAAGGCAGGAGGGCGGCCATGGCGCGGATGCTCTCCCCAGCCTCCAGCAGCTTGGTCGTCTGCTTGACCTGCAGGTTGATCCCCCTCACGGCATTTCGCCTGGGGTGCGTTAGGGGGGACGTGTGACCAGGGACATGTGACCGGTGTGAAGTGGCCCCCCATCGCACTGCACTACGAGGCAACCGTACCCTGCATTGCTATCGGCCTGGGGCTGCTGCTCATGGGCAGCTAGGGGCTCGCCTAGCACTTGCCGTCTCTGTCGTGCTCTTGGAGCTTGAGGCAGTACCTGTTGAAAGCGGGTACGGTACGTTGTAAGGCACGGACAGGTGGACCGGTTTACACTACGCACGGAGCCCACCCAAGGCCCCACCATGGGCAGGAAGGAGAGCAGATCGCCACCTCAGCGGCCCGCTTGTCCGACAGCGCCGCCCGCATGTACCGGCGGTCCTTGAGGGAGCGCAGCAGGCTGTGGGTGGATGCGTAGGGGAGGGATGGGTCGGGAGGAACGAGTCAACAAGCCAACCATGCCGTATGGCTGTGGGCGTCGGCTGTACTTGGTGGCTGTGAGGGTATCAAGAGGCGAGGGGTGGTTGCGTCGCCCTGGCTCTCCCCCGTCCTCACCTGGGCAGCAGGCCAGCCAGCGTGTCGAACTCGTGCAGGCGCAGCGCCAGGCCTATGTTCTTGAACTTGACCTCGTCGTACTCCTGCGGGAATGGCAAGGGCATGGTGCGGTGTACGGGTCAGGCAGGTGTGTGCCCAAGGGAACGGGGGCCTGCCGCCTCGTCCTCCACCTCTGGTGAAGTGGGTCAAAGATAGATCCTCCCCCCCCCCCTGTGAGGCCCCCCCCCCTGCACCCCACCCCCCCACCCACATCCAGGTAGCACTCGCGCACGTCCACCATATTGTGACCCTTCCACCGCTGCACGGTGGCCGCCACCTTGACGCTCAGCATCACGCGGAGCAGGACCTGGTCCCCGGCCTCGGTGACAGCAGCCTGGGCCACGGCCCCTCCGCCCGAGCCGGCGCCATCACCGCGACCCCGCTTGGCTGCGCGCTGCTCCGCGACTCCAGGCCCAGACTCGCCGCGGCCCTCGCCGTGGTCAGCGTGAGCGCCATCGTCGACCATGGAAGCAGTAGCAGTAGCAGCAGGACGAGGCGCGGGCGCCGACTGCGCCTCGACGTCGAGCCAGGCGCCGCGGTCGTCCGCGGCGCGCTTGCGGCCGCCGTCCTGGGGGCGAGGCTCAGGGCCGTCGATGCCGGTGGCGTTCATCGTGAAGCGCTGAAGGGCCGTGTTGCAGCCGGTGAGTCGAGGAAGGTAAGGTATCAGGCTCGGCACCCGGGCGTCTTGGGCCCAGCTGCGTCTGTTATGTGGCTTGGTTCCTTGCTCCTACGTATGTGCCTCTTGTATCTGGCGCGTCTGAAGGGGCGGATAAGCGAGAGCGAGGCGCCCTGGCCCTTTTGAAGCCGCATTTTGGCGCCCCGGCCCGGCATCCGCCGTGCATGCCAACCGTACCCCCGCCGCGTGTTACCTGCACGGGTTTGCCTACTTCAGGCCTCAGAAAGTGTTGTGAAGGGTAAGGCTATCCAGAGTAAGGCCTACTGTAGGGGGGGGGCGCTGGTCGCCGTGGCGCGCGGAGCCTCGCGGTATCCTGCCTGGACCTGGACGCGCGCGGTCCCAGTCCGAATGCTGCTCCGGCGCGCGGGGGGGGGGGGGGGGCAGCGTCGCAGCCCGTCGTCGGGCACGCAGTGCTGCAGCGCAATCCTACCCAGCACCAGGATGACGTCAAGCAGGAGACACAGCACGTCAGTTCGCGGCACCGGCGGGGGGGAGGTTGGCTGCACGCATGCCCAAGGCAGGCCCGGCACTCAGTAGGTCTTGGGGTCCACTGAATGAACTGCAGTCGGATTGGGGATCCGGGGGCTGTCGAACTGCCGTCTAAACGGCATGCTCCAGCGGACAGCCACCCAGCAGACAGCGCGTTGGGAAAGGGGGAAGCGGCAGGCGACTGGGTGTGGTCCATATTGATTGTCCTGTGATCCGTTCCACCATAGATCAACGGTCAGCACCTTTTGCCTGTCCCACCCACATCCTACTCGTGTTCGCACGTCCTGTCCATCCTTCCTGGCCCTCCTGCCCCACAGCTGGCCGCCAGTTCTTGACCGCGCAAACATGAGCCCTGCACCAAATGGGGAACGACCGGCATGGACCTCAAGGCCACCGCGCGTGCAAGACAGCTTGCGATGACATGTGCTTTTGCCCATACCTCCATGCAACCCAGCTCCCCCCACCGTGCCCTATGTCGCCGTCCAACCCAAAGGCCACCACGCATCTCCCACGGATCCCGCCCTTCCCATCCACTCTCAGTGCTCCGTAGCCCCTTGGCCCCTTCAACTCCTCACCGCCTACGCCCCGCCCTGCGCCCTGGCCAGTGCAGCGCTGAGCCCCTCCGCTGCCGCCGCCAGCACCGCCCACTGGGGCGGGCTCATGGACAGCCCCTTCTTGCCGGGGAGCTGCTGCCCGTCCTTCTCGTAGTACTCCCGCACACCCACGTACAGGCTGCCCTTAAACTCGGACAGGGACACGCGCCGGCTGAAGAGGTTGGGATGGGCAAGAGAGGAGAGGGGCTGAGGAGAGGGCGCACGCCACATAAGAAGTCGACAGTTTTGCAATACCCCGATCGCGCCAGGTCGACGTGTGAACACCGCAGCACGCACACTGCTCGGGCGTGAGTCGACATGCTCAACCCACATCGCATTCCGCCGGCCACGTTGCTCAAGGTGATCTTCCTGTCCTACAGCCCACTGCTGCTTGGTCTGGTGGTGCCACAACCGCACGACCCATATCGCGCCCCCCTGCACCCACCTTCCGCTGAGCTGCACACTGAAGCCCATGTCCCTCCGCCCCAGCGCCTCGCTGACCGCCGGCACGGAGGCGGCCACGGTGGCCCAGTCGGCGGGGGAGAGCGCAATGCCCTTTTGGCCTGTAGAGGGGGAGCGAGACCAGGGAAGGGGGTGTCAAGCATGTGTCGACGGGACCCCCGGGCGTGAACGGCAGACAGCCTCAAGGCAAGATGTGCTTGCGGCTGTGCTCCACGAGGCTGGAAACCCAGTGCCTTGACAAGCGTGTTATCCCAACTGCCTGTGAGCCTCACCTGGGAGGAGCTGCCCGTTCTTCTGCGGGACGGGAGCAAGTGCGTTGGGAGGGGTATTGGAGGAGGGCCAGAGTTGGGCAGGAGCTAAGTGGCTGCACACGCCCTCCTTACCGCTTGCCCCACAACCTTGCATCCCTCCCTCCCTCCCTCCCTCTCTTCCACCCGCCGCACCTCGTAGAATTCCCGCAGGTCCACCGATATCCGCCCCCCGAATCGCGAGATGGAGGCGCGCTTCTTGCCCCCCAGCTCCACCACCTCCTCATCACCACCGCCGCCACCGGCCCCAGCGCCGCCAGCAGGTGCGGCGCGGGGTGGCGGCGCCGCCACCGGCCGTGGGGGCGGCGCGGAAGCGGGGCCCACGGCCGCGGCGGCGGAGGGCCGGGAGGGCGGGGGCGCGGCCGCGGCGTCGGATGGCTGCGGCGCCGACAGCGGCACTCCCGCCAGGGCGCTGACCTCCCCTGCGGCTGCCAGGAGCGCCTCCGCCTCCGAGGGGTTGAGGTTGACGCCCTTCTTGGCTGCGGACAGGTGGAGGCAGAACAAGAGAGACGCATGAGGACGTGTCCCCTGATAGTGGCTCGAAAAACCCCAAGCCGCCCGCTCAGAGCCGTGCGCAGACAGGACCCCTACTCACTGGGCGCCAGTGTGCCGTCCTTGTCATAATACTCCCGGATGTTGAGGTAGTACGTTCCCCTATGTACGGCATGGAGGTGGGATCATGCGCGAGCCGTCAAAGGTGAGGCGAAGGAGGGCCAACCCCAAAGGCGAAAGCCGGGCAATGCTTGCTCTCCCCCAGCCTCCCGCCCGCCGAAGCCAGGGAGGGCCAGCCCCACAACCACAGCCAATCCTCCCAGGCCCCCTCACTTGAACTCCGAGACCGACGCAAGTCGCTTCTCCGAGAGCGTCACCGCCTCCGCACCGCGGTCGTGCGCGTTCTGAGCGGCCACCAGCCTGGGCGGCAAGAAGGAGGAGGGGTGCGAGCGCGTAAAGGCGCGGCGGGAGGGGAACAGCAAAGACCAGGTTCGCACCCCGCAACGTTGACAGCGCTACCCCTTCCCCCTTCCCCACACAACCCCCACCCCTCTCGCCTGGTCAGCTGCCCCGCCAGGTGCGCCCACTCCCCCGGGTGCAGCGACAGGCCCTTGGCCCCGGGCAGCTCAGCGCCGTCTTTCTGAGGTGTTGAAGGAGGGGCATAAGGGGTTGGGAAGGTCAGAGCCCGTTCAGAGTCCGTTCCAACAGGTCAAGTCACCAGCCCATGGCTCCCTGCCCTCTCCCCACCTCATAGAACTCGCGGATGTCGACGTACAGCTTGCCCTCCCAGCGCCGCACGCGCGCCCTCCGCTTGCCGCTCAGCTCCACGCTCAGCAGAAGCTCCTCGCCGCCCCCCGCACCACTGCCGCGGGACCGCTTGGCGCTGCCCGGCTTGGACGCCCCCGCCCCCGCCCCCGCGCGCTTACGGCCGCCGGCAGCGGCAGGGGCCTCCTCCTCCTCTTCGTCGTCCTCCCCGTGGCCGTAGCCGAGTGCACCCGCGGGCTGTGCGGTGGTGCCGGGGGCGTCTGCGGCCTCCGCTGCGTCCAGCTCTGCGAGGTAGTCATCGATGATGGACTGCGGGGGGGAAGGGGGGAGGGGGGGTTGGACAGGGTGATGTCGTTACACGGTACCGTCACTGCAGGGGTAAGTGGTGGTGGTGCGAACACGTTCGCAGCCGCTTCCGTCCCTCCCGCCACCCACCGACACGAGTGGCTTGTGGGCCTTGACCAAGTCCAGGGGCAGCCCCAGGGCCCCCGCCACATGCTCCAGCACGATGCGCTCCGTGGTCACCTCCATGTCAGCGGTCTTCAGGAACTCCCGAACGACCTGGAGGTTTGGGGATACATCGGGCGGGTATGACATGACGACAGCACGGTTGATGCTGGGGGCGAGGGGTCCGAGGTTGTAGGCGGGGAGGAGCACTGGAGTGGGGTTCGCCGGGGAGGGGGCTTGCGGGCATGCACGTCCACACGAGGTCATGCCGGACCAAGCGCGAGTCAGCACGCACCCCCCTGGGCTATGCTTGAGGTCACGAAGGTCAAGAAGGCCCCCCCCCTGGAAGGCTCTGCTAGGCTTGGGCATCAACAGCCCAGCCCAGCCCAGCCCCAGCCCCGCGATGCGAGCGCCAAGGATCCCGCCACTCCGTTCGCTAAGCACAAGCGCACCTCCTGTATGCGCTCCTCATCCGCCATCCTTGCTCGTGCTGCAACGCAGCGCTGAGCCCCGAGACGGCGAGCTGGCGCAGGGCGATGCGAAGGCCGCGCAGCCTCGCGAGGCCGCAAGCCCACACGCGGCAAGCTGTGCTTAGTGTAGATAGCAGGGGTGGCTTTACCAGCGCGCGGGCAGTGGAAGCCTCGCAGAACGAGCATAAAGCCGCCTGTGGTGCAGGCTGCGCTCAGGCTTATCAGTGATACAAGCTTGCGTTAGTAAGCATGTGGCGAGGAAGCGACTGCAGGCAAAGCCATCGCGAAAGACAGCTGTGGTCGCACGGCGGCATGCATGCTGGGGTTCGTGCCCACGCGCGACCTGTTACCCCTCCGCCCCGCCACACATCGCCGTCACCGGCGCATTCACGTCCATGTTAACGCAGTAGTCAGTGGACAACGACAGCCATACCGTAAGGCACAACAAGGCCAGCGTATGGGGAACGAAAGCCAGACCGCATGGGCGCCATATGTAGACAACAGTCTCGCCAGACAAAGTGAAGGCACACGGCAGAGGCAAGTCACAACTGCAAGCTGCCCTGACGCCGCCAGACCTCACTGGCAGCCAGCCCTTCTGTGTTATGCCTCCGCCTCTAGTCCCCGCCTGCTGTAACTCACGTGCCAGCTTGCTGGGCATGCATTCTAGCCATCGCCCGTCTCAGGCGCTTGGGCCTACCTGCCCCCGACCTGTCACCTTCCGCCCTGCCACAAGGCCAGCGTAAGGGCAACGTAGCCCCTCCGCCCCCTTCGTCGTCGGCGTATACAACGCGGCAGTCAGTGGGCAACAAGCCAACAACGCAGGCCAGCGCCTGATCCTCTCTGCCCTGGCCTCGCCCCCCTGCCATATAACAGCCACAGCAGGAGGCACAACGAGGCGCGAGAAGACACGTCGTAAGGATTTGCCGTCAGGAACCAATGGCCACCAACGGCTCATCATCAGGGCTCCCATTTCTACATGACAGCCTCGCCTTGACAGGGAAATCCCAGAGAACGAAGCCACGTGCAGGGCACATGCAGTAGGCCATCTACGAGTCCAGCCACCCGAGCGCCACACCCGAGTGCCACACCGTCAAACAGGCTCTGTGAAGTGTGGTCATCGACCCAGTCACCCTTTCCATACGGTACAGCAAAGAGCAGAGACGCATTCCGCCAAACTAGCGCAAACCCGCCGCCCGCCTGTACGCCCTCCGCATCCTGCCATACATATACCGCGTTTGATTAAGTCGCCCGCTCAATGTGTGGAGCCCAGCTTGCATACGCCGCTGTACCTAGGCCCTCGCTCCTCACTCCGGCTCCGGCGCCCACACCTCTCCCCTACAGCAGCCATAGAACCTGACGCCACGCACGTTCCAATCCGTCCCATCAGAGGCCTCAACTGCGGTATGTGCGCCTCGAATTCTTTTGAGGCTCCGCAGCAGCATTGCCAACAACAGCATAGCCGGTAACTCAAGCATAAGCCATACATGCTGCGGGAGCGGGAGGACGGTCCCGTTAGGGGGCGTTCGGGAGCGGAAGCGAAGTTAGAGCGGAGGATACCGGACCTCACCGTGCGCTTGTCATCCACCGGGCACCCTCCCAGCACCAACGGGCAGTCGCCACAGCACAACCATGACCACTGCTATCGCACAATCGCAAGGAGAAGTTGCCCAATTGCTCGACCAAAGCCGGCGACCCACCGACCCGCGGCAGGGCCCATGCAGCCGCCCGGAGAACAGAAGCGGACCAGCCACATGGACCAGACAGCGAGGCGCTGGAGGACATAGTTTGCACCGCGCAAATTAGTACAGCCATAATAACAACGCGTCGAGCTTAGTACGCCGCCGCTTGTTCAAAGAACACACGATATGAACACAGGACACCTGCGAAGCGAAAGCCGCACGTATGGACGCGTTACTCGCGCGGGGACAGCAACCAGACGGGAGCAGCGCCGAAGAAGGAGGCAACAATGGGCGGCGACGCGTGCATTGCATGTACGTCTACATTAGCGACAGTTCAAGCGAGTCCGCGCAGCCGAGTGATGATGAGGACAGCAGCGGCAGCGACAGCGAGTGGGACCCCGAACGGGGCACATCGCGGCAGCGGACCAACATGGGCGCATCGACCAGCGCAGCAGCAGGACCACCTGCTGCCCGCGGACGGGGGCGGAACGGCAGAGGGCGGGGCCGAGGACGGGATCCAGGCCAGCCGACCGCGAGTGCTGACGGGCGGGAGGAGGGACGCGGGCAGGCAGCCAGCCCCAGGCACAGCCAGGGAGAGAACACCGAAGAGGAGGAACCTGCCCCACAGGCGGCGCAGGGCAAGCGGCGGGGAGGCAGACAGCGGGGAAGCGGCCGCGGGCGCCAACGGGATCGCATAGCCCATAGAGCTGAAGGGAGGAGGCGGTCGGCATCAGCCCGTACAGCTGTGCCCGAAACCGCAGCCGAGAGGGTTGTGCGCCTCGAAGCCCAGCGGTTGAAGGACCTGCATCGGGGGGAGCGAGCGGGGACGCCGGAGCGAATCCAGCGGCAAGCGGCCAACACTGCAGTCACGCGCACACGGCGGGCCCGCGCCCGTGCCGAGCGCAGCCGCAGCCCAGCACAGGACGTGACTGGGCCCGGCCCCAGCTCTGAGGCCGCAGCCCGGAAGGAGCAGCAACGTCTCCGACGCAACGCGCTCGCGCGGGAGAAGCGCGCGGCGGAAACCCCGGCGCAGAAGCAAGCACGGTGCGCTGCCCGGAGGGCGCATAACGAGAAGCGCGCCGCGGAGAAAGCAGCAGCGGCCGCCGCCACCCCCGAGGCGCAGGCGGAAGCACAGCTGCAGGCGCGGACAGCGCTACAGAGGGCGCAACTGCGACAGCTGGCCGGCCTGGTGAGGCGGGAAAGGGCTCCGCCAAATGCGCCCTCCGCCGCCTTCTTGAATCAACAGAGCTACGGACCCCCTTGACCCAAAGGCCATGTACCGCCCCAAGTGGTGCTGCATATTGTTGCTGTACAAGTCAAGCTCAAGTTCTGCGCGCTCAAGCCCACAGACTGCTAAATTCAAGGCACGAACTGTGGCTTCAATTTGGGGGAGGGCAGGGAGGAGTCCGGCGACTCATGGGGTGCAGGGGCTGAGCTTGCCTGGGCGAGGCGGGGGCCCAGCGTTGATTCCAGGAAACGGCGGCGCGCGGCTGTGCTGTCGCATTGGAGGTATGCGCTGGTGAGGGTCAGGGAATGGCCGCCCCATTGTATTGGGACTTGCACCAGGCGGCCGTCTGCGTCCGTGGCTGAGGGAGAGTCGGGGGCTGTGAGGCTGCCAGATGTGATGAGGGCGCTCCTGATAAAGACGCCCGCGGGTCCGCCCCGTGGCCCTTTGCCGGCTGGGCTCCAGTACGTCTGCCAGTCGCTCACATGTAGTGCAGCCGCCACGCCGCTAATGCTGGTCCGGGCGGCGTTGACCCTGTCCGCCGGAAGTTTGGTCTCCTGTACTAACACTACGTCCAGGCGTTGCCGCGCCCACAGCTGCGTGAGGGCTGTGAGCCGGTCAAGCCCTCGATTCGTTCCCCCAAACAGGCCTCTTACGTTGTGCGTTGCAAGACGCAGCGGCGGCAGCGTTGCCGCCGCATGGTGGCGCTGCCCCGGCACTTAGATCTTGGGGCCTACCGAGGCTGCGGCATAGGTGAGGTGGCGCCGCGCGGAGCCGCTCACCCATCCCTCCTCCGTCATGTCCGTCTCCAACACCCCCGTGGTCGGGGACTGAGGGAGGCACGGCCTCTTTGGGTCGCCCTGGTCTGCCGGGCTTCCTGGGCTGCGGCCGCGGCCGGCGCCGCCCAGGCCGCCGCCCAGGCCGCCGCCCAGGCCGCCGCCGCGGCTGATCTGCCCCCCTCGGCCACCGCCCGGGCACCTGTAGCTCGCCTGCACCAGGGCTACCAGGCTCTCCGCCTCCTCCCCGCTGCCCTCGCCCAGCACCTGCGCCGCGGCCGTGAGAAGGGCGGGTGGCGGGGCTGTCGGGTCGCCCGTGCCCTGAGGGGCAGGGGCCGGGGCTGTCGCCCCCGCCGCCACCACCTCCCCAGCTGCCGGAGCCGTGGACGTCTGCTCCCGCAGATTGGCCATTGCCCCCTCAGTCAGCCTGCGCAGGCGCCCCGAGGCCTCCTGCTCCTGCTCCAGGCTCGCTGCCGCTGCCGCTGCCGCCTGCTCCGGCTCAGTGCGGTCTGCCGCCCCCTGCTCCTGCTGGCCGCCGCCGGCTGCCGGCTGCGCCTGGCCCTGGCCCTGGCCCTGGCCCTGCTCGGCACCGGGCTCCCGCTCGGCCCCCTCCTCCTGCTCTGCGCCCGCCTCCACCGCGGCATCCGCCGCCGGCTCGGCCCCGGCCTCCTCCTCGACACCCGCCCCCTGCTCGGCGCCCGCAGCTGCAGCGACCGCCGCAGCCGCCGCTGCCGCCGCTGCCACCTCCTGCTGAGCGCGCGCCGCCGCTGCTGCCTGCAGCTCCGCCTGCGCCGCCCGTGCCGCCGCCACCTGGTCTGCGACGGACGCCCTGATGCCTGCCTCGCGCTCCGCGCGCATCGCCGCGCGGGCGGCGCGAGCCTGCTCCTCAATGTGCGCCTTGAGCTCTGCGTTGTCCACCTCATCCGCCCAGCACCCAAGGGGCTCCTCCTCGTCCTCGGCCGCAACCGCCGTCCTCGTCTGACAGATCCACCCAGCCTGACTGGATCTTCCCAATGGCCTCCACGACGCCGGGCCTGGTCGCCTTTGACCTCCGCTGCCGCCCCCTGAACCAGGGGAACTACATCCGCGCCTACAGGGCGGGAGAGCGCCTGCACGCGGACTTCGTGCCCGTCAGCGTAGTCCCCGCCTTGAAGTACAGGATCCACCGGTCTGCCGAGGGGAGGCCCGTGCAGCCGTCCGTGTGCCGGTGCGCGTTGCAGGGGTTGGTGCCCAGGGCCTGGCGGGCCACGTCCAGCACCTGCTTGTCCTCGTACCGGCCGGGCCAGCCAAAGCTGTCCAGGGTGGTTAGGTCCTCGATGACTTCGGGCTCCCAGTTGAGGGCGGGCAGGGTGGGGCCGGTGGAGCGTCGGCCGGGGTCGGAGATGGCGGGGGCACGGAGGGCGACCGGGGCCCCATATGGCGTGTCCTCGTCGGCCTCCGCAGCAGCGACCAACGACTCCAGAACGGCCCGCGCTTTGTCGCCGATTTCCAGCGTGACGGCTGCCTCGCACCCCGAGTCGGAGTCCGTGAAGCGGATTGTGCCGATGGTCATCAGCGTGTTTGGGTTTTTTCTGTCGCCGAGTAGCTTGTCGGTGATCGTTCCAAAGGAGAGCTTTACCAGGTGCAGGTAGTCCTGTTTGAGTTGGGCCGCGGTGAGGCCCTCGATGTTGGCGGCTAGTCTCAGGCGCGGGAGGCGCTCAGCGCGCGGAGGATTCCTGAGGACATATGGAATCTTAGGGCGGGGAGCGCTAGACGCTCCCCGCCAGGCCGCTGGTCGCGACATGTCGCCGCCGACCACACTACGGGTGTGGTCGCGTCCCATGGTGGGGGTTGGGGGTTGGGGGGGTGTTCTAGTGTTCTAGTGTTCTAGGGTCCGGAGCAGGGCCCTGCCCACGCGGTCCAGGCAGGGGACGGCCTGGGGAGGAGTGGGGCAGGGAGAAACCCTTGGGGAACGTGCCGTGGGCTGTAACCGTTGGCTGGTCCGCAGAATGCGAGCGAGCAGCAAGATCAGCCTAGGGCTAGTGACTTGGGCCGCTGTGCTCACCGCCTCGAGCTGCAGCTTGCCCTCAAGCGGTCCCGCGATCTGCGGAGCGCCCATGTGAAACCTCTTCCAGCCTGCGGCGGTCGTCGTCGTTCATGGCAACCCACAAACCTTCCGGCAGCAGGACGCCTCCCTCCAACGCGGCAGTGTAGTTACTCATCTCAAAGCCGCCTGGCAACGAAGAGGGGGACCTCGCTTGTTGATGGCAGTCTTGATGGCAGAGCACAATGGCACGGTTGGCTCGCAACGTGGTCTCCCACGCCAGCAGCTCTTTGCCGGAGCGACGAGCGTAGCCCTCGCCAGGGATACCGCTAGCGGCGCCCAGCTTGGTGGCGTCCGAAGACTCAAAGAAGCGATGGCAAGCCTGCAGCCCGCCGCCCAAGCGCTCCTCGACATCGGCATCGCCCAGCTTCAGGACAACGACGCCGAGCTTGTTGAGCGCTTCCCATATCTTATCACAACTTCGGCGGTAGGCGCCGAGGACTGACTCGTTCGGAGGTGGGTGAGCAGTGAGGATGTCGGCAGTTGCGAACTCAAGCACAGCCAACGCTGTCATGGTGGCTAAGGGTGTCTATGTGCTAACGCTATGAGGCAAGTGTGGTCTCTTGGGGGGAGCAGTTGAGCCGATCGCGTCTTGCATGTGCGCGGCACACACGCCGCACGCCGCCTGCCTCTGGCCTGCCTACCGTGCTGTGTGCCAGGCAGGGGCAAAGATTGAACCACACCGCAAAAGAAACAAGTGGCAGTTGAGCCCTCATGCCCTGCCAGCATCACAGTCCGTGCCGACTCATCCGCTTGCCCAACGCCCTCATCCGCGTGCCCCGCCTGCTGCACCTTTGCTTTTTCCTCAGTCATCAGCTTAAGAGCGTCACGTATGCACACCCAGCGCCACACCCTACGTGCAAAGCCTGCCATGCATACCGGTATGCCGCTGTACCTAGGCCGCTCCTCCTCACGCCGGCTCCTGCTTCACCCGCACCCCCTCAAGCCGCTCCCCTCTGTCCCCCACCCGCTCCGGCCTCTCCACCTCCGGTCCCCCATCCCCCTCGCCCCCACCCTCCCTCTCCATGTCGACGGTCTCCGCCTCCGGCTCGCCAGTCAGGTCCACCCCCTCCTTGATGACCAGCTCCGCAGCGGCCGACCGCTCAGCCGCCAGGAATGCTCTGTACGGCGGCAGGAGCATGCTCAGGGCTGCGTCGCGAGCGCTGGTGTGGCCCCCGGGGAGTCGCTGAGAGACTTCTAGTACCCGCAGCACCTGGAGCAGTTCCCGGGCCTTAGCCTCCTGCAGGAACTCAGCTGCGTCCGCCTCCTCCCGCCGCCGCTTGCTCGGAGGGCCGCCGGCGCTGCCACCGCCCGCCTCCTCCCAAAGACGCTTCAGGTGCGGCCACAGCCGGGGGTATTGCAGTGATGCGGGGGCGTAATGTGCGGCCTTGGCGGCCCGGGCGTGGCGCTGAGGGCCCGCCTCCGCCCGCTCCATGCCGGTCCCAATGAACTTTCGTATCAAGCTGTCTAGCTCTGCGGCGTCGAAGGGCCTCGTTAGGGCCTGGGCGTAGCGCTCCCGTAGCCAGGGCCCATCCGGGTCCGGCTTGATGACGGCCGGGGTGGCGGCTGCCGCTGGATGCGGCGGTAGCGTGGGCCCATCGGAGTCGGGCTTGATGACGGGCAGGGCCGCAGTCGGCTGGGCGTTGGTCGCTGCGTCTTGCGGGTCCCCGAGGGCAGCGGCCGCCGCTGGCTGCAGCAGCGCTGGGCCCGTGACGGGAGCCTGGGGTCACGTGAGGATGGCGAGGGGATGGAGCGGGAGGTTACAGATCAGTGTGTTCGTCTCGCCCCTGTGTTGACGTGCAGAAGCTGGTCAGGCCACTACAAGATGCCCCAGGCCCCTCTGGAATCGCGTACCTGCGGCGCCCCTGCCCGGCGGGGCCCAGCCGCTGAGGGACTGGCGCCCGCGCCCTCCGCCGCGCCATGAGCCTCCGGCAGCTGTGTGATGATGTGCGGGGTGCAGGGGCGCTTGCGCGGGAAGGGCTGCTGTGCAGCCGCTGCCAGCCGCTCCGTCAGTGCCGCCACCGCCCCGTCTATCTGCAGCCGCCCCGCCAGCGCCGCGGTGGCATGCAGCAGCTCAGGCGGCTCCTTAACGAATGACGGAGGAAAGCCGGGATATCCCACGGCCGTGCCGTACATGTACGACAGCAGGTGCGCGAAGGCGGCGGGGTCTGCGTCGGGCAGGGCCACCGCCGCCGCGCCGCTCCCCTCGAAGCCTCCGCCGGGGGCCAGCAGCCGGGCGAAGTACTCCGAGCCGGCCGCCAGGACGGAGCGGTGAGCGTGGAAGGCCCGGTCCCCCACCCGCACGGCCACTGTGCCGGAAAGGACGGAGGTGCTCCCACTGCCGCTGCCTCCAGCGCTCTCCGTTGCCGAAGGCGCGCGGCGCAAGCACGCTCAGAAGACGATCAGTGAAGGCGGTGGGAAGATGAGGGTCCCGGTGTTGCTGCTGCGAAGGTGCGAATGCAGGGAGCTCATGAGCAACTAGCAGGGCCCCTACAGGCCCTTCAGCGGGTCCGCTCGTCTTAACCAATACGAAAAGCAGCCGCTCCCATCGCGCACACACCTGCCGCGCCTCTGCCCCGCTGGGCCCAGCTGCGGGACCGGCGCCCGCCGTTGCCCCCTGCACCAAGACCAGCCGAACGGGCAGAGGGCATGCATGCATGGGTGCTCGTCAAGCGAGAAGGGGGAGTGCGCATGTGAGTGAGCTGAAGGAACAGATGCAGGGGAGGGTACGCCTGATCTTTCACACCCTACCCACGGCATGGCAGCATGAAGCCCTCTGGCACACCCTACGGCGCACCCACTCGCCTCATCCTGCCGCTGCGTCGCTTGCCCAGAGGCCGAGGCCGGTGGCTGGAGGGGAGGGCGGCCATTCTGAGGGGCAGGTAGAGCGGTGCAGTGGTCTGGTGATGTACGAACAAAGGAGCGCTGACTGCTAGAACGAAGCAAGCTTATGGGCGAACCCGACCCGGACGCCAAGCCGCACCGGCGCAGCCATCATGCTGCCGCCAGCGCTTCCGCCAGCCCCTTCCACAGCCGCTGGCAGGCCCAGCGAGCAGTCCGTGATGACAGCCGAGGGCAGCTGTGCGGGAGGTGCAAAGTCTCCGCCCCTGACTAGCATCAGCTTGCCTGTCGCCTGCATCACCGCCAGGTCTCCGCTGGGCAGGAGGGCCATCCGCCGTACATACCCGCCAGGGAAGCAGCCCCGCAGCAGGGTGGTGACGGCGCCGCCAGCGTCCATGCAGCGGAGGTCAGGGCCGTCGGCGATCAGCAGGCGGCCGCCCGACACCGGCAGGAGGGCCCCTAACCCGTTGAATTGAGCCACCGTGCGGCTGCCGTCAAACTTCCCCCTCTCGTTCCAATGCCCCGCCACCAGCTCGACCCCGCCGCTGCCCTCGGTGCGCACACGGCACACGGCAGTTGTGGTTGCTGCCCACAGCGTGCCGGCGGCGGTGGGGTCTTGGGCGAGGGCAGACACGATGTTGGGCCATGGGCATGGCACCTCCACCCCTGCCAGCGTGGTGACAACCCCGCTGCGGGTGTCCAGGCGCCGGATGCGATTCGAGTCCGCCAGCCACACGCCGCCCCGGCTGTCGGCGGCGAGGGAGGTGATGGTCGAGAAGCGGGCAGCTGCGCCAACCCCGTCTGCTTGCATACCCCAGGAGTGGCGCTCTGCCCCCGCCACGCTGCTGACTTGGTTGCTTGCATCCAGCTTGCTGATGGAGGTAAGGGAGGGAGTGAAGATGACAGTGCCAGTCGCGGGGTCGTAGGCATTGTGCACCAGACTGCTGGCGCTTCCCCACGAAGCTAGCCGCGTTCCCAGCTTGGGGCCTCCGCCACCGTCGCCCGCTGCTCCCTCCAGCTCGTAAATGCCCCCCTCCCGAGTTAAGATTAGCGCCTGGTCCGGGCCGCCGCCGGGTCGGGGCCGAACCACCAAGCCGACCGTTTCTTCACAAGACACGGTCCGCCACGAGAGCACCATGTCCTCCGGGAAGTCTGAGAGGGCGGGGGGACCGCGGGTGAGGGCTCGGGCAACACGACGCCGTGGTGCACAGCCGTCGCAAGTGAGAGCTAGCGGGCCCATGCACCGCAGTCACGAAGTCGCACAGGCCTCACCTGCTCAGAGTAGACGCTGCATCAAGGCAGGTCAACTGCTGACTCGGGTTGGTGGCAGCGCCAGTCCCTTTGGAGCAGGGATGGGGGCGAAATCGAAACTATTTAGCCTGCCTATTTCGCCATGTATTTCGCCGGGGTTTTCGCCGGGGCCTCCTTATCGCCAGGGTGGCGAAACTTCGGCGTAAATTCAGGCGAAACTGCGCTGAGGGCGGGTTCCTCTCGGCTGAAACAGCTTGTTGACCCCCCAAGATGCCCCTAACAACTCCCTGAAGTGCTAATCTGGTAGTATGCTGTGTTTTATGCGAAGGGGTGACCGTCGTGTAGGGGGAAGAGGGGTGGCGAGCAGCGGGGGAGCCGTGTCACAGGGTTGGACCCTGCCCGGGCGGTCTCCTGCGGTCCTGGGCCTCTCGCAGCACACGGACACCATCTAAATGGAAGTGTAGCTCGACAGGGGGGTTGCTGCGCGGCGAGAAAGCTGCTGGCACAGCTCGGAATGGCAGAATTGCGCGGAAGATGGCTGGGCGAAACCCCAGGCGATATTCGGCAGGCCCAATCGGCGTTATGTTTCGCCTTCCGTGGTGGCGAAACTAATCATTAATTTCGCCCGCCTGAAGGGCCCTCGGGATTTCGCCCCCATCCCTGCTTTGGAGGCAAGGGATGGGGGTGGAAGGGGCTCATGCGGGGGTCAGGTGTGGGCCAAGGAGCCGGCCGCGGGTCCCTGATCCGGCATAGAACGTGTGGGATCATAACACGCGAACCGTACATGGCTTGCACCCGAGCAGTTGTAAATCCCGATGGAAGGCCCGGAAGTCCAGCGTTCAGCAGGTGCGCCCGCCGAGTAGTTACATGCTTCTGCTCCTCGGTCCTGTTACCCCATAATGCGCCCAGCGATCTGACAACCTTCTTTGTGCTGAACGCAGGGCTGCGCCCCAAGTCGGCAAACCGCGAGAGGTGTTGCGAAGGCCGCGCAACCAGATGCAGAAGCCGCAAGTGAGCTTGATATGGACTCTACGTTGACGAGGTAGCAGGAACGGGTCTTGGTGGACACGGGCAACTGTGCGCTGGCTTCCCTCGCAAAGATTGATGCTTGGGCTGGTTGGTTGGGAAAGCCAGTGGATCGAGCTAGGCCAGGTGTTGCTTTAGCAACATCCATGCAAGCGTGCCAGGTCAAGCCGCGACGCCAAACTGTCGTGGCACGGCGTGCATGCGGCGCTTGTGCCCCCGACCGATTACCCCTCCGCCCCACGGCCCCGGCCCCGGAACCCGGGCCTCCCAACCCCCCTGGGCTCCTCTACCACCGGCGTATCCCCTCCTCCGAAAACCCCCATATACAGCCAACGTTCGCCACATCCGGACGTTTGCCCGCTGCGTGTCGACAATTGCTCTGCGATGCATGTCGGCCGATATGCGCCCGCGACCGACCGCTTCCAAAGCCCCGGGGTCAAGTAGTAGAGGAGGTCAAGTGGGAGCGATGGGGTGCGGGCCTTCCATCGTCGGTGACTAGTGCAGGGGCTCGGGGACTGTTAGAAGAGACACAGCCGGGATGCCCGCGCGCGCAGTGCGGCGGTGTGGTCGGTCTAGTCGGGCCAGAACGCCAGACTCCTGGTCGCCGCTTTACACCGTTGCACGGGCTCCGCCAGGGAAATGCATGCTGGGCTCACAACGCATGCGCAGCCGCCGCCAGCTGGCTGGCGGAGGCAGCAGCCGCGCGCCGATTGGCGTTCATCAGCAGTGCCGCTTCTTAAGTACCGGTATTCTTTGTGTTGCAGCAGCAGCAATGCCACGGACCAGTGCACAGTAGTTGCGGCGGCAGGGTGGACAGCGGCAAGCGGGCAACGGCGAGGGGCAGCGGGCGGCACGCAGGCGGCGTCCCTTGCATGCAATCCGCCTTCATTCGACACGCTTCGACCGCTGGCAGTTATCACGCGCAGATACGGCGTAAACGGCAGTGTCGCGTCGCGCTGCCAATGCCTGCAACCAAGTGATGATGACTCTTAGCCGAGTAACACGTGAGCGACTGCTTTGACTGCGTGAATTGCCTTGCGCGTCGCTGTCCGCCGCTGCGACGTCCTGACCGCCTGGTCCTGCCTGACGCGGCCCTAGACAGCGCACATTTCCTCCGCTATCGCGAGCGCAGCCTGTAACGACGCATCGTTTGCATTTCCCCAGACTGCAGCCGGTTTCGCCGTTTCTCGGGCCCGCTCGGGCGGACGCCATCCAGGCCGAGCGAGTGCCAGCCCATCGCGTGACCACGCGCTGTGCGTATAGTCTGAAGTCAGCGGCAGGCTGCAAACGCAACTTCATTCCTTAGGGCTTAGGGCAGCACTACGGCGTATTAGGTCGACTGCGCCGTGTAAAGACCACTCCACGCGGCCTTCCGAATACGTGCGCGAGCTCTGCCGCCTGACGGCATCGCGTCCCGCCCTACATATAGGAGCCCTCGGCAGTGATCCGGAGGCGCTAGCTCCCAGCACGTACTAGACATGTCCGCCGGACGGCATGTCACACATCACAGCGACCAGCCATCGCCCTTTTAACCCTTGCCGTAACCATGAGCTACTGAACGGAGGCATACGCCATCGTCTAACTTGAACGCTCAATTATGCTGAACGGCCTGCGCAATCCCGTCGCAACATGCGCGGCGGGGAAGCGAGCACGTGCAGAGCTCGGACTCCTAACAACTCTGGTCGCCTTTCTGCTCTTTGGAGTGGCGACTGCAGTGGGTAAGCGGTATCACCAGCCCCGCCCACCGCCCCCGCAACAGCAGCGTCGCCCCGCTAGCCCCGCCGCGGTCCCCCAGGGGCCCCAGCCACCCCCGGCCCTTGCTAACCACAGTACTTACAACAGTAGCCGAACGCTCCCTTCCCCCAGCCCCTGCATCTAACCCTGCAAGCCGCGGCGGTAACCGTGTCGAAGCTTGTCGCTCCTCTGCTCCGCCGAGCGAACACGCACCTTTCCGCTAGTACCTGACCCGTTTCTTGGCTTACGCCGGGGGATGCGGCCTGGCCACTCGTTGGTTCCCCCTTACCGCTCACGCCCAGCCCTAGCAGCTAGTCCAGCCCTCCCGACCGACCTTCCAGCCCAGCCTCAGTAATAGTACCCAGCAGCCCTTCCACCCCGCCCTGCCAGCCCGCGAGCCTCAGGCGGGGCCACGCGAAGCTAAGTAGCCTGCTGCTGGCTCCCCGCCGGCCCGCGCTCCACGGTCCTCGCTCTCAGCCCTCCCGGATAGAGCTCCCAGATTCTTCTGCCCCGTTGAGATGCCAACCCGCGCGCTGGAAGAGGCGAAAGCGCGCACCATCGCAAGCTAGCCCCCTGCGTGCCGGTAGTGCCAGCCACCCTTGCCTCACCCTGCCCCCAATCATCGCCTCACTCCGTCCGCCCCATGCCTCCATCCTGCCCTCCCCGCCCAGACCCAGCGGTCAACCAAGCTGCGGGGCGGACACCCTACGTTTCCTCCTCGGCGCCCGCCAACTGGTGCACATGCGGTGCTATCCAGGCAACGGATGGAGATACCAACACCTTCTTCCACAGTGGGCAAAATGACTATTACCCCTGGTGAGCGTGCAGCCGTGAAGCAGCAGGGGGTTTTATTTGCAGGACACACGTGCTGCGATATGGGCATGCACTCTCCCTGGGCCTGGGGCCGACGCACGTCAGCCTGCCGCAGACTGGCACCCGGAACCCGGAACCCGGAACCCGGAACCCGGAACCCGGAACCCGGAACCCGGAACCCGGAACCCGGAACCCGGAACCCGGAACCCGGAGGGCAGGCAGTAGTACGGTACAGCGCGCAGGCAAGCAGATAGACGAGTGGTAGTTCTCGGGGGCCCTCGCATCTCCATCTGCTGTTCCCCCGCAAATTATTTGAGCCGCCGCGTAGCAGTGCTCATGTGCGCATGAAAACTGCTGAGCCATGCATGGCCCGTCATGGGACCTATCCCGCCCTGCAGGCTGTCGATCGACCTTGGCACCCGGGTCCCGGTGAACCGTGTGTACATCTACCTGAGGTGGGCAGGCGGGGCCACGTGGGGAGGAGCAGCACACCGCAAGTTGCGCTTACTTTACAGAGAGGGAATGTCCGCTTGATGATCAGTCCATATGAAAGTGTTGTGATTGACCTGCATACACAGGAAGGACTGCTGCTGGACACGCCTGGTCAACGCCCAGCTCCGGGTTGGGGACACGGCCGTCACCAGTACCGCGTCAAACATATTCGCAAATGCCCTAGTCTGGACACAGACAACTGTCGCGACGGCCGCGGGTCAGATGCTGAACGCGTCGTTTAGCACGGTTTGGGGTCGGTGGGTGACGCTCCAGAATCTCAGCCCGGTGACGGCCAGCGATGCCGGCGCCTACTTCTTGGCCATCAACGAGCTGCAGGTGTACGGCGCTGCAGGTGAGGGGCCACGTACGGCTGGGGCACGTGTGCAGTACGCGCTCGCAAGTGCTGGCGGCTGTACACGAGACTGACGGGAGCATGCTTGCACGCACGCAGTGAGTTCACCGCCATCTCCTGCGCCCCCAACGCCACCATCTCCACCGCCTCGACCTCCTTCGCCACCTTCTCCCCCTCCTTTGCCGCCTTCACCGCCGCCTCCTTTGCCCCCTTCACCTCCGCCTCCTTCGCCTCGCCCACCCAGTCCCAGGCCGCCCTCTCCGCCGCCGCCTAGCCCAACGCCACCCCTGCCGCCATCCCCGGCCCCTTCCCCCCGGCCCCCCAGCCCTCCGTCTCCACCATCCCCCGCGCCGCCTTCGCCCACGCCGCTACCTCCCAGCCCACCTCCACCCCCTCCGCCGCCGCCGCCTCCGAGCCCGCCGCCGCCCCCTCCACCGCCGCCGCCGCCCAGCCCACCACCACCTCCCAGCCCACCGCCGCCCCCTCCACCGCCGCCGCCGCCCAGCCCACCACCACCTCCCAGTCCTCCGCCACCACCTCCCAGCCCGCCACCACCTCCCAGCCCACCGCCGCCCTATCCGCCGCCCCCGCCGAGCCCACCGCCTCCCCCTCCACCCCCTCCACCTCCCAGCCCACCGCCACCCCCTCCACCGCCCCCACCTCCCAGCCCACCACCGCCCCCCAGTCCTCCGCCCCTGCCTCCCAGCCCGCCGCCGCCCTATCCGCCGCCCCCTCCGAGCCCACCGCCACCCCCTCCACCCCCTCCACCTCCCAGCCCACCGCCACCCCCTCACCCGCCCCCGCCTCCCAGCCCACCACCGCCCCCCAGTCCTCCGCCCCCGCCTCCCAGCCCGCCGCCGCCCTATCCGCCGCCCCCCTCCGAGCCCACCGCCGCCCCCTCCGCCGCCCCCGCCTCCGAGCCCGCCGCCGCCTCCGAGCCCACCGCCACCTCCTCCGCCGCCGCCGCCTCCAAGCCCGCCGCCGCCTCCGAGCCCACCGCCGCCCCCTCCTCCGCCCCCACCACCCAGACCTCCCCCACCTCCCAGCCCGCCACCACCGCCCAGCCCACCGCCACCGCCGCCGCCGCCGCCTCCGAGCCCACCGCCGCCTTCGAGCCCTCCGCCGCCCCCACCTCCAAGCCCACCGCCGCCCCCTCCTCCGCCCCCCACCACCCAGATCACCCCCACCTCCCAGCCCGCCACCACCTCCCAGCCCACCGCCACCCCCTCCGCCGCCGCCGCCTCCGAGCCCACCGCCGCCTCCGAGCCCTCCTCCGCCCCCACCAAGCCCACCGCCGCCCCCTCCTCCGCCCCCACCAAGCCCACCGCCGCCCCCTCCTCCGCCACCACCTCCCCACCCGCCGCCACCTCCGAGCCCACCGCCTCCGTCGCCGCCGCCGCTGCCTTCTAACCCTCCGCCATCCCCTCCTACGCCGCCACCCGCCAGCCCGCCACCGTCACCGCCGCCACCGCCTCCCACGCCGCCGCCGCCACCTCCCAGCCCGCTGCCATTCCCTTCAGTGCCGCCGCCGTCGCCCCCTCCACCCCCGCCATCCGCTCCGCCGTCACCAAACCCCAGCCCACCGCAACCTCCCGGCCCGCCGCCGCCAGAACCGCCGCCGCCTCCCAGCCCAACGTCATCACCGCCGCCACGGCCACCTCTCAACCCACCAACACCTTCCAGTCCGCCGCCACCTCCTCCACTCCAATCCTCCAGCCCGTTGACGCCTCCCAGCCCGCCGCCACCTTCACCGCTGCCGCCACCTGACAGTCCGCCGCCGCAACCTCCGAGCCCGCCGCCACTGCCGCTCGGCCTCCCGGGGCTGCCTCCCAGCCCGCCACCTCCCACGAGCCCGCCGCCGCTGCCCCCTCCAAACCAACCGCTGCGCCCCGCTCTACCTGCACAGACAGTGCCCCAGCCAGCCCCGCCAAAGGCCTCCACTCCCTGGCCTAGCCCGCGCCCCAAGCCAGCGCTTCCGGCAGCCTTGATGCCAACGGTCCCTTCGCCACTGAACCTGAATCCGCCGCTGTCACCACCTGCACCTCCGCTGGCCGCCATACCACCCGGCCCGGGGCTCCCTGCTCCGTCCCCAAAGCCGCCAGGACCCACGGTTCCGCCGTTCGCGCCATCCCCGTTGCGGATCCTGGAACCGCCGCGCCCGCTGCACAGCTCGCCCCCAAACCCCTTTACGGCGGGCGTGGCCCCTCCAGGCGTCGCTACTCCACCACCTGCCAGCCCCGCCGGCGCCGCCGAGCCGCCGGTCGCCCCCAGATCTCCACCAGCCGCCTTTGAGCGCAGCCCTCCTCCTGCAGGACCACCGCAGTCGGCCCTGCCTCGTGAGCCGCCTGTTGGGCTGCTACTGCCCTCCGAGCCGCCAAGTCCACAGGTCTCGTCAGGGCCGTTGCCGCCGCCGTCTCTTCCGGTGCCTGATCAGCCCCTCCCGCTCGATCCGCCGAGGACGTCCTCGCCATCGCCTGACATCCTTCCACCCCAATCGCCGAGCATTCAGCCCCCATCACCGTCGCTGGGAGGATCACAGCCGCCGCCTCCGCCCCTGGAGGGGTCCGTTCCGCTGGCCCCGCCGCTGGAGGCATTACAGCCGTCGCCCGCGCCACTGGAAGGGTCTGCTTCGCCGCCGTCGCCACTGGAAGGGTCTGCTCCGCCGCCTCCGCCGTCGACGGAAGGGTCAGCTCCGCCGCCGCCGCCGTCGACGGAAGGGTCAGCTCCGCCGCCGCCGCCGTCGACGGAAGGGTCAGCTCCGCCGCCGCTGCTGGGGGGGTCAGTCCCGCCGCCCCCGCCGCTGCTGGAAGGGTCAGCTCCGTCGCCGCCGCCGTCGACGGAAGGGTCAGCTCCGCCGCCCCCGCCAACGGACGGGTCAGCTCCGCCGCCGCCGCCGGCAGAAGGGTCAGTGCCGCCGCCGCCGCCACTGGAGGAGTCAGTCCCACCGCCACCGCCAATGCTGGAAGGATCAGCTCCGCCGCCGCTGACGGAAGGGTCAGCTCCACCGCCGCTGACGGAAGGGTCAGCTCCGCCGCCGTCGACGGAAGGGTCAGCTCCGCCGCCCAGGCCGACCGAAGGGTCAGTTCCGCCGCCGCCGCCACTACAGGGGTCAGTCCCGCCGCCCCCGACGCCGGTGGAAGGGTCAGGTCTGCCGCCGCTAACGGAAGGGTCAGCTCTGCCGCCCCCGCCGACGGAAGGGTCAGCTCCGCCGCTGCCGCCGGCGGAAGGGTCAGTGCCGCCGCCGACGGAAGGGCCAGTGCCGCCGTCACCGTCGACGGAAGGGTCAGCTCCGCCGCCCCCGCCGACCGAAGGGTCAGTTCCGCCGCCGCCGCCACTACAGGGGTCAGTCCCGCCGCCCCCGACGCCGGTGGAAGGGTCAGGTCTGCCGCCGCTGACGGAAGGGTCAGCTCTGCCGCCCCCGCCGACGGAAGGGTCAGCTCCGCCGCTGCCGCCGGCGGAAGGGTCAGTGCCGCCGCCGCCGCCGCCGACGGAAGGGCCAGTGCCGCCGTCACCGTCGACGGAAGGGTCAGCTCCGCCACCGACGCTGGAGGGGTCAGTCCCGCCGCCCTCGCCGCCGCCGGAAGGGTCAGCGCTGCCGCCGCCGCCGCTGGAAAGGTCTGGTCTGCCGCCGCCGCTGGAAGGGTCAGCTTCACCTCAGCCGCCGCAGGAAGGGTCAGCTTCAGCTCCGCCGCCGCCTCCGGTCGAGGGTTCAGGTCTGCCGCCGCCGCACGAAGGGTCAGCTCCGCCGCCCCCGCCGCTGGAAGGATCTCAGCCGCCGCCCCCGCCGCTAGATGTGTCAGCGCCGCCGCCGCACCCTATCGAGGGTTCAGCTCCGCCACCGCCGCCGGCGCTACAAGGTTCAGATCTGCCGCCCCCGCTCGAAGGGCCAGCTCCACCGCCGCCGCCGCCTCTGGAGGGGCCAGCTCCACCGCCGCCGCCGCCGCCGCTGGAAGGATCAGCTCCGCTGCCGCCTCCGGTCGAGGGGTCAGGTCTGCCGCCGCCGCTGGAAGGGTCAGCTCCGGCGCCGCCGCCGCTGGAAGGATCTCATCCGCCGCCGCCACCGCTGGAAGGATCTCATCCGCCGCCGCCGCCGCTGGAAGGGTCAGCTCCGCCGCCGCCGCCGCTGGAAGCGTCCGCTCCGCCGCCGCCGCCGCCATTACAGGGGTCAGTCCCGCCGCCGCCACCTCCGCTGGAGAGGTCAGCTCCGCCGCCGCCGCCGCTGGAAGGGACAGCTTCGCCGCCGCCGCCGCTGGGAGGGCCGGGTCTGCCGTCACCGCCCCCTCCTTTGGCCGTCATTTCGCCTGAGTTCATTGCTGCAAACGTCTCTGATGCCGCCGGGTTCCTCCAAGTGTCGGAGGTGAGCCGCGCCCGCCACGACCGCACCCCACCCACATCGCTGTCCTCCCGTGCCGCTGTCCGCAATCAATACCATGGCGCCGGCGTGCATTTCAGCGCACTCCGCTTCATGTCTTCCCTCCCTGCCTCGCTGCACCACGCCTCGGCACTGCCCGCAGGATGTCGAGGTTCCCGCAGAGCTGGTCTCCGCCGACCCGGCCGCCCTCACGGCCCTGTTCCCCAACGCCACGAGCGTCACGGTGGTGGGCTCGCGTGTGCGTTTGGCCATAGACCTCGCTACCCCCGCCAACATTGCCGCCATGCTGGGTGCATCCGCCGGCGCAGGCGGCCTCGAGGTGCAGGTGCGTGCGACTGCCGCCTGCCCCCCTGGCCCAGTGGCCCGCGTTTCGTGACACCCATCGACGTAACTCTGGGTGTTTCGGCATCTGAGGTGGTCCGGCTGTCTGCCAAGCTGACGTTTCCGGTTTCCCTGGCTTACACGAGCAGCCCTCCACACGCAAAGCGCCAAGCAACTAGCAGGGCTCAATCCAACGAGCTCAATCCCATGTATGGCCCCACAGGTGGGCTGCACCGAGTCCTTCCTAACGGCGTTCCGCAACGCCCTCACCACCCGCTCCAACATCTCATCCACCATCCTCGCCAACATTACCTGCGTTGCCAAACCAACCCCGTCTTTGGCGCGCCGCCTGCACCACCAAGGAGACGCCGAGGCCCCTGCTCGCTTTGCCGTGCAGTCTCGCCAACTCCAGCAGGCCTCCCCCGCTGGCTGCGACGCGCCCAGCCTTACGCTGGGCGCCAGCCTCGCTGTGCCCCTCAATGACACCCACGACTCTGCGTACTACCAACAGGTACGGCGCGGGCGGGCGTGTGGGGTTTTGGGAGGGGGGATTCCTCATCCCCATGTACGACCCATGTGCGATCCTGCCCGACCCGACCCCTCACTCCATCCCGCGGTAATTCCATCCCACAGCAAGTGTCGCTTGCGATCAACGCCTGGTCGGCTGAGGCCACGGCCGCTGCGTCCGGGTCCAGCGCGGCGGGCACGACACAGCCGCTGCAGCTGTGCCCCGTCACCAACGCATCAGTCACCACCACGACCCAGGTACGGCGGGACACGCGCGTGCCGGTACGGCAGCACGTACAGCTGTGATCCGTCAAACTCTTCAAATTGTCCCTGCTGCTGAGTGAAACCTGTACATGCACTCTTGCATCACCGTATGGTGACCCGCGTCACAGGTCCGTGTGCTGTTCGAGGTGCCGCTGAGCAGCAGCGGCGCGGCCAGCCTCGCCCTGGCATGCGACTCGGGCGACGCAGGCGCCACTCTGGCGGCCTTGGGCTTCGCCAGCGGCGGCAGTGCGGCGGTCTTTGCCTGCAGCGTGCGCGGCACCACCGCGACGCAGCAGAGCGGCACGGGCGGCAGTACGGGAGCTCCGACTGAACCCGCGCGGCTGGTGCGTGGGCGGACGGCCTGCTGGGGGCACACAACCGTATTTTGCGTGGCGGCGGGCGGGGAGGCTTGCTCCACCCCCCAGAACGCCGCTGCTGGCCCGAAGCGACGGGAGCTAAGCTCGATAGATGGATAAGTCTTTACCGTGCGTCGTTACCGGTGCCGCTCCGCCTGCTGCCCTGCAGGCTACTGCGGACTCGGAAGGCTCCGCTCCTTCCCCCCCGAACGCGGCCGGTGCCGGCCCTAGCTCCTCGAGTGGCGGCAGCAGCAGCACGACGGGTGCCATCGTCGGAGCTGTCATCGGTGCGCTCGCGGGCGTCGCCATACTGGCCGTGATCGCACTGGTCGTGGTTAAGCGGCGGCAGAAACGACAGGTACGTACCGTAACGGCAGCAGGTCATCACGTGTGCACGTGGCATGCCGGGGCACAGCGGGGCCGTGCGCGCCCGTTCGGACGATGCGTCTCACCAAATGCCATTCGCAAGCCCGCCAGCCACACGTGCCCACCACACTCCCCGCCCTTTGGCCCGCAGAGGGAGTTCCAGGCTGGATCGGCGCCGGAGCCCGGGTGGGGCGCCCCGGCGGAACCTGCCCCGGCGGCCGCCGCGGCCTCTGCTGGGCTGGCCATGCGGCCGCCCTCAGCCGCCGGCAGCAGCGGCTCTTGCCGGCAGTCGCCGTCGGCCGTGCGCGCCGCCGCCCCGTCGCCGACCGAACCCAGCGCCAGGGCTGCGACTGCGCCAGAAGTCGCCGAGTTTCCGTCCGCGTTTGCGGATCCCACATTCCACGCTGTTGCGAACCCCGCCTTTGAGGATGGCGCCGGCGGCGGTGACGACGCAGCGGCGGGCCCAACCCCGGCCGCCGCGGAGGGCACCAGCAGACGCGCTCTCAGCGGTGGCGGCGGCGGCGCTGGGTCCACTTCGGGGCCTGCCTCGGCCGCCGCACCCGCGGCGTTTGGCGCCGCACCCACCTCCCTGGAGTCACGGGGCTCAGGGGACGCGGGGGCGGGGCAGCAGAGCGCGTGGGCCGCCCTCGGCTCTCCGCACTCCGTGCCCTGCCCCAAGCCGCCCACCGCTGACGGCGCCAGGCCCAGCCGCAGGCCCATGTGGGGCCCATCGAGGCCCGGCAGCGCGGCGGGCTCGGCCCTCGCCAGCCCCTCCTCCGGGCCCCGCTCGGGCCACCTCGGGCCCGAGGTGTCAAGCCGCAACGCCATGTACGCAGGCAGGCCCTCTAGCGGAGGCGGCCAGCGGTCGGAGGCGGGGCTGGAAGATACGGCTGAGCCGGGCTCGTGGGGCCGGCACGGCCCGCCCAACCCCTCCCAGCTGTCGGGTCTTGACTCCCCCATGCTGTCCGTGCCGCCGCTGGCTGCGGCCGCCGGCGCGGCGTCGGCAAGCGCCGCCGCCGCTGACGCCTCGTCGAGGCCCGCCTCCCGGCAGGCCAGCCGGCCCCTCATGTTGGCCTCGCCCGGGGCCCGGTCGGGGGCCTTTGACTCGGCGCCGCCAGCGATGAGAAGCGCTGCAAGCGTGGGTGAGGAGCCGGCGTCGGCGACGGGAGCGGCGGCAGCAGCAGCGCCCTTCGGCCGCGGTTCCGCAGGCCGGCCCGAGTCGCCCCTCCGCTCCGGAACGGGCGCGGGCTCTGCTGGCGGATCGCCCCGCCTCGGAGGCTCGCCGCTCAGCTCGATTCGCTCGCTCTTCAGCAAGACGCCTGCGAGGGTCTCTGGCTCCGGCCAGCCCCCCTTCAGTGCGCTAGACGATGAGGGCGAGGGCGGCAACGGTTCGCCTTCCGCTGCGACGGCTGCGGCGAAGAAGCGGCACCGACTGCGCGTGATGGCGACGGCAGCTCAGCACCCGGCAGCCGGCCCCGCTGCTGAAGAGCTGGAAGCAGAGGGCGCCGGCGGCGCCGGGGAGGGTGAACTACCCACCGTTGCTTCGGCACCAGTGCACACGGCGGCGTGGGCCCCGCCGCAGCCGCCCAAGCGGATGCGAGGCCTGACAACTCTGCGCGTGAGCGGAGACACGCCGCGCGAGGAAGAGGGTGGGGCGGAGCACAGCACCGTCGATGCCATCGGCGACGACGAGGGGCTGACGTCGCCCGAGGACGGCGCCGCCGCACGGAGCCGAGCCCTGCCTCCGTCCGACGCCATGGGCCAGCCCACGCCGCTCACTCCGTCTGGCCTCGTCCCTGGGTCCAGCAACCCGACACCCCGGGGTGCACGTGCACACTCCGGCGCCGGATGGCTCGGCGGCGCGGAGCCCTCCTCCGCCTCCGCCGCCAGCCAGCGGCCCCAGTCGCCCTGGGGCCGCGCCCAGGTCCCCAGCAGCCCCGGCCCAGATGACGCCTCGCTCCTGAGCCCGGCGACCAAACCCGGGGCGCTGCCCGGAGTTACCAGCATGGCCCGGGTCCCGGGGCGGGCGGTGCCGGAGGCCAGGCGCTTGGAGCCCAACCTCTCGGTGACGGCGCCCAAGTCAGGCACCAACTGACATGACCTGGTTGGCTTCAGGCGGCGGAGAGCTCTCCGTCCTCTGCTGGGAGACCGTGAATCTGGCCCTAATAATGGAGCGTGCGGGGTGCAACTAACTCCTTGTAACAGCTATCTGTTTGTTTGTCTAACATTCGCTGTATGCTGAGGGGCCAATGTGGTTCTCCGTTGTTTGTATCAGTCTGATAGCAGTATTGTGCATCTGCCTGCATCTTGCAAATGCCCAATAATCGTTGGCGGAGGGCCATATGCCCGCTGATTCATAATAACCAAGGGTAGTCCTCTTGCTGCTGTGGCGCTGCGCCATACCAGTAGTAGCTGCTGCCGGCTACGTACCTATTGAAAGCGAGAGCAACCATGACACGCACGGGCCAGGTTATCATGGCCAAGGCGCTTCCGCTTTGCAGCTCAAACAGTGCTGCAACCATGCACCGATGCGCCACACATCCAAGTCATGGTGTCCGCTGCACAAGCTCGACTCAAGTTTGCAGTGCTTGCAGCGCCACAACCGCAACGCACTCTTTCTCAATCTCGTACTCGCCCGACGCAAGCCCCCCCTCATCTCCCCAGCACAGCAGCACTGCCCATCGGCAGCCAGCCCTCATCACACGCCCTCCCTGGCGGGCCCTTGCTGCAAAGACTTCAGCGAGCCAGACCAGCTGCTGATAAGCAAGAGTCATGGCATGCCTCTGATGCCAGGCAAAGCTACTAGGACGACAACTGCAAGTGGCACGACGTGTGTGGCCCCACGCACAACCCAGACGTGCCCTCGGGCCTGGGCACCTCTACCACCAGCTCATCTCCGTCCATGTAGCCACCTGAGGCTTTTCAACACTGTACAGTCAGCCAAGTTCGCCACATTCAGACGTCCGCCCGATGCCCATCCCTACTGCTCTTCACGCCTGGGACTCCCTTACAAGCGCTGGCGTCCAGAGCTAGCAATCTACCGAGCGCAAATCCAAGCCCCAACGCGGCTTGCCCTCATGACACCTCCCACATGCCAGGCGCCCAATCTGCCCCTCCGGATTGCCGTCCATGCACCGTTCCGCAGCGTATGCACGTAGAGATTGAAGGGGCCTGCTTGCGAAAAGGCACACAAGAAACTGCGCCGACCAGGAGCTGCAGTCCCGCTCGCCCCCACGCTGCTGTTCTCTTGGTCCCTGCTCCTCACTCTGGGTCCCGCTTTACCCTCACACGCCCCCGCTCCTCCGCCTGCACCCCGCCGGCCCCCGCCAGCCCCATCTTCCTGTCTGCCCCGGCGCCCCCCCCGCCCTCACCCCCACCCGCCCCCTCCACGTCCACGACCTCCGCCTCCTCCGCCGCCAGGTCCACCACGTCAGCAGCGCCCAGCTCCACAGCGGCCAACCGCGCAGCCGCCAGCTCAGCACCGTACAGCGGCAGGAGCATGCTGAGGGCTGCGTCGCGAGCGCTGGTGTCGCCCCCGGGGAGTCGCTGAGAGACTTCTAGTACCCGCAGCACCTGGAGCAGCTCCCGGGCCTTAGCCTCCTGCAGGGCCTCAGCTGCGCCCACCTCCTCCCGCCGCCGCTTGCTGGGAGGACCGCCAGCGCTGCCCCCGCCCGCCTCCTCCCACAGGCGCTTCAGGTGCGGCCACAGCCAGGGGTAATGCAGCGATGCGGGGGCGTAGTGCGCGGCCTTGGCGGCCCGAGCGTGGCTCTGCAGAGCTGCCCCCAAGCGCTCGATGCCCGTCCCAATGAACTTGCGTTTCAAGCTGTCGAGCTCTGCGGCGTCGAAGGGCCTCGCCAGGGCCTGGGTGTAGCGGTCTCGCAGGTTGGGCCCATCGGGATCGGGCTTCATGAAGGACGGGGCTGCAGTGGCTGCGTTCCGAGGGCCTCCCTTAGGCCTGCTTGCACGAAGGGTTGGCCCCGCCGCCGCTGGCAGCAAGGGCGCTGTGGCCGTGGCGAGTGCCTGGATCAACGGGAGCGAGATGGGGTACGGTTAGCGCCCGGTAAGGAGCGCCAGCTTCTGCCCCCATCCTTTCCTCCTAACGCCCCACCTGCCCCCAAGCTCCGCTCTGTCCCCTTGAACATGATTATCGCTCCCCCACCCCTTCAGGCAGGACAGCTTCCCCTGCTCAGCCCCTCGTCCTCCGCTCTGCCCTCGCCGCAGCCTGCCAAACCCGCCCAAGAGCACACCACACATACCTGCAGCGCCCCTGCACGGCTCCGCCGAAGTGGGGGATCAGCGCCGTTGCCGGCCGCTGCTGCCTCCTGTGGGGAAGGACAGTAAATGCGTGTTCAGCTGCCTGTCATGGTTCGAGAGGGCTCTTATCGGGCTTGGGCCATCGCAGCTCCTGTTGCTAGGTCAACGGACCACCACATGGCTCAGGTTACTGCTGTTTTTGACTCTCAGGTGACCCTTCTAACCCTTGCTCGGGGCGGGCCAGCCTCTGCGGGCGCCACCTGAGCTGCTCCTCGCCGGTAAGTACAGCTCAACAGGCCGCAAGTACCTGCTCTGCTGCCCCTCCTTTCAATAAAGCCCACTTGCCTGATCCTGCTGCTGCGCCGCTTGCTCTTGGGCCGGGGCCGGTGGCTGCAGGGGAGGGGGGCCATGCTGCGGTGTACGGAGAGCAGGTGCAGTGCAGAGGTGAGTGGGAGCTTGGGGGAGGAAGTACAAGCAGTCCGGCCAGAGCGCTTGGCCCTCAGCCGCATCGTCAGACGCAGAGTGCGGCGCTGGGTGCGGGAGCCTACGATCGCGCAAGGATTGCGAGGGGGCTGTACACACCTGCGGTGCCCCGGCCCGGCTGGTTGCGGCCGCGAAGGGACCAGCGCCCGCATCTTCTGCCGCGCCTTGAGCCTCCCATACCTGGGTACGCGGGATGCGGGATGCAGGGGTGCAGAGGCATGCAGATTAGCCGCAGGCCGGACATCTTGGCCGACTCAACCAGTACGCGCGTCGGCGCGGGTCACATCGGCACGAAATGGCCCCGCCGCTCCCCCGCACCGTCACGGCCTCCGGAGCACCCATCATGCCGCCATCACTGCCACCGCCAGCGCCCCCCAACGCCGCTGGCACGGGCAGCGGGCGGACCACGGTGATGGGCGAGGGTAGTTGCTCGTGTGGTGCAAAGTTCTCGCCGCTGAACAGGAGCAGGTCGCCATACGATGTGACCGCCCCTAGGTCGCCGCTGGGTAGGATGGACAGCTGGCGCACCCATTCAGACTCGTCTACCTCCAAGCGCGGGAAGCAGCCCCGCATCAGGGTGGTGACGGCGCCGCCAGCGTCCATGCAGCGGAGGTCTGCTACATCGGCGATCAGCAGGCGGCCGCCCGACACCGGCAGGAGGGCAGTGATCTCAGCAAAGTGCACCACTGTGCCCATGCCGTTGACGCTGCCTCTCTCCTCCCAGTTTCCCGCCACCAGCTCCACTCCGCCGCTGCCCTCGGTGCGCACACGGCACACGGCGGTGCTCGTTGCCGCCCACAGCATGCCGGCGGCTGGGTCGACGGCCAGGGCCCGCCGAACGCTGGGCCATGGGCCTGGCGCCTCTGCCCCGGCCAGCGTGGCCACCTCGCCGGTCCGGGTGTCCAGGTGCCGGATGCGGTCCTGGTCACCCACCCTCAACCGAACGTCAGCCAGCCACACGCTGCCTTGGCTGTCGGCAGCGAGGGAGTAGACTGCGCTGATGCGTGCAGCCTCGTCAGCCTCGGGCTCTGATGTCATCGCAGTGCTGATGCGGTTGCCGGTGCTTAGCTTCCTGATGGGCTGAGAGTGGCGATAGCATTGGAAGAAGACGCTGCCGGTGGCGGGGTCATGGACGGCATGACGGTGGCCCCACAAGGAGTCATCGCGACGCTCTCTCCAAGATGCGAGCCTCTGCCCCAGCTTGGGGTTTTCACCATGGCCCCTGGCTCCCTTGAGTTCGTAGACGTGCGCGACCCCACGGGCGTCGTCGGCCCCGTCCCCCAGCTCGCGAGCGCCTGCCTCCTCCACGAAGACCAGCGCCTGACCGGGACCGCCGCCGGGACGCCGCCGAACCACCAAGCCGTGCGTGGATCTGCATGCCCAGCCACAGCGTGCGGCAGCTAAGCCGTAAGGCCGCACGGCCGGAGCCTGATGCCACCTGGTCGCATGGTGGGGAAGCAGGGGCAGGGCGTCAGAAAACATCTACAGGGGAAGCCATTTCCGTCCATTGCTTGTGCAGCACGGAAATCCCTGGTTCTTACCTGCATCGCCACCGCCCCGCATGGCGAGGGTGCGCCGCCGCCAGGCGCCAGCCGACTCCGGGCTTTGCGCTTGCCGACCGCGAAGGCTCTCAGCCGCTCCGCCACGTCCGCCAGTCCGTGGGCGTCCGCCCACGCCAGGTCGGACAGCACGCTGGCGGGCGTGGCGGCCGCCGCCAGCCGCTCCGTCAGCGCAGCCACCGCCCCGCCCATCAGCAACCGCCCCGCCAGCGCCGCGGTGGGGCGCAGCAGCTCAGGCGGCGCGTCCACAAGCGCAGAATTTGCCCCCGACAGCCCAAGGGAGGTGCCGTACATGTACGACAGCAGGTGCGCGAAGGCGGCAGGGTCTGCATCGGGCAGAGACACCTCCGCCGCACCGCTCTCCTCGAAGCCTCCGCCGGGGGCCAGCAGCCGGGCGATGTACTCCGAGCCGGCCGCCAGGACGGAGCGCTGGACCGGGAACGCCCGGTCCCCCACCCGCACCGTCACAGCCCCGGAGACGGCCGCTGTGTTGCCCGCCATGCCCCTGCCATCGCTGCTGCCAGCGCCCTCCTCCGCTGCTGGCGGCGCCAGGAGGCTCAGCAGGCGATCCGTGGAGGCGGTGGGGGGCTGGTGCGGCTGCTGGTGTTGAGCTGCTGGAGCGAAGTCCCCGCCGCTGACGAGGGTCAGTATGCCGGGTTGTGCAACGGGTGCCAAAGCACCGCTGGGCAGGAGGATCATCGCAGCAACGCCACTGGCACCATAACAGCCCCACAGCAGGGTGGTGACTGCACCGCCAGCGTCCATGCAGCGGAGGTTAAAGCCATCGGCGATCAGCAGGCGGCCGCCCGACACAGGCAGGAGGGCCCTGATGGTCTCGAAGCGTGCCGCCAAGCCGCTGTCGTCGGCGCTGCCCTCAATCCACAAGTCGCCCGCCACCAGCTCCACACTGCCGCTGCCCTCCGTGTTCACACGGCACACGGCACAGCTGGTCGCCGCCCACAGCGTGCCGGCGGCTGGACCAACTGCGAGTCCCCGCCAGCACAAGTTGCTTGGCGCGTCCGCCCCTTCAAGGGTGGTCACGGTCCCAGTGCGGGTGTCCAGGCGCGGGATGCGGTTCTCATCACCCACCCACACGCCGCCGCGGCAGTCGGCGGCGAGAACTTCAATGCCACTGAAGCGTGCCTCCGGGCCAACGCCGTCCGCAGAGCCCGCGGCTTCCGCTGACCCCGCCACGCTGCTGACGCGGTTGTCGGCGCCGATTTTACTGAGGGACGTGAGTGAGGAGGCAAAGAAGACAGCGTTTGAAGTGGGGTCGTAAGTGGAAAAAGCTTCGTTCCTCGGTGCCATACTGTAACACCCACGACGCCAGCCGCGGCGTTAGGTTGAGGGTGCCGCTGTGACTCGCGGCTCCCTCCAGTTCGCGGATACCTCCTCCGCTCGTGAAGATCAGCGCTTGGTCCGGGCCACCTCCGGGTCGGGGGCGCACCACCGAACCGAACACACGTCCAACAGACACGGTCCGCCAAAAGAGCACCATGGTGCAAGTCACTGGGAGTTCGGTTCGGGCGATGCTGAAGTCTCTCCTGAGCCTCAACACAAGGTGATTAATCCGATACCTGTGCACGGTACGGGATGGGAAGCATTCAGCGGAGGGGTTAAGTGTGAACCCGGAGCGGGGATGTGTCGACTTACGCGGGACCCGCACGCAAGACCACACCCGGCTAAAGCTGCGCCTGAGTCAAAACCTCTACACGCAACCGTGATGCTAGGGTATGCTCTAGCGACGTCAGCCAGAAGGCCCTATCGCCCTGGGCGGGCCGATTGTCACCCCGTGGCACCAGCTCCTGTGCCGGTGCCAAAGCGGACGCGTGTCTGCGACAACTCACTTCCTGTATATGCTCCTCGCCCCCCATGCTTGACGTTGACGAGAGCGATGTCGGCAGTTGCCAACGCTATACGATGCAGCTGCTCTAAATGTGATGTAACTGCGGTGGCAAAGATATGCAAACCTATGGTAAAACAACACGAAAGAAGGCGCCGTCGGTGGCGTGCAAGCACCGTAACTGCCCCATGTTGCGGGTGCCGACTTCGAGATACCCGCTCAAGCCCGCACCGACAGCGATGTTGCTACCTAGCCTAGTGCACTCAGGTCCTTGTGCAGCCCTTGTATGCCACGTTTCGAGTACGGTTACGCCGGCCGAGTGTCCGGAAACCTCCCTCGGCGCCAGGGACGCTCGGATGCCCCGGCTAACCCAGCCGGGCTCCAGCTGGGGGCCCTACGCCGAGGTCGCGCAGGCCGGGGGCGCGTGAACGCGAGCGGTCGCGAAGACGTCCAATTCTGCCGAGCAGCCATCTTCGCGCACAGAGGCCCTGGAACCGGAGGACCGCGCTGAGGGCCTGACTAGTGAGCAGGGGAACGCACTGTCGCGCGCCCGTACGCGGAAGACGCGGCCCGAACGCCGCGCGAGCGCGCTCGGCCTTCAGTTACTTTGCGGGTTAATTACGCGGCGTCCTCGCGGCCCCGTCCGCAGTTTAAGCGAAGAGTTACGCCAGCCTGTAAAGGTTCAGCCCCGTAACGACCTGCCGCGAGGCCCCCACAGAGACCTCTTCGGCCTGCTCGGCCGTCCCCCGAACGGCGTCGCGGGGCCGCATTTCGCAGGCACTCAGCTCTGAGTACATTCGTTATACACCCATGTGATTGGCCGTCTAGGCCAAATTCCCCCGCAGTGTGGAAGCAACGAGCATCACATCTAGCAACTCGCGACGCACCGACGTGCTCATCTCGCACCTCCTCGCACCTACATTGCCTTCGCATGCGCTACATAAGCCGACCTCACATCCGCCGGTGCAATAGTCGCCATGTCCACTTCACGCCCGATTGCCCCCTCCGGCAGCCCCCCCGGCCCCGTCAGCGATTGAAGGGACTGGCAGTCCCTTCAAGAGCTGCACCACTACACCGGAGGTGTTTCACAGGAGAAATAGTTGCACACTTTGTTCGCTGGTCGGCGTGCACACGTGTTTCGCCCTGCGTCCAACCTCCGCCCCCTGTCCCCTCGAAGCTTCGCGCGGAGCGCACCACACGGCCCCGCGCTTTGCACCGCGCCTGCACGCATCTACCGCTGCCCAGCCATTGTAGGGCTCGGCCCTTTATCAAGCTTCGAGGAAGCTGGCACCCATCTTGTTCTTCCCTACGCCCCAGCGCCTCGCTGACCGCCGGCACGGAGGCGGCCACGGTGGCCCAGTCGGAGGGACTCGCAATGCCCTTGTGGCCTGTGGCGGGGCGGGCGAGGAGACCAGGGCAGGGGTTGTCAAGCATGCGTCGACGGGCCCCACAGGCGTGACAGGCAGCTCAGCGCCGTCATGCTGCTGAGGCAGAGAATGCATGCACTCGTGGCTTTGGTCCCGCGCTCCCACGTCCCACCAGGCTGCACCAGGTTGAACATCAGTGGCTGTCATGGCCCCCGGCGCTCGCACCTGAGAAACGCCCCAGGTTGAAGTCACCAGCCTCACAGGACCAAAGTGACACCCTGCCCCCTGCCCTCCCCTCCCCCCCCCCCCCCCCCCACATACACACCTAGTAGAACTTGGGCCCCCCCATGAGCACCCCTCCACCCCTGCCCCGAGCGCGACTTCCCCTAGTGTGCTCCCTCGCCAAGCTCAGTTACCCCGCCCACGTGGAGCCATGTCCAGTGGCCGATCAGCGATAAGGCGAGAGGCTATGACATGAATTGGGCGCTCATATCACTGCGGCCTGGGCCTTAAGTATGTGCAGCTGGCTGTGTGTACAGGGGGGGAAGCAACGTGTGGGAACCTGGAAGGAGTTTGATGGCTCGCGAACATAAGGCCATGCATTGTCATACACTTGGGGTGCGCCGTCCGGTGCTGGCGAGTGCTCTGGGCCACTGAAACAAACATGCAGCACCCCCCCGGGGTCCCCTGATGAAACCCGCCAGGCCCCCCCAACCAACGACCCTGTACCGTACTTTGCCCCCCCCCCTGGTGTGCGCTGCACGTACCGGTAAGTGATATCCAGCCAGCGGGTCAGCCTGATGCGCCCTTGCCTGCTATGCCTATGGCTAGCCCTCCCCTCCCCCACCCCTCGCCTTCCCAGCAGCTGCCCCCCTCGTGCCCGCCTGGTACACGCCCCTCATGATGGTCGGTTGAGCAATTCCTGCCGATGCCCCATCAAGGTAACAGCTTGCTGCATGCCGTCAGCGCCGGCAACTACACGCTCACACTCACTGAGGTGAGCAGTCCTTCGAACACTGAAGCGTTGCCGCTGACCCACCACACAAGCCATCCTGCACACACACGAGTACAAATTGGTGGCACAGCCACGTCAGGTATACCAAACACAAGTACGCACTGTGGGCTACCAGGCCCGGTACTTGGACCTGATTGGTCCCAGGTGCAAGGCGCCTCCAGCACCTAGGCCCCCAACGCCTGTGCTCAGCCTGCTTGGCGGTTCTGGCCTTGAAGTGCCCATCACCACATCATGCAGTACATAATCTGCCTATCGGGAAAGATGCAAGGCGTGACTTCTAAAAGTGCCCTGCCCGGTCTGTTGCGATGCACCTACAACAAACGCTGTGCACCCTCTTGCCCTTGGGAGCAAACGGAGCGGGCCACACGAATCTTGCCCGCTCGGCCCTGACTCCCATGCCAGGAAGCCCAAATGAATGGATGAAAGGGCCCTTCACGACCCAAATGGTGAATTCAGTAGGTACATAATACCGCGCCTGTCGATCCCGTCGCAGCTAGTTGGCCGGGGGCGATGCCCAAACTCAACCAACGCCAACCCCTTCCACAGGGCATGGGGGGCAAGCCCCCGACCAAGTCAACGCACGACAGAACAGCAGGCGTCACTACCAGGCAAGTGCCCGGACTTAGAAAGCACAGCTACAGTGGCGTGGTAGCCGCAGAGAACCCCAGGGCACCCCGAACAGAGCAGCCTCCCACCCAACCCCACCAAGCCACAGCTGGACCCAAGCCCACCTCAACCCAGCCACCACCACCCAGCAGGGCCCAAATCCCACTCGCCACCCCCAGCCGCCGCACAGCTACCCCTGCCCCTCAGACTCCAGGCGAGCGAGGAGGAACCGCTCCCAGCTAGCTAGGACAGTCTCCGCATCCATGTCAGGCGTCCACCCAACGGCCTGTGCCATCAGCTGCACGTCCACACCCGACTCCGCCGCCAGCGCACGCAGGTACTCCGGGCCTGCAGGGCCGACAGCCGCTAGCGCTGTGGCTGCGGAGGGGGCGCCAGGCGCAGGGGGGGCCGCAGCAGGGAGGGGCGCGGGCGGGGAGCTGCCACCGGGGCCACGGCCGTCGGCAGTGAGGGCGACCTTGGCGGGGCGCGGCGGCAGCCACTCCAGCCCGCCTCGCTCCAGCGGGGGAGCCTGCAAGACCAGGGGGCCCACGGCCGGGTCTGCGTCCATGGTTTCGGCTGTTGCAGCGCCCCGGGCTTCATCCGCCGCCGCAGTGATGGGAGCGACGGCGGGGGCCGGAGCCGGCGCGAGTGAAGGGGCCACGACCGCAGGAGCGACCGGGGCAGGGGCCACAGCCGCCGCCGCAGTGATGGGGGCGACGGCGGGGGCCGGAGCCGGAGCGGGTGAAGGGGCCTCGGCCACGACCACAGCTGCACTCGGGGCAGGGGCCTCAGCCGCCGCCGCGGTGGGTGCGACGACGGGGGCCGCCGGGGGGGCCGCGGCAGGGGCCACCGTGGGGGCTGCGGTCGGGGCCACAGCCTCCACGGGAGTCTGGTGGAGTAGCGCGGGGGCCGCCTGAAGCTGCGGGCGCTGCTGCCCCAACTCCTCTAAACTGCTTGACTCCAGGGCCTTGCGCTTGCGGGCCGCAGCCCTTAGCCGCTCCGCCAGCTCCGTCATGCCGTGAGAGTCCGCATACGCCAGGTCGGACAGCACGCTGGCGGGCTTGGCGGTAGCCGCCCGCTGCTCCAGCGCAGCCGCCATTGCACCGCCCTTCCGCAGCCGCTCCGCCAGCTCTGAAAAGCCATTGGCCTTCGCCCAAGCCAGGTCACGCAGCACGGTGGCGGGAGTGGCGGCCGCCGCCCGTTGCTCCAACAGAGCCGCCATCGCACCACCCTTCCGCAGCCGCTCCGCTAGCTCTGGTAAGCCATTGGCCTTCGCCCAAGCCAGGTCGGCCAGCACGGTGGCGGGCCGCGCGGCCGCCGCCCGTTGCTCCACCAGAGCTGCCATCGCATCGCCCTTCTGCAGCCGCTCCGCCAGCTCTGAAAAGCCATTGGCCTTCGCCCACGCCAGGTCGGCCAGCACGGTGGCGGGCGTGGCAGCCGCCACCCTCTGCAGAGCCGCCATCGCACCACCCTTCCGCAGCCGCTCCGCTAGCTCTGGTAAGCCATTGGCCTTCGCCCAAGCCAGGTCGGCCAGCACGGTGGCGGGCCGCGCGGCCGCCGCCCGTTGCTCCACCAGAGCTGCCATCGCATCGCCCTTCTGCAGCCGCTCCGCCAGCTCTGAAAAGCCATTGGCCTTCGCCCAAGCCAGGTCGGCCAGCACGGTGGCGGGCGTGGCGGCCGCCACCCTCTGCAGAGCCGCCATCGCACCACCCTTCCGCAGCCGCTCCGCCAGCTCTGGTAAGCCATTGGCCTTCGCCCAAGCCAGGTCGGCCAGCACGGTGGCGGGCCGCGCGGCCGCCGCCCGTTGCTCCACCAGAGCTGCCATCGCATCGCCCTTCTGCAGCCGCTCCGCCAGCTCTGAAAAGCCATTGGCCTTCGCCCACGCCAGGTCGGCCAGCACGGTGGCGGGCGTGGCAGCCGCCACCCTCTGCAGAGCCGCCATCGCACTGCCCTTCCGCAGCCGCTCCGCCAGCTCTGGTAAGCCATTGGCCTTCGCCCAAGCCAGGTCGGCCAGCACGGTGGCGGGCGTGGCAGCCGCCGCCCGCTCCTTCTGCAGGGTTGCCAGTGCACCGCCCCTCCACAGGCGCTCCACCAGATCCGTCAGGCCGTGATCGTCCGCCCACGCCAGATCGGACAGCACGCTTGCGGGCGTGGCGGCCGCCGCCAGCCGCTCCGTCAGCGCCGCCACCGCACCGCCCATCAGCAGCCGCCCCGCCAGCGCCGCGGTGGGGCGCAGCAGCTCAGGTGGGTCGGGAGAGAGCTCAGCGCAAGACGCGACGTTCTGCAGGAGCTGAGAGGCGGCTGCCGGCTGCCCATGAAACGTTTCGTTGTACATGTACAACAGCAGGGGCTGGAAGGCAGCAGGGTCTGCGTCGGGTAGCGCCACCTCCACGGGACCGTTCTCCATCAAGCCTCCGTCGGGTGCCAGGACCCAGGCAAAGTACTCCGAGCCGGCAGCCAGGACGGAGCGGTGCGCTGGGAAGGCCCGGTCCCCCACCCGCACCGTCACATCTGTAGAGGTTGCAGACGCGCCGCCGCCAGCGCCTTCCGCCGCCGCTGGCAGGTTCGGCGGGCGGGCTGTGGCGGCGGTCCCGCGCTGCTGCGTCGGCGGTGTTGGCTCCCCCCTGCTGATCAGCAGCAGGCTACCGTCCCCGTCGGCCGCCGCAAGCCCTCCGCCAGGCAGGGGGACCCACTGGCGTACGGCATCCCTGCCTTTCGACTGCCACGTCACCAGGTCTCCGTTGGGCAGGAGAGCCTCCCGCTGCACACCCGCCTCAGACTGAGGCAGGCAGCCCCGCAGCAGGGTGGTGACGGCGCCACCAGCGTCCATGCAGCGGAGGTGGGGGCCGTCGGCGATCAGGAGGCGGCCGCGGGACACGGGCAGGAGGGCCGTGATCTCTTTGAACCGGGCCCTTGGCTCCCTGCCGTCAACAGCGCCGGCCTGCGCCCAGTCCCCCGCGACCAGCTGCACCCTTCCGCCGCCCTCCGTGTATACCCGGCACACGGCGGTGAGGGTTGCCGCCCACAGCGTGCCGGCGGTGGGGTCGAAGGCAAGGGCAGACCAGGCTTGCATTTCCCCTGCCAGCGTGGTCACCTCCCCGCTGCGGGTGTCCAGGCGCCGGATGCGGTACGTGTCCGCCACCCACACGCCGCCGCGGCCGTCGGCTGAGAGGGAGGTGATGCGGCTGAAGCGCGCCGCCCTCCCGACCCCATCCGCAGAGCCCGCGGCCTGCGCAGACCCCGCCACGGGGCTGACTGCGTCTTGCGAGACGAGCTTGCTGATACAGGTGCTGGACGAAGCGAAGTAGACAGCGCTCGTAACGGGGTCGTAGGTCGGACGCACTTCCTTGCTGGTGGTGCCCTCACACGACGCGAGCTTGCGTCCCAGCTTGAAGTCCCCGCGGCGGCTCGGTACTGCTTCCAGCTCTTGAATGCCTCCCTCCCGAGTGAAAACCAGAACTTGGTCTGGGCGGCCGCCGGCTCGGGGCCGCATGACCAGGAGTTCCGCGTTCTGCGTACGACCACGGCCGAGCGATAGCACACGGGAGGTGAGGGCGGGCGCCGAGCTCGGTGCCGCCTGTGGGCAGGGGAGGTAGGGGGCAGGGAGAGCAGGTAGGCCAGGGTGAGGGGCCATGTTGGTGACGACGGCATCGCTGGGCTACGGCAATGGCAGCAGCAGATGGAGGCAGCAGTTGGGCCTTGCCTGCCTGTGCATGGTAACGATGAACGGTATCGCGCATGCAGACGAAACTTCAAGCTTGCCCAGTCCCTTACTTGCACGGACGCCGCCAGCTGCGCAGCCTCCGGACCGCTCAGCCGCAGCCGCCCCGCCAGCGCCGCAGTGGGGCGCAGCAGCTCAGTCGGCACCGCCCGGAGCAGAGGCGCAGCGCGAGACGTCCCCAGGGACGTGCACGTGAGCATGTACGACAGGAGGATGCTGAAGGCTGCGGGGTCTGCGTCGGGCAGTGACACCTCCGCCGCGCCGCTCTCCTCGAAGCCTCCGCCGGGGGCCAGCAGCTTGGCGAAGTACTCCGAGCTGGCCGACAGGACGGAGCGATGCGCCCGGAAGGCCCGGTCCCCCACCCGCACCGTCACAACCCCGGAGGCGACTGACGCGTCACCGCCAGTGCTGCCGCCAGCTCCGGTTTCTGCTACAGACGGTGCTGGCAGTCTCAGCGGTCTGTCCATCGAAACGGTCGAGGGCCGCGGCACCGGAGTGGCGACGGAGGCGACGCCGGAGGCGCTGCTCCCGGCGCCCTGCGCTGCCGCTTCGGCCCTAGACACCTGCAGAGGTGAAGCGGCACAATGCTTCAACTGCATTCAACATGCAGGCGACACGGAGTTTGTTTCGTGATACCCCCCTGCCCCGGCACGTGTGGACCACTCCACCGCTAGCACAATCTCCGACGCGCCGCAGCACATACCTGAGGCGCCTCTGCCCCGCTGGACCCAGCTGCGGGACCGACGCCGATTGTAGCCGCCTGCGCAAAGGTCAGGCGACGGGACAGAGGGTGTGCATGCAGTTGAATAGAACAAAAGCTTGGCTGCGCTTTTACACCCATCCCAAGGCATCATGGATCCCGCTCCTCTCCACCAAGCCAGCCGTTTCGCCGACCCCAAGGCGCGCCACACTCACCTTTTCCTGCCGCTGCAACGCTTGCCCTTGGGCCGAGGCCGCTGGCGGGAGGAAAGGGCGGCCGTCCTGAGGGGGAGGTAGGGCAGGGGCGGTGCAGTGCTGAGTCGGGATGAAGAACAAAGGGAGGACATCATATAATGGCAAACCCGCCGCCCACGGCTGCCCAGGCTCACCGTCGTGATCATTGAGGCAGCCTCGGTGCTGCCACCAGCGCTGCCGCCGGCTCCCTCCGCCGGTCCAGACGCAGCTGGGGGCATTGGCGGCTGCGCGAGTGGCTCCCAGTCCCCGCTGCTGATGGGTTCCATGGTGTGATCATGCGTGATCGTGGCCAGGACCCCGTCGGGCAGAAGGACCATTTGCATGACACCGCTTGCGTTGAAGCAGCCCCGCAGCAGGGTGGTGACGGCGCCGCCAGCATGCATGCAGCGGAGGTCGGCGCCGTCGGCGATGAGCAGGCGGCCGCCCGACACCGGCAGGAGGGCGCCGATGTCACCGAAGCTTTCCGCCGTGCCGCTGCCGTCCGTGTGACCCCTCGCCCCCCAGTCCCCTGCCACCACCTCCAGCTGGGCCCCACCGCCGCCGCCCTCGGTGCGCACACGACAAAGCGTATCTCGGGTTGCCGCCCACAGCGTTCCAGTGCCGGGGTGGAAGGCAAGCTTACTCCACCCGACGTACCGAGATCTCGCCCCTGCCACCGTGGTCACCTCCCCGCTGCGGGTGTCCAGGCGCCGGATGCGATCACAGTCCGCCACCCACACGCCGCCGCGGCCGTCGGCGGCGAGGGAGGTGATGCGGTTGAAGCGCGCCGCCCGCCCGACCCCATCCGCAGAGCCCGCGGCCTCCGCTGACCCTGCGACCGCCCTGACGGTATTGCTGGTATCGAGCATGCAGATGGCTGTAGCTGCTGACGATAGGAAGAAGACAGCCCTTGTGGCAGGATCGTAGGTCGCATGCATCGAAGACATCCAGAGCCACCCTACCGGAGCCAGCTGCGGCCCCGGCTTGGGGTCTCCTCCTCCGTCACCCCCTGCTCCCAGCAGCTCGTGAACGCCCCCCTCGTGCAGATAATGATGCTCTTCTTCCAACACGCCCCTGGGGGCGAGGAGGTAGGCAGCGGCAAGCAATGCTTGGGGCCTGGCTAGACGCAAGGGGGTGTCAGCGAGGGCGTACGCAGCTAGGTATGAACGGGTGCTGGGGCAGGCGGGGGCCGGGAATCCTCGGACACACGGTCACCAAGTTAAGCTCTGAAGCTGGAGCATACGGGCGTCATGCATAGGCCCAGCCCTTGAGGCCCGTAGCCATACCCGTCCGCCTTCGAAGTGAAGACCAGGACCTGGTCGGGGCCGCCGCCGGGGCGGGGGCGCACCACGAGATCTTCCACGTTGTGCGTCCCATCTTGCCCGAGCGACACTTGACGGGCGGTGGGGGCCATGGATGGCGAGCTCCGGGCCGCCTGGGGTTTGCCGGGTGGGGTGGCGCATGGTTGAGGCTTGAGGGCCAGGAGCACTCCCCGGGAGCACCCCTAAAGACACCTGTAAAAGCAGTCTTGGGACATCAGGATGTGCTCTAGGGTCAGGTGGCCGGTTGACTCAGTCGCCCAGCCCCGCGCGATGCGAGCAGCCGACAAGGATCCCGCCACTCCGGTTGCAAAGCGCCATCTCACCCCTTTGACAAGCTCCTCATCTGTTTTCAATCATCGTACTGCAGCGTAGCTGAGCCCCAAGTCGGCGAGCTGCCGCAGGGCCAACGAGAGCGAAGGCCGCGCAAGCTCGCGAGCGCGCAAGCAAGCACGAGGCGTGCTTAGTGCAGCTGGGTAGAAAGAAATGGCTTTTGTAGGGCGCGAGCGAGCGAAAGCCTCGCAGGGCAAGCGTAAGTAAAGCCGGTGCTTGTGGTGCAGGTTGAGCACGGCGCTCAGGCAGGTACAGGTTGCTAGTTTGCTATACAAGTGGGCATGGAAGCGTGGCTAGGCAAAGCCGTCGCGAAAGACAGCTGCCGCTGCTGCGCTTCTGGATTCGTGCCCCCGGCGCGATTGCCCCTCTGCCCCCTTCCCCGCCCGCCGGCCTTCCCACCCCGCTCACGCTGTGTGACCGGCTCCCCCCGTCGTCACCGCACCGTCGCAAAAACGCAGCATGGCAGCAGTGGTGTATTAGTGTTACAGCGGTAGCCTCCTTGGCCTCTTCCTTCCATCACCTCCCCGCGGCATGGTCCTCGGCCTCCCCCTCCGCCCTCCGGCCATACTGCCTCGGCCCGCACCTCTGTCACCGGCTCCTCCCCCTCCATACAGCATACCGTGGCAGAAGACATGACAAAGCACCCCGCGCAGCCTCCTTCCCTCATGTTGCTTCCGCCAGAGCTGCAGCAGCGCGCAGGACCCTTGACAGTCGTGACGGGGGGTCATTCCGCCCTCACTTCCGTATATGGTTCGGTCCTTCGCAAGGGGCCTCACCGGCTTGACTGCCTGCCAGCGGCACCGCTCAGGCAACGCATCTGCCCCAGTCCAGCCCCAGACCTCCACAACCAACCCCTCAAGACTCAGGCCCCATCTAGGGCCTTTCAGTGAAAGGCCAACCGCTACTCGCTCGCCGCCTCGCTAACATCGCTCGTAAGCCCTGAGCAGGTGTGCTTCCTGTTGCCAGCACCGTTGCCAACGGCAGAGCTCATCACCTCATCATCGTCATTGCACGGATCAACGCTCCTGCGCTTGCGCTGGATGCCGAGCGGCGTCAGCGCCGCCACCGCGCCGCCCATCGACAGCCGCCATGCCAGGGCCGCGGCGGGGCGCAGCAGCTCAGGCGGCATCGTGCGAAGCGCGGAGGAAGCTCCAGGCAGCCTGAGAGACGTGCCGTACATGTACGACATAAGGTGCGCGAAGGCGGCGGGATCTGCGTCGGGCAGGGTCACCTCCGCCGCGCAGCTCTCCTCGAAGCCTCCGCCGGGGGCCAGCAGCCGGGCAAAATACTCCGAGCCGGCCGCTAGGACGGAGCGGTGCGCGAGGAAGGCCCGGTTCCCCACCCGTACCGTCACAGCCCCGGAGGCTGTGGCACTCCCCATTTGGGTGACAGCGTCCCCACCACTGCTGCCGCCAGCGCCCTCCTCCGCTGCTGGCGGCGCCAGCAGGCTCAGCAGGCGATCCGTGGAGGCGGGAGAAAGCCGAGGGATCGGCTGCTGAGCTGCTGGGGCAAAGTCCCCGCCGCTGATCAGCGCCAGGCTGCCATCCCGCAAGACCGCCCCCAGCTCTCCGCTGGGCAGCAGGGCCATCTGCGTCACCCCGACAAGATCATCCTCCTCCGGCCCCTTGAAGCAGCCTCGCAGCAGGGTGGTGACGGCGCCGCCAGCGTCCATGCAGCGGAGGTCGGCGTCATCGGCGATCAGCAGGCGCCCGCCAGACACCGGCAGGATGCCGAACATCTCCGTGAAGCGTGCCGCAGTGCCGCTGCCGTCGATGCTGCCGCTTTCCTCCCAGTCCCCCGCCAGCAGCTCCGCCCAACCGTCGTCCTCGGTGTGTAAGCAGCACAGGGCCGTGTTAGACGCTGCCAGGAGCATGCCGGTGACGGGGTCGAGGGCAAGGCAAGTCCAGCCGGTGCACGTGCTTGGGCCCTCTGCCGCAGCCGTCGCCTTCCAGCTGTGGACGTCCAGGCAGTGCATACGGGAGCAGTCGTTCACCCACAAGCTGCCGTCACCGTCCGCAACCATTCCAAACACGGTGTTAAAGCATGACTGGGGGCGGCCGGCCTGGCCCTTGGGCCCTGGCCCTCGAACGACCGCGCTGACCTCGTTGCTGGCGTCGAGCTTACTTATGGCGTCACGGCCCCATGTAGTTGGGCTAAAGTAGACAGCGCCGGTAGCTGGGTCATAGGTGGGGTGGCTTCCTCCCTCACCCAAGGACACCAGCAGGGGCCCCAGGGTGGGGGCATGACCGGCGCCTCCGACCTCGAGCTCGTGGACGCTGCCCCTCTCATAGCACTCCTCCGCCTCCTCGTCAAATTCGTCCCACCGGAGGAGGACCAGGGCCTGGTCGGGCCCTCCGCCAGGCCGCGGTCGAACCACAAGGCCCCAAGCCTCCTTCTCGAACTTGACGCAACGCCGCACAAGGGTCATGGCCGTGCGGCTGCAATGGCAGCAGCGGGCCGCGGGGGCAGCAGGGAAGTCGAGCGTGGGCCGTGTGCGGGCTCCGCGGTGTCACACGCGTACCCGCCGCAACTGGTAGAAGCAACCAGCAAGGAGAGGCGTCGCTCAGTCGGTGTTGACTAGCGCGGGCGATGCGCAATCGCTTCAACTCGATCAGGGTGCTAGTGCTTCGCGATGCACCTCCTCGCCAGTCCAAGCAGTTCAGAGACAGGTAAGAAGTAAGAGGTGGCAGACAGATGCTCGGAACGAGCGCCTTCCGTGACTTTCAGTGGGCTCGGCGCGAGAGCGTAGAAGGCGCGTTCAGTGACCTTCAGTGAGAAGCGAGAGCTATAGAGTGGACAGCGGTATCGGTTATGCCAAGTATCGGGCACGCTCCTATCTCCACTGCCGCGGGATGGGGTCTGGGCCCGTGTGGGCCTGTGCCGATGCCGCTGGCCGCGGCGTTGGGGACCGTCGGCTAGTGCTCCCGCGCTGGGAGAGGGTGCGGTGTCTCCCTAGATATTGAGCTTCCCGCTCGAGCTGCCAGCGGGACCGGGACTGCGGGGCGGAATCGTGCCAACCCGGTGCCAGGCCGGTGTCCCCGCCTGTCCGCCCCGGCCAGCGGGCTCACCCCCGCTTAATTGGAATGCATTCAGCCTTACAACTCAGCCGTGAAATCTCGCATCCACATAGCCAACAGCGTGTGCACATCTGTACGGCGCATGCCGGCCCGTCTGCGATGTGCGTCGGGATCAACCCCCAGGAGCAGCTCCATCCACCCTCACAACTTACTTGCCGCCTGAACCCTTGCCGCCAAACCGCCATTCTATTGGTTCCTCATCACGCACAGAGCCTAACACTGCCCACACTTGTCGATCAACCACCCATGCCCCAGCCCCCACCCCTGCCCCCACCCCATGCCTGAGACGGGCGAACCCCCCCAGAAAGATGCGCACGGCACAACATGAGCCACGTGGCAATGGCCAAGCACGCCTCCCTACATACACTATGACGACCTTGCTGGCTACGAAAGGTCGTGACACTGAAAGCCCCCGCCCCTGAAAGCCTTCGCCAACACAGAGCACTGGCTAGACGGCTATCTGACCTTGGTCTCAGTTCCTGCATGTCCTCGGCGGCCAAAAGTCTAGGTCCCATCTACGTGCCTCAGTGGACAACAGCGGACCCCTGCAAGAACCCACAACATACCGTACAGGCCCAAGGGTCCTCAGGAGCAGCAGGCCGCCTCCTGGAGGCCTGTTGCTGACACTGCTGCCCCAAGCCGAGTGCCCAAGTGCCTTAGCGAACATGCTGCCTCGCTAGGTCTACATCACTCTATCAGCGCCAGGTGCCAGGTGGCCCCAGCCACGTGCCGTGGCCTCAGTCCCGCGCAAAAGCCCGCAGCAGTTTGGCCGCCTGCTGCGGGCACTGCTCGACAAACTCCTCGACGCTGTTTGAATCCAGGGCCTTGCGCTTACGGACCGCGAAGGCCCGCAGCCGCCCCGCCAGGTCCGTCATGCCGTGAGCGTCCGCCCACGCCAGGTCGGACAGCACGCTGGCGGGCGTGGCGGCCGCCGCCAGCCGCTCCGTCAGCGCCGCCACCGCACCGCCCATCAGCAGCCGCCCCGCCAGCGCCGCGGTGGGGCGCAGCAGCTCAGGCGGCGCCTCCACAAGCGCCGCTGCAGCCCCTAAGAGCCCGAAGGATGAGCCGTACATGTACGACAGCAGGTGCGCGAAGGCGGCAGGGTCTGCGTCTTGCAGGGCCACCTCCGGCGCGCCGGTCTCCTCAAAGCCTCTGCCGGGGGCCAGCAGCCGGGCGAAGTACTCCGACCCGGCCGCCAGGACGGAGCGGTGAACCTCGAAGGCCCCGCCTCCCACCCGCACCGTCACAACCCCAGAGACGGTCGCGGTGTTGCTGCATCCACCACCGCTGCCGCCAGCGCCCTGCGCCGTCGTTGGCGGCGTCAGCAGGCTCAGCAGGCGGTCCGTGGAGGCCGGTGCGAAGCCTCCGCCACTGATCAGCGCGAGGCTGCAGTCCAGCAGGGCCGCCCCCAGCTCTCCGTTCGGCAGGAGGGTGAGCTGCTGCGTCCCTGCTGATGGTGGCCCCCGGAAGTAGTCATCATCATCATCGTCCGGTGGCCCCAGGAAGCAGCCCCGCAGCAGGGTGGTGACGGCGCCGCCAGCGTCCATGCAGCGGAGGTCGGTGTCATCGGCAATCAGCAGGCGGCCGCCGGAGACCGGCAGGATGGCCCTGATCTCGCTGAAGCGGGCGGCCGCGCCGCTGCCATCGACGCGGCCGCCCTGGCCCCAGCTCCGAGGGCGCGCCGAGGCGGCGAGGCGCGGGGCGAGCTCCCAGCCCTTCCCAGCCGGGCTCACCTGCTTCTCTGCCGACGTAGCTACCAGCGCGTGGTGCTCCTCTGCCGCTGCGAGAGTCTGCAGGCGACGCCTAATGTTGGCTAGGCCGCGGACGGCCGCGACCCCGTGCGCGGAACGAGGTCTCGTGAGAGTCGCGCGACAGGTGCAAGTGTAAATGTTGCCTCTGCTGCTCTTATCGGTCAGTATGTAAGTGTGCGAGCGCAATGTGGGTTGATGATTCCCCCGCCCATCGCGCCCATCGCCTTTGCCGTCCCGTGTACCAAACAGCATCCTTAGAATCTCTCCTCCCCAGCCTGGGGTCACCACTGGTCCCTAGGGGGGCTGAGCTGGTCTCGGCGTGTGTCGTCGGCTGCTACGCTTGGGGTCAAGGGAGCGAAGGTGACTGCCCATTGCATCCTGCCCATGGGGCCCACGAACGTCCGCCCCTGATCCCCCTCATCCATCTTATCTCCCATCCACTTGACCGCGCCCGTTCTCGCCCTCGCCCTGGCGGTGCTTGATGTTCTTCGTCCGCATGCAGCTATTGGACCCCTCCTCGCCCGGGCCCCCTCTATGCCTCCCGCTAGATAACCCGTCCACCACGTTCCCCCAATGCCCTCCGTGCAAGCCGCTGCAGTCATCTCCGCCTCCCGCCCTTGCCACGACGTCAACCCCCCGTCTCAACCTTCCCTCAAGGCCCAGCAGTGCCCGCTCAATCCGCCCCAAGCCTCCGTGCTTCGCACAACCCCGTGCTCACGGCCCACGTCCGGCGTAGGCCCCATGTCTGGCGCTGTGTCCGGTCCAGCCAAGCCCAGATCCTCACTTGGGGGTGGGCGGCGGCGGCGGCCTGCAGCAGAAGGAGAAGCCATGCGGACCCTACGTAAGCCCCCGTTCGAAGCCCACAGCTAGCACCTAGCAGCTTACGTCGAGCTCTACCTTCCACAACGCTGCACCCAAGCTAGATACCACGCGCCGGTTCTCAAGTCCCATCCAGCCCACCCTCACTGAAACTCCACGCCCACCCCGCTCACCAGCTGAAGTCGTCTAGCTTGATGAGCACCTCGTTTCTGCGCAGCGCCGGGGGCGTGGAGGGGTCGTTGTATCGGGCCAGCTGGTATCCCTGGGCGGGGCGCAGGCCGTCGCGGAGGCACCAGTCGCGCAGTTGCCGCTCGGCCTGGACCACCTGGTGGAAAGGGGAGGGAGAGGGGGAGTTGGTGGGGTGAGGAGTCTCAGGGGGCAGCCGTGCAACGGACAGTGCCCTCTGGGGAGCCCCAGCCCAAAGCTTTGAACGTCATCAAGAGTCCCAGTTTGATGTTCAGGACCACACAGCGGCAGCTCCATCCCTCTCTGACCCCTCCGCAGCCTCACCTCATAGTCCAAAGGCCAGCCCCCGAACTTGCTGTGTGGGCAAAGCAGGGCGATGGGGAAGGGGTTCAGGGACCGGTGTTTCTGCGTGGCGGCCCTCGCTCAATGCCTCAGCACCCTGGTGACCAGCCCTCCCTCCGCCTCCTCAGGTGCCCCCCAAGGCTCTCACTGACGCTGTCTTTGCCAGGCCCTATCCAGCCCTAGGCGCCCCTCCCGACCGCCTCACATGGCCGCTGCGTATCGCGGCTCCTCCCGCTTGGGCACCACGCGGGGGTCGGCCGGCTCTGGCAGCGCAGAGGGGTCGGAGTACCTGACACGGGGGCCAAGAGGGCAATCAACTGGGTAGCCTGGGGCGGGGGTGAGGATCGCCTGCCATGCCCCAGCCGCTCGCCGGCTTGGGTTCCGATTCTGGATGCATCACGCCATGCCGTACAGTACGGCAGATCTCACCTCCGCTCCATGACGAACTGCATGGCCACGGAGCTGTTGGTGCGGGGGTCGATGGTCTGAGGGAGGGGAAGGGGGCAGGGAAGGGCCAGAAGGAAGAGGGGCGCTGACTTGCCAAGTCCCGAGTCCAAGTGTATCCCAACGCATCCCAGCTGTACGGCCCCATTCCGCTGTACGGCATGTACGACAACCCGAACCGTCCATCCGCTTGCCTGCAGTACGGGCGTGGTCATGGCCATGTCCAGCTGCTGCTGGTTGCCGCCGAAGAGGTAGCCGGCCAGGGAGGAGAAGCCGGAGCCTGTGGACGGGGGGAGAGGGGGATGGGACGAGGGGCGGGAGAGGGGGTTCGGGCTCAGGATGCCGGGGGTAATCAAAGAGGCCTCAAGCGTGTCCGGTCGATACTCGATACTACTGTGCGCAGGTCACACAAACCAGAGCTGCGGGGGGTAGTACGGCAATTAAGCTTCTGGGCCCCACCCTCCGGCCGCTCACCGCTAGCCGGACCCGCGCCCGCCGTCATGGTGGTCTCCGCCACCGTGAAGGCGTCGTACTTGCGGATCTCGTAATCCTACGGTACGGCAGTAAGCGGCAAGTGCGGCAAGTCTTGGCACGGGATGCGATAAGCAAGCCGCTCAGCTTCCAACCTCTGCATGCATTCGGCCATAACCGACGCGCAACCCTCCCCCATCCCCCACCTTGTAGCGCTTGAGCACCGAGTACTTGGGCGTCTCGATGGGCGGCGTCACCGCGGGGTCCAGGAACTGCCGCACCACCTCCTGCAGCCCCTCCAGGGACAGGAAGCTGGCGGAAGATGGCAGAAGATGGGGCCGGCGGGAGGCGGGAGGCGGGGGACAGAGGGGCGGGGGGTCAGGATCCTGTTGCCATCGGTTCACAGGCAGTAGGAGCCCTCGGTAGGAGCCCGCAGCACTCCTACCAGCCCCTCCAGAGACAGGAAGCTGGAGGCCGGGCGGATCGCGACGCGCAAGAGAAACGAAGGTGGGGTTGAACGCTGGGGATCAACTGCCCGTGTGTAGCCCCATCCCTGCCCCTCACGTCCCATGGCGTCCCAAGGGTCGGGGCCACGCACGGCCGCGGGCCCTTCCAGCCCTCAAGCCGCAAGCATCTTCCTTCCCCTGAACCCCCCCCCCCCCCGCGACCCCGCCCAGGAAGACCAAGCAGAGAGTAGCAGTCGCTTTTCCTGACGTCGGGCAGTCACCCTTGCCTCCTCCTCCCCAGCAGCCTTCCCAACGGCGGATGATGGAACTCACGCGTTGCGGTTGAGTGCAGCAGCGCATGCTCGTTGCTAAGTTCTGCTTTGCCCGGAGGTTTGCAGGCCACAACGAGGAACTCACACGCTACGCTTCTATGTAGCGGGCAGGGCACTCACGCGTTGCGGTTGAGTGCGTCCCAGTAGTCGACGTGGGAGAGGACGATGCCGGTGCGGGGGTCCACCTGACAGGGCGGCAGGGGCGGGCGCAGGGGCAACATGCTGCCGGTCACACACACAGAAAGCCGCTTCCGATCGCGTAGGAGCGACAGCCACGGGCTCCCATCCACAGGGAGCTCCCAACTCCGAGCCTCATGCGCATCTCATCCGGTGCCCCCCCCCCCGTTCCCTCCCTCCCTCCCTCCCTGGACCGCTCCAATCCCGAGCTCCGGCACTCACCCCGTACACGGTGCGGCCCGTGAGCGTGAGCGTGGGCTTCCAGGGCAGCAGCCAGAACACCATCTCCATGGTCCACGTGGCGGTGACCGTGTCAACGCCTGGGGAGAAGAGGAGGGAGGGGGGTTGCAAGGATGGGTAAGCGGGTGCGTGTGTTTCGTGTCAGCGGGCGCATGCCGCTCTGCCCCCAGGGGTGCGGAATGCGCTCCTGCTCCTCTCTCCTGGTCTGAGGTGCCCAGGCAACCCTGACCCCTGCCCTCCGCAAACCCCCTTCCCAGCGTCCTCCCCCCCTCCATGGCACCCACTCGACACTCCAATGGTGTGCAGCTCGAAGGCGATGTTGAAGAGCGAGCGAAGCAGCCGTATGTTGAGCAGGTAGCCGTCGCGGGTGTCGTACCTGCGGAGGTGAAGGGGCACGGCACGGCATCGCTGCGTTGCATGACGTGCCTGCTCTCCCACGTTCCCCTGCCCTTTCGGTTTGGTCCAACGACATGACCGGTTGAACCGCCACCCCTCCCACCCATATGCGTTGTTCCACTGTAGCTACTGCGGGTTGCAACTGAACGGAAGTGCCCTGAGCCGCCGCGCCCCACCCCCCGCCGCCACCCCCCTGCCACGGGACCCACTTGGTGATCGGGTCCTCGAACTTGCCCCACTGTACCATGACACATTGTACCCCCACTGTACCCCCATTGTACCCCCGTCCCTCCCCATGGCCCCCACGCCAACGGTGGACCCACTTGGTGATGGGGTCCTCGAACTTGATGGCCGGGCTGTAGCGGGTCTCGGTGATTTGCTGGGGGCCGGGTCAGGGGCCGGGTGCAGGCAACGGGTAGGTGCGACGCAGGATACCAACCACAAGCGACAACGCCCACGCCTGGCCTGCGGTCGAGCTCTAACGCTTGGCCTGCCACCACGCCCCCAACCCGAACCGAGGGCCGCTGAGCAGCTCACCCCCTTCTCGAACAGCATCTTGAGGTCCTGAGCCAGGAAGCTGCGGGAAGGTGGCGTGGGCATGGGATCAGTGCGCGGCGCATAACCGGCCACCCTCCGAAGCACAGGTTTCGCCCGGCATGCTCGTGCAATCCTTGCCACGCACGCTCACTGGCGCCCCATCTTTGCGCTTATCACACCGCACCGCTGGTAAAGTCCAACTTCCTGTCCCGCTTCCTTGCTTCCGGGATTTGCAGGCAGCAGCCCCGCACGTGTTGTAACCCGCGCCTTCGTACCGTCCTCCCACGGAGAAGGGCCCCACGCTGACTCCCCTCTTCCCCATTCCCTGATCACATCCCAAAGGCCACCAGATAGGGCTGGCCTGGGCATCCTGCCGCTTGGAGAGGGCACCCCACGGCGTCCCCAGGTCCCCAGGCCGTCCAGCCCCCGCACCTGGCCGTGTCGCTCATAACCCATTCCATACGCTGCCGCTCCGCCTCCCGAATCATCACAGCCTCAGCCTCAGCAGCGGCGGCCGCCTCAGCAGCAGCCTCCGCGTCCAGGCTGGACTGCGTCTGCAGGTTCAGCTCCCGCACCACATCGACCGGCTCGGCCAGCTCGCTCGAGCTCGCCGCCCAGGCGACGACGCGACCCTGGAGGCGCTGTTGTGGGGCCGGAGCGCGGCCGAGCGGCCTCACGCTTGCCGGAACTCGGCATGTCGTCGAGGACGCATGTCGGGGCTCACGCACCGAAGCGTGGGACCCGACCGAGAGCCGCATGGTAGCTCAAGCAAGTAGAAGACTAGCACAGCAAACGCACGTCGCTAGTTCTGTAGACTGGGGTTGCGGTCGTTTCTGGCCCACCAGGCGGAGCTCTGGCGTTAACCGGGGCAATGACCGCTTTGCGTGATAGTGTGTGAGCTTGCAGAGCAGAGGGCCTGCCGTTCGGGTATGTTGGAGCAGAAGAGGGCTGATGGCCGCGCAAGGAAACGTCGCGCCCAAGGTGAGCAGCAAGTGGTCACGGGGCTGCAAGAGGCAATGACTTGTATGGGTCGCGGGCGCTCCAGAGAGGCGGGTCGTGCGAGCGGTACGTGCTCTGGCGGTTCGGCTGCCACGCGGCCACGTCTCCCCTCTGCCCCGTGCACCTCCGCTCCTTGACCCCTCCTTCCCCCCGCCCCATCCCCTCGGCCCCTTCGCCATCATAGTGCTCTCCCCCTTGCTTGCTGTGAGATGCGTAACAATACCGAGCTCCGCTCAGTTCCGCCGCTCTCGACCCGTTCCGCCATGCCAACCTGCCACTCGGTGAACACCCTCGCTCTGGGCATCTTAAAGGCCTCGGGGCTCTGGACTTACATGCGATTTGGCCCTCGTCGGCCGCCTGGTGACTCCGTCCCAAACCGTCTGGCATGGACGCGGTTTATAGCGCCCTTCGAAAGCCCAAGGCCGACATCGCCCCAGCCCTCAGAGCCACCATGCGTGGAGGGTCCGGGAGGGTCAGCTCGCCAGGACTCTTGTACGCCTCTTCATGCCGTGCACGGTGATCACAGCCATGTGTACCACCCCTGACAAACGTAGCCCCCCTCACATAACTGCCCAACCGAACGCCGTACATACCCAAGTGCACAGCAGCGTGCAAGCCAACCAGAGCCTATCCGGCGACAGCCACCCACCCAGCCCTTTATCTTGTCCATCGAGCTCTCAGCAAGAGAGAGGCGCGCGCACAGCCGCCGCCAGATCATAAATGGGACCTCAGTGCATACTGACATCAGTGCTCAGGCCCATGACTCGTATCACACCAGCTTAGATCGCGCACTGACCACCACCACCACTTTCCACAAAGCCTCCTACCAGCGCAGACAGACCGAAACAACCGGCCAACACACAACCGCCCAGCCGTACCTCCCCTCAGCCAGCTCCACCATGAAGACCACCATGAAGACTTTGTCCCTGGCCCCGGACGGACAACTCCCAGCTCCTCAACGCATCGCACACAGATGGTCAGGGCGTGGTTGGGTTCGAGATTCCGAGTGTCCGAGTCCGCCCCATCCTAGTGCTGCCGAGCCGCGGCTTGCCCTGCCCGCTACCCCATGCATCCGAAACGGCGACCGGACTGCACCGGACTGCGCCGGACCAGACCTCAATCCGGACCTGGCCGGACCGGACAACTAGGCCCTCACGCCGTGGCGTTGAGGGCGGTGTGTGCCGCGTGCGCCGCGTGTCGCAGCGGCGTGCCGTCCGGCGAGGGCGTCTGCACGGCGCCGGGCACGGGCCCGCTCTGCGGCACGCCCCCGGGGCCCACCAATCCGTCGGCGTAGGAGAGGCGAATGCTGCGGAGCGCAGGCAGGCGAGGGGGAGGGGAAAGGCGAGGGGTGAGGTTGGCGAGGGAAAGGTTTTTCAGCACTCCGCAGGCGGCGCGGGAGGCGTAAGTGTTCAGCCCCTCAGCCCTGTCTCCCTGCTTGCACCCACCCACCCAACCACTCTGCCCCCACCCCCCACCCCCGCCCCCCACCTGGCCAGCCTCATCTTGGCGTTGAGTGCCTGCGGGCGGCCCCCGTCCAGGGAGGTGCCCAGCAGGGACTCGTCCGGGGTGCAGGCGCCCATGCCCCCGCCCCCGCTGCCCATCAGCGCGGCGTTGGCGGACTGGCGGTACAGGCTGGTGGGCTGCGGGGAGGGGAGGGGTGGCAGGGAGGGAGAGGGGGTGTTGGGCGCAGACCAACAGCCCAGGCGCATGGGCCATAAGAGGTCGGGTCGAGGCCGGCAGTGTGGGCGTGTGGCGCAGGGGACTGGAGGCAGGCTGGCAACGCACTCTCTGGCTGGTCCGCTCCCTCCCACTGTCGTCTCTCTCACGCGTCACCCCCCTGCCCCCTCCCCCACCTCTGCTCCCTCCCACCGTCTCCCCTTCATGCCCTCCCTGCCCACATCGCACAAAGGCACCCACCTGCAGTGCGTTGCCGCCGCTGCTGTGCTCAGGCCCCACCATGCTCCGCCGCGCAAAAGCCCCCGGCCCCGTCCCGGGGCCGGTGGGGGTGCCTCGCTCCGATCCTCCGCCCGCGCCGCCGTCCGCTTGCCCCGGCACGCCCCCTGCCGTACGGCCGAAGCGACGGTCAAACTCCGCCTCCACGGCCGCCAGGGCGCTGTCCTCGCCAAGCTCCAGGGAGGATTGGAAGTCCTGCGGTCGCGTGGAGAAGGGATGATGACTCGTGCACCTGACATCCCCCCGATGACCGCTTGCGGCTCTGCCACCCCTGGCGACACCAGCCCACAACGGCCCCGCGCTCCTCCCTTGCGCCCTCTCCAGGCCCTCCTCCAAATTGGGAGTGTTCACCCCACTCCTGCGCCAGGCCAGCCGCCACCGCTCCCTCCAGCCCCTCAGCCAGCCAGCCAGCCAGCCAGCCAGCCAGCCAGCCCCCTCACCTGCAGGATGCCAGATCCGTTGGACTGGGGCGGGGGCCGCACCGTCGCCGAGCTCAGCCGCGGCGCCACGGACGAAGGCACGCCGGGCGGCGGGATGGGGATGGGCCGCGCCAACGCCCCCGACGTGGACCCCCCCGACGGAACCACCCCGTTCGCCGCCGCCATCGCCGCCGCCCGCTTTGCCGCCGAAGCCACAATCGCGGCGGCGCCGGGACCACACGCGCCCCCGGGCAAGCCAATGAACGAGCCGCCGCTGCCCCGAATGTGGCCGCTGCTCGTGCCGACGCCGGTGCCGGCGGCAGCGTTGGATGAAGACATGCGGCGCGCGCGTAAGGCCGGGACGTCGGAGCCGGCGATGGGGCTGTTGCAAGCCATGGGGCTGTTGAGCTGGCTCTGGGCCTGACCCGTGACGGAGCCGCGACGCTGTTCCGACACGCCGGTTTTAACCGCGCCGGCGCCTGGGCCCGAGATGATGTCGGGTAGGCGAAAGGAGCCGAGCATCTTACTAAGCTTGGACGGCGACCCAGATGAAGAGGCGCGCCGCTCGCCGCGCGGCGTCGGCGGGCGGTCCCGCACGGACGGCAGGTGGTGCTCGCCGCTCAGCTCGGGTTGCCGCATGTGGCCTGGCGACTTGTGGCCGGTCCCTGGCCGCGAATGCCCTGGAGACTTGTGCCCCGTGCCCGGCCGCGAGTGGCCCGGGGAGCCGTAGCCGCTGGGACGGGGCTGCGAGGGCGGGTGCGGCCCCACCGCCGAGATCATGCGGGGCGCGCCGTTGAGGGACTGGCGGCCCAGCGGCGCCGGCGACCCAGATCGGCTCCCGCGGCTATGGTGCCCGGGATCGCCGCTGCTGGCCGTTCCGCCTCCGCCGCCTCCGCCTCCGCCGCCGTCGCCATTGTCGTACGTGCTCTGTCGGGGCGTGCGCTGGGAGGAGGGGTCGGCTGCGAAGGCGCCGGTGGCGCTGACCCGGCCGTTGGGGGCGAGGTGGGAGGAGTTGGTCGAGTGCCGACCCAGATCGCGGGAGGGCGCCTTGCGCGGCGGGCTGTGCGAGCCCGCCACGGCGGCGGCGGCGGCGGCCGCCACCTCGCTCCCCGCCATGGAGCCCCGCTTTATGAGCTTGACCGCCGCAGGGCGGGAGAAACTGCGAGGATATAAGGGACAGGTGGGTTGCATTTAGCGAGAGTTCCGTGGGGGAGAAGGCGGTCAGATTTCGCGCCCTGACACGCATTCAAGATCGCCCTCGCGTCGGGAGACATTCCACACGGGCCCTCCGCAAGCAGGTTGTGTTAAGCGCGGGTTCCGTGGGGGAGCGGGCGGTCAGAGCTAGCGCCACCCTGGTCTTTGCCGCCCCTTGCCTGACCCCGTGCCCGACCCACATCACCCCAAAGCCAGGTGCCCCGAGGCCCTCGCCCTGGCCTTTGGCCTGCCCCTCCGCAGGCTCCCGCACTGCGCCCCACTGCTCCCGCCCCAGCCTTTCGCAACCCTGTCGTTGCCCCCTCTCCGCCGCGCCTTCCTTTGCGTTCCCCGTCTCACCTGTCGTTCCTTAGGTCCCCGAACTGGCTGAAGTTCTGCAGCTCGCTGCGCATCATGGCAGCGCTGCTGAGCCGAGCCAGCGTTCGGGCGTTGCTGGTGTTGAGCTTGGAGCGGCCGCTGCCCGCCTCTGCGGAGGGGCTCGCTGCGTGTGGGGGGGTGGGGCAGGCGCGGGTTGGGACGGGTGAGTGCACGTGTACCAGGCGGGGGTGGCGGTGGCGGTGAGGTTGAGGGACGGGCTGCCCCCAGCCCTTTGCCTCAATGCGCCTCGTTGCCAAGTCAATGGTCTATGGGAGCCTGACGCCCATGGGCCCGGACAGTGGCCATCACCCATAGCCTTGCCCCTATTGACAAGCCTAAAGCCCGTGCACCCGTAGCACCTCGCACGGTCCGGGCTACCCTTTGCACCTAGTCAGCACAGTTACGATCCTTGAGGCCGTAACCCAGCATTTCTCCCCTCAGGCTGGGGGCCTGTGACCGCGTGGCCCTCACCGTCTCGAGAGGGCTCCCTGTGGTGGATGCCGACGGCCGAGAGCAGCGATCCGATAAAGCCCTGGCTTTCCCGGTGGGCCCGTGTGGCCCTGGGGGTCACAGGTGGGCCCGCGCTGACTGAGGGCTCGGGATCTGGCTCCTCCTGCCGCCTCCCTGCCACGCTGCCCAGGCGTAGGAGCCGAGCGGAGGCATTGAAAGATGCCCGGAGAAACGAGGCCGCCTGGCGGAGAGACGGAGCTCGGCCCAGGGTGGGCGCGGGGCCGGACCGCTCGGAGCCAGCGGTGTTGCGGGCCTGCTCGTCCTGCGGGAAGCGAGAATGGGGTGGGGTGGGGTAGAAGGAGCAGTCGGGTTCGGTGGTGGAACCGGTTACGCCGCAAGAGCAGGTAGCAGGTAGCGGGCGCGGCCGCATCCGAGGAGACGTCTGGTAGCTGTGGGCGCGGTGGCAGTTCGGCAGGCTGCGGGGTGCGCCCTGGTGAGAATGTGGCCGAGCCGAGCAATCCCTCCCCAAAACGCCCTACCTCGCAGTCGCCCGCAGGTAGTACCATATCGTGTTGGTGCGCATCCTTGCCAGCCACGGCCTTGGGCGACACGGCCATGCTGCACAAAGACTTCTCGGTGACCACCGCGCGGGAGCTCGCGCAGTTCTACGCTCGCGCCAGCTCAGACAAGATGCAGATTCGAGTTTGCTGAGGTTATTTCCCCCTTGCGCTGGGCTTCTGGGTCTGACCCTTGGAAGCCCCTTGCGCTTCAGAGCGCCTCAGCTGATTCCGAGCTTCCCTAGGGATCTAACAGAACAACCATCATCTCTGCGCTCCACTGAAAGCGCAATGCGTCGGTGCGCGCTCTGGTCTGGTCCCCCGTCGGGCGTCCACCGGGCTCGGCGCCTCGATAAACAGTCTCAAGTCAGAGTCGTCTGACGGAGTCACCACGCTGAACCTCTCTGGGCTTCAGGGTTCACCGTGCAATCGACATGTGGAATGTGTCGAAACTCCGAGTAGCGCTGCGCCTGGACGGCGGCTGGTCATTGGCATGTATACGAATGTGTTTAGTGTTAAGCAGTTCATATTACCGTGCCTGCCTGCAACCCCTTGGATGGACGATCCCGCCCGCAACCCCCTCGCAGCATCTTGCCCGCCCGCGCCCGCGCCTGTTCACCTGCCCCGTCCAACGGCCATTGACCTAGCCTTTAACTTCAACGCCACGCCGCCGCCAGCAGCGACATGACCCGCTGCTACAATCAACGCTCCGCCGTACGCCACCTGTCCCCCTGCACACCCGCGTCAGGGAAGGGGCTCCGCCAGCGGCTCCCTTCACCAGTGATAGCTCTTGGCAAGTCAGCATCCCCACTCCCTGTAGGACCTGTATCAGCCTGCTAGACGTACCCGGCACAGCTCTACACCGTCAACAGCAACAGCATGCCGGTTACTCTAGCGTAGCCGTTTCTCAGCCGCATCCCCGACTACATCTGCTGCGCATACCGCTCCGTGTAGTGCTAGATAGCCCTGTTGCTAGTGCACTGTATGGAGGCTATGCCCCCCATCCCCACTCCCGGCCTCAGTCCAAAGCCGTATGTGAGTTTCATTTATCCAACTCATCCAATAGATCCGATTGCAGGACATCATGTACCCCCCGGCTGAATTGGTTGTATGCGAAAGTACACGGGTCAATGGAGAAAGGGGAGCCGAGGGCCGAGCCCCAAGGCCGGAGGGTGTAAAGGTTCGGTACCCTAGTGTTCAGGGTCATTCCATAATGCCCTACCAAGCTTGCACGCGGATCCGAGCAGTAGTTATACGACGCATACCGTGGTCAAACCGATACCCAGCTTGGCGCATACTCGCCCCTCCGTTGCCTCCTGCTGCCGAATGTCACTGCACCCCTTTGCCAAAGTGCCTCAACAACTCCTGCCCGTGCTGCCCTCTCCGCGTGCTCAGAGTCTCTCTCTGCCTCTCTCTCTCATCAACGGTAGTTTGCGCCGGGCCGATGCAGCGCGGTGCAACCGACTGCCGTACTCGCTCCAGCAACCGAATCCTCCCTTCAACCCCCTGAACTGCCCTCCGCACTCCAGGCCTCCGCAGAACCTTGCACGAGCGCCGAGGCATCACTCCAGCTCAGGGTGATGGCCCCTGCCGCACGCCGATAGCTGTACAGCGGGCACTTCACATCATTCCGCCGCTAGCTGTACAGGCGCCCCACCACGCGGCCGGTGAGGGAGAATGCAACCATGGCCGGCACTGCCGGGTCGACCAGGTTAACCCCCGGGTCCAGGGACGTTGCGAAGCCGACGATTACGCACACCGCAATCACCAGCGAGGCGTAGCGGCTGGTAGGGGGTAAGGTGAGGGCAGGGAAGGGAAGGGGTTTAGGGGTGAGGGGTTGTCCCAGCAATCTAGGTTTGGGCGGGATTGAACGGGACGCAAGCCGTGAGACGAGGGAAGGCTGCAAGCACGGTGGGAAGGGGGCGCTTCGCTCGGGCCCGGCCGCCTGGCCCGTCCTTTCCGCCCCGTCCCTTTCCGCGTGCCCCGCACATAATCATAACTCCGCCGGACTACCCAAGCTGCAACCTGCTGGCCCTAATCCTACGCACCTGTCGATGGTGACGTGGTGCTTCCTCGCCAGGCGGAGCACGTCCTTCATCACGCAGTCCAGGTCGATGCCTGACGCAAGGAGCGGGGGCGGAGAAGCGGAACGTAGGGAAGAAAGGTGAGGAGGCGACGGCTTGATCGAGGCTGAGGAGCTGGAAAAGGAGCCACATCTAAGGCGGGTTGAGATCGCCGCAGCTATTGCTAAAGCTTGATACAAGTTTGCTTCATCTGTAGTTTCTGGGGCGCTCACCGTCGGCGCTGAACACGTCGCACCGCGACTGCGCCAGAGCCACCAGATCGGCGGTGAGGGCGGCGGGGTCGGGGCAGGCCTGGCGCCGGGAAGTCCAGCGGAGCAGGTGCTGTGCGGCCGCGGCGCCGTCGCCTGCAGCGGTTATCACCGCACACGGAACAGGGCCCACAAGGAGGGGGGTCAAGGGCGGGAAAGGCGGATGGTGTGTATGGTGGAAGCCACCCTGCGGGATTGCGCTGGCCCCTGGGCGCCAGCCCATCCGGCTCCTTCCCCATCCCGCCTCCTCAACTGGACCCCCCCGCCCGCCTGGCCCTCACTGCCCCGCTTGCTCCCCGCCCACCCCACCCCCCGCCCCCCCTTGAACAAGTCCTGCTACGGTTCACTGGGGGCCCGTGCAGTACTGCTTGGTGGCGCACTCGCTGAGACCGCGCACCGCCCGTCAGCCCCCACCCCCCCTTGCCCCCTCACCCTTGAACAGGTGCTGCAGGAAAGACACGAAGTGGTGCCGTACAATGGGGGTCAGCTCCTCCGCCAGGCCTGTGGGGGAGTGGGGGAAGGCGGGGGGCCGAGCGGGCAGTGAGGCCTGACCCGGAATGCCGCGACAGTTCACGACGTAGCGCAGAGCCCCAGAACAGCCCAAGGGACTAGGCAGCTCCACCTTTGGCCCAGCCCCTTGCACGCAGCACGGAACGGCACAGGAAACTGCGCAAGGAATCCAAACACGGACCCCAGGGGCCACGCACCGAAGTCGAGGAGGACCAGCTGCACGTGCGGCTGCGCGGTGGGACCGGGCGTCGGACCGCCGCCCCCACCGCCACCGCCTCCGCCTGATCCCCCTCCTTGCTGTGCTCCTGCTCCCCCTGCTCCCCCTGGGCCGCCGCCGCCGCCACCGCCGCCGCCGTCGCCGCCGCCCCTCCCCAGGCGCAGCACGCGGCGCAGCCAGCCCAGCGAGCCGCGAGGTCCCGAGGAGTGGCGGAGGGCGTCTGCGCTCGTGGTTGCGGGGCAGGGCGCGGCAGAGGGCACGGCCGCGGAGAGCGCTGGCTCGAGTGCGGCTTGGTTGGCGGCGGGGGTGCGGCCGTGTGGGCCGAGGATGCGGACCATGATGTTGCCTGGAGGGTGGGGTTCAAAGATTACAGGAGCAGAAGCATCAATAGTAAGTCACAATAGTTCTGGTATTTGGTAGCTGTTCTCTGCTTGCGCTTCTGGATGCCCTTACCCGGATGCAGGTCGGTGTGGACAAAGTTGTCCTGCAGGGGGGGGGGGGGCAGCGGGTTGGTGAGTAGCTCCGAGAGGCGCAGGAGCCCTCATTGTGCGGCACGCCAGGGCACGTCGTGCATGGCCGGGCGCGCTGACGACTAGGTCCAAGCGCTCAACGCCAACCCAAGACTACCGGAACAACGGGCCAATGAGCAGTCACCCACACCTGCAGCAGCATCTTGAGAAGGCAGTCCAGGCCCAGGCCCAAGCCCAGGCCCCGACACCCATTCCCCATTATAGTTTAGCGGACACCAACCAGCAAGACAACACACCAATCTGTTGCCTCACCTGCAGCAGCATCTTGAGAGGCCCCAACACCCATTCCCCATGATACGGTAGTTGAGGGGACACCTCAGCATCTGTAGGTAACAGTCCAGGCCCAGGCCCAATCGTTTGCCTCACCTGCAGCAGCATCTTGAGGTAGCAGTCCAGGCCCAGGCACACCACTCGCGCGTTGAGCGGCCCGGGGCGGCGGATGTAGGCCGCCACTCCGCGCCCGGCCTCCCACGTCTCCACCATGACCTCGCGCCGCACCAGGCCGGGCACCGGGCGGGGGGTGGTGACCTGGGAGCAAGAGAGTGCAGGGAGGGAGTGGGGTCCGGAAGGGCGCTGAGGAAGGGGTGATGAGCCAGACATGTGTGGAAGCCGGACCGGAGGGGAGGAGTGGGTTGCATACTAGGGTAACGGCCCGCGCCACCACCCCGCACTGTGCGCCGCCCACCTGCTCCTGCACGCGCGCAAAATTGGCCGCAAACCTGCGGGCGCCAAACGGGATTGGTGTGGGCCAAAAGAGGGTCAATTGCGGACAGACTTGTGTCATACCGGTACATCGCGCAGGCTCCCAAGTGGTAAATACTTTTGTGTGAATACTTCTCCCGACGCAAGCGGCACAAGCGCCACGGATATGGGCACCCCATCACAAGTGTTCCCCCAACCCCACCCCGACCCACCTGAGCAGGTGCACGGCCTCCACCCGGAGGTCCGCCTGCAGGGGGTTTGGCGGGGCGAAGGCAGCGGCCGGGAAGTGGGGGGATGACGAAGCGGAGCAGGAGTGGTATCAAGGTGTGGGGTTGACATCCGTACAGGTCCAGATCAGATCGAGTTCCAGATCCATATCCGGAACCGGCACCCACCTGCGCCGTCATGCTCGCGCTGAACTGCTGCACGGTCTGCGGCAGGCTGAAGCCGCGCAGGGAGGGCAGGCGACCCACGGCCGAGGCGGCGGGGAGCAGCAGCGCAAAGTCCTTGGGGGGGAGGGGCGGGTTGGGGGCACGGGAAGGCGCAACAAGTAAGGCGCTCCCCCATGCTCCATGCACGTTTAAATCTTGGCGCGCCCCCTCCCCTCGGGTCCTATTCAATCGAGCATCCCTTGTCACCCCTGCCCCCTCCGAAGTGCCCTTTCCCCTCCTGAGTCCCCTTCCGCCCGCCCGCGCTGACCTGCCAGACCTTTGGCCCCACCCCTTGGTACCCCTCAGCTCTACCCGCTCCCCTCCCCTGAATCTTCCCCCCCCGCTCGCCTGCCGGATGCGCAGCTCCACGCGAGGGTGAACCACCTTGACGGCAACGTCCACCACCGCACCGCCGCGGCACCGCAGCCGCGCACGGTGCACCTGCGGCAGCAATGTGGATGGGTGCGGGTCGGTCTAAGACAGCATTTTCGGCCGAGAGGCAGACAGGCAGAGGCAGTCGACGGTCCATGCCGCGCCTCGTGCGCCCCTCTCTGCCTTACTTGTCCCGCATCTATGAATGCGTAAACGCTTCCGGGCCCGCCTCCCGCCTGGAATTCAAGATCCAGATCCAGATCCGCGCACCTGCGCGATGCTGCCGGATGCCACGGGCCGGGGGTCGAACCACTCGAACAGTGACTCCAGGGGCGCACCCAGCGACCGCTCCACCTGGGGCGCAGACAGGGAGAGGGTTTAAGCCAGCGCCTTAGCAGCCAGCCTTCGGACGCATCCCTTCCATAGGCCCCGTGCCCGTCACGGGATCCGCACCTGCCAGCGCGTGAACGCAAAGCTGTGTGTGGGCGCTCGGTCGTGCAGTTGCGACAGAGCGTCACAGAAGTCATCTGGGGTGTGGGGGAGAGGGGTTCGGGTTATGGCTGGAGGGGCGCAGTTGATCATTGGGGCTCCCCATGAGGGCTCTCCATCCATCCTGCACCCCTGGCCATGCGACGGCGGCATCGCAATCCATGTCCCGTCCAGTCCGAGCCTAAGCCCTAGACCGCCCTCCCGCCCACCCACCCGGGAAAACCCAGCAAAACATACATGCCTTGGTTCTTGGCCCCCGGCGACCATCACCCCCAAACACCGTGCCCACACCCTCACTCCGACGCACCCCTAGCAATGCAAAGGCGGCACTGCAATCCAAGACCAGTCCATGCCGGGCCTAAGCCCTAGCCCGCCCTCTCCCCCACGCACCCGGGAACAGGTCCACCCTCGTGGCGCTCCACTGCCCCCACTTGATGAACGCAGCGCCGCCCCGCCGGAGCCCAGCCAGCAGCAGCGACCACGCGCCCCGCCGCAGCGCCCGGGCCGCACCCGACGGCGGCGGCCCCGCCACCATGGACCCCTGCTTCGCCACGCCGCCGCCGCCGCCGCCGCCGCCGCCGCCGCCATCTCCGCGGCTGCGGCCCGTTGTCGCCACGAGCTGGCTGGCGGGTTGGGTCGCGGGTGTTGCGTCGTCGTCGTCGGGGTCCAGGGCGGGCCCAGACGGGCCCTGGCGCGGGCCCCGGCGGGCCCAGCGGTCCGCCCAGACGGACAGGACGAGCAGGGTCACGCCGAGGGTGAGGAAGGGCGAGAAGACGAGCAGGAGGTACGCCGCCCGCAGCGCCAGACCCGCGAGCTCGTACGCCTCGTGCGCGTACGACACCACCACGGCGCCGTGCGCGTCGTACTGCACGTGTGCCGTAACGTGGTCTGCCCTGCCGTACAGCGGCAGGCCGGCGGCCTCGGCGCTCGCCTCGTGGGCCCGCTGGAGGGCTGACAGGGCGGCAGGCGAAAGCTCACGGACGTCGATGTGCTCAGACTCCGCGGCGGGTACGGCGGCGGCGGCGGGCCCGGCGGCGGCGGCGACGATGGCAGAGGCGGGGCTGACGGCGGCGGCCGTGGTGGGAATGGGGGTAGAGGTGCCGGGAGGGCTGTCGACAGAGGCCGCTGCCGGGCCTGCGGAGGCGGTCTCGCCCGACGCCGCAGCGGCGTCAGGGCCGGCGGCGGGCTGAGAGGCCACGTCGGCCGTGGTCGGCGGCGACGGCGGCGGCGAACCGGCGGCGCCGCCAGCGTGCTTGTGCCCCGCCAGGGCCCTCAGGCTGGAGGCGCTGGCGGCGCGCGGCAGGCCCCGCCGCGCCGCCGCCGAGTGCAGCTGCAGCGCCGCGGCCGCCGCCGCCGCTGCTGCGGGCCCCGCATGCTGAGCCGCCGGACCCGCCGGAGGGATGAGTGAGGGTCCGGCGGCTCCGGCATGAGACAGCGTCGGGGCGGGAGGAGGCGACGGCGAGAGCGCAGGGGTGGCGGAGGCAGCGGCAGGGGCAGCGGCGGCGGCGCGGGGGACCAGCTGCACGACTGCCGTCGCCATCGCAGGCCCTGGCGGCGGCGCCGGCAACATCGCCATCGGTACCCCGGCTGCGGCCAACGCTGCCGCCGCCGCCGTCGGCTCCTCCGCCAGCGGCGCCTGCGCCTGCGCTTGCGCGCTCCGCCGCCGGCTCCGTCGCGGCCGGAACGAGAAGCTTAGCACCATCCCATCCCGCACCCCCCCTCCCCCTCCTCCTCCCCCTCCACCCCCTCCTCCTCCCTCACCCCCGCCCGGACCCGCCCGCGCCAGCGCCAGTGCGTCCACCGCCCCGCACAGCGGCGCCCCGCCCACGGCCAGCCCAGCCGCTATGCTGCAGCGCTCCAGTCCGTCCAGCAGGGGCCCCAGCGGGGGCGAGGGGGGCAGGTCCCCCAGGTGCCGGGATAGGCGCTGGGCCGCGGCCTTGTGGCAGCGGCGCCAGGCCATCTCCGTGGGCTTGCCTGGGGGGCGGGCGCACGTGGCGTTGAGGGTCAAAAAAGTCGCTGAGGGATCGGCCTTTGGGAATCGAAGGGGTGTCGACAGAAAGGCAAGCCTTCCCCGACCCCTCACCCGGCAGCCAGCCAGTAAACAGGTCCCTCGAGGCCCCAAACCTGATCGCCCACAGCCTCACCCTGCGGCAGCCGTCCAAGCTCCACGTCCCTCGCCAGGCGGCTGTAGGCCAGCCCCACCACGGCCAGGTCCCCCACCGCCGCCGCCAGGGCCGCGGAGGAGGCGTGCAGCAGCCGCCAGGCGCCGCCGCAGAGCGAAAGCAGCGCGGAGGGGACTGGGGGGGCAGGCACGGAGGAGGTGAGGGCGGGGGCGGAAGGAATGTGTTGGTTCTGAGCGGAGGCTGAGGTGCGTGGCAGCAACTAGCAGTGGGCCGACGAAGAGCTGGCCTGGCCCGGCCTCGCCTAGAGCATGGCTCGAGCCAGCAGCAGCAGCTCTGAAGCTTACACCCATGGGCTTGGTTCCTGATCCCACCACAACGCAGCTGACCCGGCCTTACTCAGGATGCGCTGGAGGAGCTCTGCTGTGGGGCTGGCCGTGCGCCGCACCCCCTTCGCCATGCAGCCCAGACCGCCGCCCAAGCCGCGCGCCAGTCGCCTATGCGGAGCGGCTCTGCTGCCCGGCTGCTGCCGCGGCACATCGCTGAGGCCATCAGACGAAGAAGGAAAGGTAGAGGTGGAGGTGGAGGTGGAGGCAGAGGCTACGGGTGGGGGCTCGGGCGAGGAGGCAGCGGCGGCGAGGGTTGCCGCCGCGGCGGCGGCGTAGAGGCCGGGCCACGCCAGCGACGGCCCGACGGCGGCGGCGGCGCTCGGGTGCAGAATGGAGAGGAGGCCCAGGGCTGCTGCGGTGGATGCGTAGCTTACTATGCGCTGAGAGATGGACGGGGATGCGGGAGCGCTGGCGGAAGGTGCCGAGGTCGAGGATCCACATGAGGCATTGCTGGCGGAGAGCTGCGGGCCGGGGCTGGGGCGCCGAGGTTGGCCCCAGGGCCTTTGGGCTGCATGGCTGCTGCAGCGAGGTCGGTAAGCTGGAGGGCGAAAGCCGCAGTAGAGCGGGGTCCGGGGAAAGCGTGGGCAAAGCGGGGTGGAGAGGATTGTGGTGAGTGCCGCCCGGTGAAGCAAGCTACCGCTCAAGCGTTCCCAGCACCAGCAGATTTCCAGACCTTACCTCGCTCGCCCCATCTCAAGCGAATAAGCTCTATGCGGACGTCGGGGAGGCCGCTGGCAGTGGGCCCGAGCGCCAAGCGCAACGGCAACTCGACTTGCAGACCCCCGCTACCATCAGGCTCCGTCACGTATGCACGCTGCGGCCTCTCGTCGTGCCCAGGTGCTTCTGTGAGGAGCCTGCGAGGGAATGTCGCGGGGTTGCCGTCGCGTTCTATACAAACCCAGGGATGCCGACTCCAGTAGCAGAAAGCAGAATGCGCACCAGCCGGAGATGTCCCGCTTCTCGTGGCCACTCCTGCGCGTCGCGCAAATTGCTCGCACGCGCTGAGCCTGAGACTCCTTGCGCCACCACATCGTGTGATTCAGGTCATATTTCCTGGGGTTTGTGTTCAACTCGAGCGGTATGTACTTTAGGGCGCGGGGAGCGGCGAAGTACTGGGCCCGCGCGGGCAACCGCCAACCACCGTTCCTCGAAAGTCCTCCGGGCCGGGCGCGGCTCGCTGGTTGCATCGGTTTCTGCTCCGTGTGGGTGTCGTGCAGGTGTCGAGGGTGGCTGCCGACGCGGGGCGTGCAGGCCGCTCCGGGTTCGTGCCATGTCCCCGGGCCCGACCGCCGACTCGGTCGACTCGACGTCAACCTGGCGTCGCTGCGCCGTGACACGCAGGCACCGACAAGCAACATGGCCCACACACGAAGCCTGTAGCACACCCGTGTAGCCTCGCGGCCTGTCCCTCGCACGGCCGCGCCCGGTGTATCTCTCCCGCTCCCTGCTCAAGCTCCCAACAAGCCCGCAGAGCCCGGCGCTCGAGCTCCCAACCTTTTGCACCGCCAGCACCTGCATCCCTGCCTTTCCGCACGTGATCCCTCCGCTTTGCACCGGGTTGTGAAGGTATGTACCTCTCTACGTCTTTGTACCGTACATGCGGCCACCCTGGCGCTAACGGACGCCACAGTCACTCTGCAGCGCGACCTCACAGCCCTGACGCAACCCCAAGCGAGACAAACATGCACACACGTCAAGTGACACAGGATGCATAGCACTCGTCCGAGCGAAGGCCCAGCCAGCCGGTGGCCCAGCCTGCCTCGTAGCGCTGAGCAGCCTTCACGCAAAGAATACCACCCGTAGCCCCTCGACCTTGGCCATGCAGACACGTGCTTGCTCAGCCCGCCTTGGCCTCGCCGCCGCCCCCGGGGCCGCCGCACGCCTCCTTGTGCCCCGACCGCCAGTGCGCCGTCTGGCACTCGCGGCAGCAGTACGAAGCACGCCCGCAGCGCCCGCACTGCTGCAGCTGCCGCCCCGCCTCGCTGTCGCCGGCCAGGTTGGCGCAGGCGGGGTTGGAGCAGGCCGGCAGGCCCAGGCGCCGGCGGGCCTCAGCTGGTGGGACCAGCAGCCCGCCTACAGCGTATGCCAGACGGTCGTATAAGATCAAGCGGGGCCACTCCATTAACGCCCCTTGCACGATCAAGCCATCGCCGTCCTCGCCGTCAGCCCACGCCTCCAGTTGCCTTGCCACCGCCTCCAGCGCCTCCGCCTCGTCCTCCCATGACGGCTCGCCGGCAGGGTCGTTCTCAATCCGACACGCCGCCGCCACCGCCCGCACCGCCTCTGGCCGCCACGCGAACGCTGAGCCGGAGACGCCGAGCGCCCGCACCTCCTCAGGCTGAGTCTCCGCAATGTGGAGAGCGCCGAGGCACGTTGACCAGTACACATGTGGCCAGGCATGTGGGTCGGGCCGCCGTCGCTGCAGGAGCCCCAGAGCCGCCCCCACCACCTCCGCCAGCACAAGCTCCGGCGGCGGCCAGAGCACCCCGCCGCGGCCGCCGTCTGCCGTACCGCCGCCGCCGTCCGCCACACCGCCGCCACTGCATGAAGCGGCAGCGGAGCCCCCGCCGGCTGTGGAGGACAGAAGTGAGTAGTCTCCGAGAAGCGGGGGGACGATGGAGTAGAGGGCCCCCAGATCCGTGGCTCCGACCCCGCTGCCCACGCCCGGACCCCGCTCCCGCCGCTGCTCCTCCTGCCATGCCGCCTCATCCAGCGCCACCGCCTGCCGTACCAGGCGCGACAGCTCCGTCAGCCACTCAGGGAGGGCCAGGGACAGCACCACAGCTAGGCGGCCCAGGGCAGGTGGGGAGGGGATGTCGGAGCTCCATGAATCACCGCAGGCGGCAATCATCTCGGTTGCAACCGCGAGCCCCACACCGCCCGTCTCCGCCGCCAGCCCTTTCGCCAGCAGCGTCCGCGCGTCCGTCCTCCGCAGCAGCTTGGTCGTTGTGGCCACCAGAGCCGCCGCCTGCAGTGCCTCCCCATAGGCTAAGAGGACCGAGGCGTGTCGCCACGTGCCCCTCCGCGTGCCCGCTGCTACACGGAGGGCAAGCGCCGCCTCCAGCCCCCGCGGCGCCCCGCCGGCTCGGCGCAGGAGGCGCTCCAGGAAGGGCAGAGTGCCGCCCGCCAGCGCCGCCGCCACGGGGGGAGGCGGCTCGGCCGGGAGTCGCCAGGAGCCTGCGAGCAGGCCAATGGGGTAGGGGCGATGGGGGGTACAGCGGTAGGCGGTAAGCAGCAAGCGCATGCACGCAGCTAGCATCAAGCCTAGGCAGTAAGTGAACGCACCCATCAAGAGCACATCAAACCGCCAGGCTCTCACCGCTGCCACCGTCCCACGCCTCAGCCGTGTTCGCTGCAAGGAGGTCTTCGATGCTCTTGCAGAGGCTGTCCCTCGTCACCGCAGTCAGTCCCTCGCCCAGCACCTCCTGGCTCAGCAGCGCCGCCGCCAGCCGCCACACGTCACTCGTCAGCCCCAGCCACGGCCCGCGGCACAGCTGGCCTGCAGGAAGCCGGTGCACGACGGCGAAAAATGCGGCGGGGCCGGAGCTGGTTGCCGTCTGTGGGGAGAGCGGCGCCGGGCCTGTGCTGCTGCCGGCGCCCCCTGCCGCCCCCCCCGCACCGCCCCCGCCCGCCGCCACGGCGAAGCCCACACGGAGCAGCAGCCGGGAAGCCGTGAGCGGGCGGGGCAGGCCGGTCAGCTCGGGGTCCAGCGTGGAAGTGAGGGCCAGCAGCGGATACATATCGGCCCTGTTTACGTTGTGCCTCCGCGCCAGGCAGGGGCACGCCGCCCCGCCGCCGCCGCCCTCCCCCGCTGACCCCGCGCCGCCGCCCTCCCCCGGCTCCGCCCCGCCCTCGAGCTCGCGCAGGGCCGCCAGACCCAGCACCGTGGCTGCGTGCCGGGTGCAGGGGCCGGAGATGATCTGCCCTACCGCCGGGGGGCAGCCCGGGAAGAGCATCGCCATACTGAAATATCGGTACGCGCCGGTGAAGTTGGTGATGGCGGCACCCTGATTCTGCCAGGCCGCATGTCTGGTTGGGTCAACCCAACGCGAGAGCACCATCAGGAGCCGCCCTGCGCGCAGGGCTAAAGGGGTAAGTGCGCCGGAGAGACCATGTGCGAGGTGCTTGTCCCATAATTGGCTTGCATGAAGCATACTATTGTGGAGACCTGCCTGCGTGCTCCATCAGGCGTGCCTCGGCCAGCGTGGCCACCAGGTCCTGCACCCAGCCGGTGACGGGGGGCAGGCACAGGTGCCCGAGCGTTATGCAGAGGTGCAGGGCGATGGCCAAGCACTGCGCCGACGCCGACAGGGTTGACTCCGAAGGCGGGCCTGCCCCTCCCTGCAAGCCATCCGCGGCAGTCGCGAGCTGTACCGCGGCTGCCTGTAGCGTCTGGTTCTCCAGCAGCCCTTTCGCGAGCCGGCGCTGCGCTGCATCCACCGCGGGGGGAGCTGGGCTGTCCGCCGTGGCGAACAGGCGAATCATCACCGTGTAAGCCTCCATGCAGGCGTTCCAGCGGTGGACGCCCTGTTCGTTGTTGGTGTCGCGCAGGAGCGGGAGCCGCAGGCCGAAGGCAACCAGCTGCAGGATGCCGACCGCGATGGGCTCGTTCGCAAGCACGCTCTCCACCAAGCCCGAGCCCTCCGGGCCTTCAAGCTGCAATCTCGCTGCTGTGATCTTCGTCACCGCCTCCTCCAGTTCGTCAGCGTCCAGAATGGGCGGCAGCGTGCCGTCTTTGGCGCGCTGTTGCAGCATGCGCCGCGCCCAGGCCGGGACCCGCCGCAGCGCGTCTAGAACGCTCTTGACCGCGGCACTTTGGGTTGCGGCAGTTGTTGGCGCTGGGGTGGAGCTGGAAGCGCCGCTTGAGGACACGGCGCTGGCTTGGAGCTCGCGAGCAGCGGTAGATCGCGGCATTTCGGTCAGAGCCGCTGCTCCTCTGTCTTCGTCTCTTGCCCTAGCGAGCCATTCCTCTAGTATAGTAGAAGGACTGTCAGCATTGCGTGCCTACAACCTCAGCGTTTGTGCGGGAAGCATGGTCTCACGCGAGGTCGTCGAGGTCTCGTAGCGTCGCGATAGTGCTGTTGGTAAGTCCGAGTCAGTATGCAGCGGGTGGTGTCTGGCGGGAATGAGCTCGCTGATCGGCAACCCCCTCCAGCCTGCCCCCACCGCCCCCCACCCCTGCCGCCCCCACCCTCATCGCGCACCACCCCAGCCTCGCCGACTCTGTCCCCCATCCTCATCAGGGGTCCTCATCGCGCCTGCTCTCCCCTGGCCGGTATCTCCACCGATGTGCATTGCGTGTTTGACCCCGCCAGTCCGACTGCGTACCGTATTGCCACATATAGTTGGTGATTTGTCAATTCGGAAGGGGGGTGTTGCAGGGTTTCGTGCTACGAAAGTTTCGTAAGCCTGGGGGCCCGTCCTTCCCTCGTAACACATGTTTCGTGACACCAGCCCGCCTACGCCCCGCCAAGCCGCTGCTGTCTTAGCCGGTCCGGTATGCTCCTCGGACCGGTAGTACCGGTACCGGTGCCCCCAGGCCGCTGCCCACCGCTGCCTAGCTCTTACAGGCAGAAACACCCGCCGAGATCCCCTCGGGTGGCCCGCCCCTCCCGCACCAGCCTCCCGCGCTGTAGAATTTGTAAGAACCACCCCCCGGAAAAGCTGCAAACGCGTATGTGCCACATTATGTGGCACATTCGTAACCCTGTTCGTAACCACTTTTACGAAGTTGAATCACGAACTATATATGGCAATACGGTATGTAGGAAGCCTCTAGCCAAGCACTGCGCGTGTGGTACGCGGGGAGCTGTACCCTCAGTTGCCGTCCTCGGTCCTCGGTCCTCCCCCTTCCATGAAAGGGAAGTGGGGAGCAGGGACTCCCCGGCCACAGAACGCCCCAGAGTTGGCACCCCTGGATCGCCTTCTTCTACCCCTGGATTGCCTCAGCAGTGGACCCCCGCATAGCCTGCATAAGCTCACGACTCTGCCGTAGTGATACGGATGCGGGGCGGGGGACCAGCCGGGCAGCCGGGCGGGGGCCGGCGGAGGGGGGTGGGGGTAACGTGGGCCCTGGCACGCTGCGCTCGTGTGGGCCGGCGGGGGAGGGCTGGAGAACAAGCTGCAGAGGCCCTGCCTGCGCACCGTCCGAGGTCGGGGCAGCTATGCACGCGCATGCTGCAAGGGCCAGGAAGCCGAGGGCGGAGGGCTGGAGAACAAACAGCAGCAGCCCCCACTACCCTGCGCTCCTGGATAAGGCGGCTGGGTGGGCTGCCGTACGCTGCTGTACTATTACGGCTGGGCCCGCCGTAATTTGGCCGTATTGTGCCGTATTAGCGAGGGGGGGGGCCGTATTGCGTATTAATACGCGTATTGGCAGCAGAGGCTGCCGTGTTATGCAACCCTGCATATAGCACGCTCCTTTAGCCAACCGCGCGCCTGCCTAGCTCCGAGCCTGCCGGCGTATCACCCCGTGCTTCAGTGCATGCCCCCCTCTAGCCTGACATAAGGTATGCTCGCTCAACCGACTCGCCTCCCCTCTCCCCCTCTCGGTGATACCCTTGACATAAGCAAGGGTGCAGATTGAAGATCCCGCGCACGCCTCCCCCGGTAAGTTCACCATGTCTATCGCTCATGTCTCCCCTGCCCACGCCTCTTCCCCGCATGCCCCCAGCCCCCAGCGCGCCCCGCCACGCCTCCCCGCCGCCTACCGCCACACATCGTGCACCTCTATCCGCCCCGTGTGCGGCGGCGGCGGGTACAGCACGGTCGATATCCCCGCGACCGCTTCCCGAAATGAAACCCGGTACAGCTGTTGTATGTCCTGCGAAAGCAGCTGCGCCAACTGCAACGCGGGCTGCATGTGCGGGCTGTTCGCATCCAGGTACGCCGCCTGGGCGGCGGCGGCAGCCGCCGCCGCAGCCGCGGCGTCGCCCGACGCCGCCGACGGCGGCGGCCGCTGCGATCCCGCCTCCGACGGCGCGCCGCCCGACTTGCCCGCAACCGACGGCGCTGCGGTAGACGGCGGCGGCGTGGCTTTTGCGAGCGACGCCGCGGCGGCGGCCAGCATGGCCTTGACGTCGGCAACGCTGCCGCCGCTGCCTTTGGACCGTTTGACGCCGCCGGCCAGCCGCTGGCGCTTGAGCAGGACGAGCATGGCGAAGGCCTCGTCCCGGCCGGCCAGGTACCAGAGGAAGGACAGGACCGCCTCCTCGGCCTGAGGGGGTAGGAGAAAGGGAAATAGAAGAAGCTCGGAGGGGAGGTTCAGGAGAAGGGAAAGCAGGGTAGAAGCCTGGTAGGAGCTGGCAAACCTTGCGGATAGGGGAAGCATGTGAAAGGCTGGTCGAAGTCCCGCCTCAAGCCCGCCACGCACCTGTGCTGCACGTTCCCAGCAGTCTGAAGTCCCACCCAGTCCCGCCCCGCCGCGCTCACCTCCGCCATGTTGGCCAGGCGTCCGAGCAGCAGGCCCACGGCCCACTTGCCCACCTCCACCACCGCCTCCTCGCAGCCGGGACCCGACACGCGCGCCACCACCCGCATCAGCGCCGCAAACACCTGCACCGGGTGGGCATGACCGTTTGTCAAACCACACGCAGAGGAAACAGCGAATGGCTGATTCGCGGTCGTAAAAGCAAGCCGCTTCCATCCAGCAGAGAGGAATGGCTGCCAGTTTGGTTGACCCTCGCACGTCAAGGCAAGCCGTTTGCAGCCCACCCACTCGTTCCCTCCCACGCCCCCACCCGGACCACCCTCCAGTAGCAGCCCCGAGTCTCCACACATGCCCCCACCCCACCCCACACCCTCTACCACACACCCTCCCACACCCCCGCCCTCCAAACCACACCCACCAGCAGCAGCTCCGAGTCCCTAGGCGCCAGGGGCTCCAGGATCTCGTACGCCTGCCGTGCCGCCTCCAGGGAGGCCTCCGTGCTGCCGGGGGGCCCCGAGCGCGAGGAGGCCTGGCTGGGCGTGGGCGTGGGCGGCGGGGGCACCTGCGAGGCAAACAGGTCCTGCTCGGGAGGGGCGGCATTGGAGGGCAACGGACAGCACGTCAGAGGCGGCAGTGGGCACACGGCTGGCTGGAAGCCATGAGCCAGACAGAGCCAACCATCAATGGCTTTGCTGGAAAGTCCTCCACCAGCCCGGCTGTAGCCCTGACGAGCGTCCACCCTTCTGTGGTGCTACTAGCGCCCTTTCGCCACACTCAACCCTACTCCTCTCCAGGCTGCCCCCGCTCACCCCGTAGCTCTTGGCCACAGAAGATGGCCGCAAACCAGCCCAAACTGTGTCAAGTACCCCCAATCCTCCTGCTCTAACCCTATGCCGGCTCCAGGAGCCTGTTCCCCGCTCACCCGGTAGCTCTTGGCCACCACCTGCAGGCACTCAGGCGTGAGCGAGGACGGCTCCTCGCCCGTCGCGAAGCTGGCGAACAGCGCCTCCAGCGCCATGAGCACCAGCAGCAGGGGCGCCGAGGCCAGGCCCTCCCAGCGGCCCGCGTTCAGGGAGGCCTTGAGCGAGGCCAGCTGGGACAGCAGCGCGGCCGACTCCACCTGCGGGGGGGCAGGCGGGGCGGGGAGGGGCGTGTGAGTGCGGGGAGGGACGTGGGAGTGAGGAGGCGGCGAGTGGAAGTGGCGTGGGGGGCACAGTGAGGGACTGGCTGACGAGAATGTGTTGTGGGAGGGCCCCCACACCCTAGCCCGCTCCCCGCCCCATGCGCCCGCCAGCACAAGCGCACCATCTGTACCATGCCCTTCACCACCCATGCCCGCACGCACGCACCTGCTTGCCCGTGAGCGGCACGTAGAGCGGGTTGGCGGCCAGCGGCTCGAGTGAGGGCGCGTCGATGTGGGTCGCCGAGTGGTGCCTCAGCAGGTGGGCCAGCGCATGGGCAAACGTGAGGGGCAGCTTGACGGCCGTGTCGGCCCCCCCCGCGGGTGCTGAGGCGGGTGCCGAGGTGGAGGCGGCGCCGGAGCGGCCCGCGGCGGTCTGGTTCTCGGGCACCGTGGGCAGCGGCGGTGTGGCGGGGGCGCGGGGCGGCGGGTGCGCCGAGTCGGCCCCGGCCTTGGCGGCCTGGAAGGCCTGCGCTGCGCCCATGACGAGGAACACGCACTCCTTGACCAGCTGGGGGAATGAAGGGGAGGGAGAGGGGAGGGAGGTGATTTGATGCTGAGGGGGGTCGCGCCACGTCGGGAGCGAGGGGAACAAGGCGGCGGTGACGGGGAGGCAAGAAAGCAGGATCTCACAGGGGGGGAGTTTGACTCGCGGTCTTCGTGACGGTGCACGCCTGCCTTCCCCACGCACCTTGCAGCCGTGTCCCAGCAGCCAACTTCCTCGCCCCTCACCCACCTTGTGCAGCCGCAGGAAGGCTCGCCGCTCGGGCCCGTGCAGCAGCCTCGCCTGCCTCGCCAGTGCCTCGGTGTAGGACTTGGGCGGGCGGGGCTTGAACTCCTTGAGGTGGCGCGGCTCGATGTGGAACGAGTCATTCCAGGGCAGTGGCGACTCGAGCCCCAGGTCCTCCTCGGTTAGCCCATAGCCCGCGGGCGGAGCAGCGCCAGCCTGGTCAGGAGCAGGGTGAGGATGGGTAAGGAGAGGATAGGTGAGCCGAGGAGCGGTTGAGGAGGTCAGCGCTAGGGATGAGGGCGGGTGGAAGAGCAGGTCCAGGCTCCAGCTTCAGCTCCGGCTCGGGCTCTAGCTCGCACACAGCACGCACGGCACGGCACGGCACGGCACGCACGCACGGCACGGCCCTTGTCGACACGCACTGGCGCCCGCGACCGCCCGCCCGCGTGCTCCTTTTCCGTCCGTCCCCAGGCCCGCTGCCGCCTCGTTCCTCGCTCCCGCCTCCATCCACAGTTTGACCTGGCCTGCTTCCTCACCCCGGGGCCCTGCTGTAGGGGCACGATCACGGTCAGCCCCGAGTCATACACGCCCACCAGCGTAGCCCCGGTCTCCTTGCTCTCCACCAGGCCGTCGCTCGGCAGCAGCCCGCCTCCGCCTCCGCCTCCGACCGCCGGAGGCGCTGAGTGCGTCTCCAGCGACTTCCCGCCTTTGCCCTCGCCTTCGCCCTTGCCCTTGCCGCTCCCGCCGCTCTGCGTGGAATCGGGCGTGGCTGTGGGCGTGGAGGCGCCGCCGGGCGGCGCCGGAAACAGGCACCGCAGGTGCTGCACATAGCAGGCAAACACGGTGACGAAGGCGACTTGTTTGGAGGTCTGCACGGCGCCCGCTCGCTGTCTGCGAGTGGCGGCGATGGCTTCCTCGGGGGTGGGGAAGGCGTCGGTGAAGACGAAGTAGCAGGCGATGGCGAGGCCCGTGCGGCCCAGGCCGGCGTGGCAATGTACGGCGATCTTGCGCCCCTCCACTCGCGTCACGTAGTCCATCACCTGGGGAGTGCGGGGTTGGTTGGTTGGTTGGTTGGTGGGGGCCGGGTCAGGGTTTGCGTCTGCAGTGCGAATACACGTCGAGCGGTGAGTGGCCTATCTTTGCCGCCACTGACCTAATGGACGGGCAAAAGAGCGCACGGGCCTGAGAGTCAGGCACAAACGGCCTTCCATGCGCACACCGCGGCACACCGCCCGCCACGCGCCCCATGTGACCGCAGCGCCCTCCCCCCTGCCCCCATTTCCTTCGACGCCGCCCCACCTGCACAATGTCCATCATGACCTCTAGGCTGGGCACCCCCATGTCCCGCCACGAGAAGTTGTAGTAGCCTGGCGACAAACACAGGGCAGCAAGGCTCAGTTGTAAGCGCATACAAGCCCGCACATTTACGGTACCCCTTGCTAAGCACCCGGCCGTGGGGTCCTGAGCGCGCAGAATCTCCTTCCATCTGAACCCCCAACCCAAGTCGCCATAGATATATAGTAGATGTAAAGGCATGGAAGCCCGCTCGACACGGGACCTGTCCCTTCCAAGCACCCAGCAGCACCCCACCCCGCATCCCAACCAACTCTCCATCCCCTTCCGAAGCTCACCGATGCCGGCCTTCATGAAGGCCTCTGGGTCGTACGTGAAGCCGCTGCCGGGCAGGTTCCCGGGGCCGCACGTGGCGTGCTCGCCCACCTCCTACAGAGGGCGGACGCCAACAGGGAGGGCCAGGGGATCAGGGCAGCAGCAACGCCCGGCTTCTGCCAGTCGGTCTCCTAACCTTCCATTCCCTGTCACCAGTCGCTCAAGCGTGCCCCTCCAACCTACGCTCACCCGACCCGTCCCCCCGGCCCGGCGCCCGCACCTGCAAGTTGAGGATCATGCCAATGTTGGCCTTCTTGAACTCATCCACCATGGCAAACTTGTCCACGTGCGACTGCCATGGCCGCGCCATGGCCAGGATCTTGTCGCCCACCCAGCTGGAGTGCAGCCCGGGGATGGCGTTGGGCGTCTTCTGACGCTCCGGGTTCTCCCGGGTGCACCACTTGCTGCCTGCGGACACGAGGGCCGGAAGAGCCTGTGTTTGTGACAGGTTTGGGGGCCAGCGCCAGTGCCACCCGCACTGCCCGCTCCTACTGCCCACGCCGCCCCAAGCTGTGGCCCAGGCCGACCCTGCCCCTGTCCCCTGTGCACGTGGGCCTCGTGCCCTGACCCTGACCCTGGCCCCACGTGGGGGGTCATGGTGCATGCACAGAAACCCAGGATGCCCCCAAAGCGCATCATCGGACGCGCGCTAGCCCCGGCCCTAGTTCTCGCCCTAGTCCTCGCCCTGACCCTGACCCCGACCCTGGCCTTGATGGTATCCTAGGTGACAGCCCGGCTGGGCGCCCTGCCATTGCAAGCCGGTGACGTCACCCGCTGGGGGTGCTGGACACACTGGGGCTGCCTGCGGGCCTGGCGTAGGCTGAGGGTCCGAGGCACGCCTTGACAGGGGAAGCCCTTCGCTGCTCCCCGTCTGGTGTCACTGCCACCAGGTCCGCTGTCAAAAAAGTAGAGAACACCCAGGATGCCCGAGCGGGCGGCCAACCAGGGCTGCTTACCCTCGCAGGCGCATTGCACCCTCTCTTTGAACAGGAAGTGCCAGGGCCCCTTGAGCACATGGTCCTGCGGCACGGCAGACATAGGGGAAGTGTTTCGATCCTATCCGCATAAACGCGGCGAGCAGTAGAGGCTTGCAGGAAGGCATGGAGAGAGGGGATGGGGGAATTAAAAGGCGTGTGTGTTGCGCCCGGTCCTAGGCAGGCCGGGGGCTGGCCGCCGAAGGGTGGTATGGACCCCCGCCGCTGCGAGCTCGCAGGTTCCACATTAAACAAACTCCCGGCCTTGAGAGCCTCTCTTTGGCTGTTTATTAACACCTCCCGCTGCTGGTGCCGCATGAGAAAGTGGGTGTGAGAGCCGCGGCACCTGGACGCCCAAGCACGCACCGATTCCCACTTGTACTTGGGCTGTGTTTGCGCCGAAGCTCCTGCTCCCATCTGGAGCAGTTACAAGGCACACACTCCACGTTGAAAGCCTCAGCAGGCTGTCTCCTCTGCCTGGGGCGCGGGCTCGCGGCCAGAGAATTTCCCGCTCCTTGCCGCTGGTCCGGCCACTAGCGCGTTCGTTATGGGCTCAATATTCATTGGTCAAGCTATCATACATGGAATGGGCTGAAGGGGCCACAGTTGTTGGGTCAAGGCGGGCTTAGAGGAACAAGGGGTCGCAAGCACTTGATAACAAAATGAATGCCTAAAGGTAGACGAGCTCTAGGTGGGTAATAGTGCTATGCGTGGAACCGCGGGCTGCTTCCACGCTGGATCGAGCTGGGAAGGCACTCGTGCTCGCACCCCGCGCATCGACGCATCCCGGCCCGCAGTAGGCTGACTTACAGTCTCTTGAAGCTGGTGCACACAATTATCGCTCGTCACAGGGCAGGTTACCAGGTGGTGCAGACCCAGTGGTCGGCGCAACCCTGGCGTTTCGGATGCCTGGCCTCTTACGAGCGGTGAAAGCACCATGAAAACGTAATCGTTACTGCTTTTTCGTCTCCGGCGTGCTGTGGGGCTGGACGCGGCCAGTGAGAAGACCTCACGAGCCCGGCGTTGCCGTCCGCCCTTACGGCGCTGGCCTCGCCCCAGCGTGCTCACCCAAGCATACAGGGCGGCAGCCCCAAGTCAGCGGGTGCGGCTCCCGGGATGACAAACGTCAGCTTTGGCGTGAGGCCGTGCTGTGCGGCCCCCTCAATCGCAGCTCCCTCGGCCCCAGCCATTTGCGAGCCCACTGCCACGGCTCTGCATATTTTTTGGCTGACACTGAAACGCTTTAGCACGTAGGGTCCCACTAGCAGGGGCACACGCCACCCAGCCGCGCAACACCACTCAGCTTGTCCATTTGACCCGCGAGAAGGTCACCACCCTTGCCGCCCGCAACTCCGATTGAAGTCGGGTAGTTGAGCAGCCCCAAAATGATGCTCACTGGGGCTTCGCTGAGCCTGGCAGCGCCGTTGTCACTATGCGCACGCCTTGCGGTCCCGCTGTGCAGCCAGCTCACAGGCGCCCTCGAGCGGCCCCTTGAAGCGTTGGCCAGTGCCCAGCCCGCGGCTGGGCCCGGGCCTAGCTCGCTGAGGACGCGGTCGATGGGCCAGGTTCCGGGCCCCGCCGGTCCCAGACGAGGAATGTGCCGCTGGCTGGGGGAGACACGCTGCAGCACCGTGAACGTCAAGGCGGTGGACCTGGGGACTAGCCCGGTCCAGACAGGCGCGGTGGCAATGCTTGAGAGCAAGGTATGCGACCGGGCGCTCTCCGGCTTCGAGGGCCCGGCGTTATGCACTCACATGGCGTATGCCTAGGACTAGGCAGCGGGCCAGGCTGCTCGTGGCCTCACCCAGACCCGTCGGGGTGCTGCAGGTTCACAACGATACCGACGTGCGTATGGACGCACAAGTCATCTTCGAGAGCTGCTGGAGGCGGTTTGAGGAGAAGTTCCGGCTCAAGGTGGGCTAAACGCTCGACAATTGCCTGGCTGGCCGCGCATGACCCTTGTGCTGCCTCCCGCAGTCTGTCAACGTGCCACGCGAGGTCGTGTGGCTGAATGGTGCACCTGGAGCGGGCAAGGTGGGCGGGTCAGGGTTGGCGTTGGCACGCTGTTGCGCTGGCCCTGCATTGACACTGATTCCGGCGCCGCTACTGCGCGACAGGGTGCGAACACGCAACACATCCTCAAAACGCGTGGCCTCGACCACAGCGTCAACGTCTCTTCGCTCCTGGTGAGCTCGGGGCTGTGCGTCTCCTCCTCGCCTCCTCCTCGCGCCAGGGTTTGCAGGACAGACGCAGCCCTCTCAGAACGGGCGAGTTGGCCCTCTCGGGCAGGCCCGCCGCGGGGAACAAGCGCCCAACACTGAAGCAGCTTTCAATTAAAAGACCCTGGGAAAGGGGCGGGGCCTGAGTGCGTCTCTTGACCCTTCAGACAGCGGCCCAGGGTTCGACCGGCTGTCGGGTGCTGTACGGTGGCCGCACCTCTCGGCACGCTCGAGGCCGTCGGACCGGATATCTCGCATGAGCTCGGATTTGCTTTGCTAAGCCCCCAGCATGCACATATGCCTCCACGGGGCCACTGCATGGCCGCACCCCACGCCCCGCACGCGCACCAAATGCCTGTTCTTGACACTACACCTAGCACACGCCCGGCCCACATGCTTGCCCTGCGCCTCCTCCCTACACCTCTTGCTACCCAATCCCATCCCCTCCCCTCATCCCATCCCCTAATCCCCTACCGTGCCTCTGCGCTCAGCAAACCAACGAGAGCACGCGCGCGCTGATGGAGCGCGGCGAGCTCATCCCTGACTCCATGGTGGGGGACGTGGTGCTGGAGGCGCTGCTGTTCCAGAGCTGCCAGGTGCCCGAGTGCGGAGTGCTGGTGGACGGCTTCCCGCGGACAGCCATGCAGGTGCGCCCGCGGCAGGGAGGGGGCAGGGGTTCGTGGCTGGCGCGACAAGGGGTGGGTGCAGGGCGGCGGGTAAGGGCGGCGGAGCGGACCGCGGCAGTGCTGCCGGGGCGGGGAGGGTTGCGTGCGGACATGCAAGGCACTGGGCTGGGGGTGCGGGTGGCTGCCGGGCATGGGCCGGCTTGGATGGGCGGTCACGTGCTGTCCACGCCTGCCCCCAGGTCGACTTCCTGAAGCTCCTGTACGACAAGCTGGACGAGCTGCACGGCCTCTTCGCCAACACCACGCACCGGAACCAGTTCCCGCGCCCGCTGTTCAAGGTGGGCTGGACCTCCTGCATCCGGGGCTTACTCTGCAAGTCTCGCACTTTCTCTCGAGCCATGCCCCGCATGCCGCACGTCCCCAGCTCACGTGTTCCTGACATGCCGTAGGTGGTGATGCTGTACGTGGACGAGGACACGTCCATCGAGCGGCAGCTGGAGCGCGCCAAGCTGGCTTCGGTGCACAACAAGCGCGTGCTGGACGCGGGGGCGGGGCAGCTGTGGTGGGTGCGGGTGCCCAGTGGGGGCGGGGCGGGGCCGGGAGGCAGGGCTAGGGCGCGGCAGCTGTGGGATGGTGCGGTCACGCTGCGGCTCTGATGGACATGGGGCAGGGGCAGGGGCGTCGGACCCATGGCTGTGTGGCCTCTCTCTTGTGGCGCCTGCCGCACCCCGCAGGGAGCAGCGCGCCACGGACCTGTCGATCGAGAAGGCCAAGAAGCGCTACGCCATCTTCCGGCAGCACCACAGCGCCGTGCTGCGGCTCAAGCAGTTCTTTCCCTTCCACCTCATCGACGCCATGGGCACGCTGGCGGAGACGCAGGAGGCCATCACCACGGAGCTCAGGTGCGGGCCGCGGGGCTCTGCATGCCAGCGGATGACCTAGCCTCTGCATGGGAAGATGCAGAGAGGTTTGCGTGGCGCTCGCAGAAACAGACTGTCGTCGTCCATCTGCACCGCAGGTACCAGTCCTCGCTGGATCTGTCGTACGAGACGTACGCCGCCATCCGGCACCTGCCGCTGGCGCGTGACGTGTCGCAGCACGCGCGGCAGCAGCTGGTCATGCGCCTGGACAACCACTCGGAGCGCTACCCGGACCTGTTCCAGAAGGTGCGGGGCCTGAGTTTGGTGTGTGGAGGAACGGGCGTGGGCGTTGGGTCGTGCAACGAATACCACGAGAGGAGCCACGGGTGGGCGCCGCATGGGAATGGGCACGTGTGCGGCCGAGGGGCGATGGCTGTAGCCGCCAAGGGCTTGTTGCTGACGCCGCCCTGCCGCGTGTGCCGCAGGTGATTGACCTGATCACGTCTGAGATCATGCCGCTGGTGCACGAGTGCGGCCTGGCGGGGCGCGCGGAGTACGCCACGGACCACCGCATGTTCCTGGAGCACCCGCGCGCGGCGCAGGTGGGCGGAGGGAAGGGAGGGAGGGCGCGCCTGGGCTCGTTCCTCGGGGCTGGCGGGGGTCTGGGCCCTGGTGCTGTCGGCGTGCGTGGGCTGCAGCCGGCCCAAACCTCTAACACACGCGCCTGCCAAAGCCTTGGCGCTGACGTCTGAATGCCCCACCCACCCCCGCCGCTCCGCCCTGGTTTCCTTTCCTTAGATGCTCATCGACGTGCTCACGGACCGCGGCTACAACGTGTCGCACTCCACAGACGTGTCGCACGTGCCCGTGGCCATCGACATGCAGACGGGTGGGTGCGGGCAGGGGACAGGCCAGTCTATCGACTTGGCCGCACGCGCTAGCCCCTTGCCGCAGCGATCGAAGCCCCAATTGCGACCACACCTCAACCCTTTCCCACCTCACCTCACCTCACGTCAACCCTCCGCCGCCCGCCCAGGCATGATCAAGAACCGCAAGGAGTACAAGCACCGCTTCCACATCAACTGGGACACGCGGGGCGTGCGCGAGATGGCGCGGGCCATGGAGCTGGCGGCCCGCATCCAGGAGGCCGGCCAGGGCGCCAACGCCTCGGCCCGCATCAGCCAGACCTACATCCCGCAGCAGCTCAACCGCGAGCAGCGCGCGGCCATGCGGATGGCGCAGCTTGCCGAGGGCGCCAACGGGAATGGGAGCGGCGCGGCCAGCGGCAACGGGAATGGGAATGGGAACGGGAACGGCAAGCAGGAGGAGGCGGAGCCGGTCATGCTGACCGGGTCGTAAGGCGTCCGGCACGGCCGCGCCGGCATGGCGCGTGCTCCGTGTGGTACGGCGTTGTACGGCATGTACGACGCGCTCCGGTTGAGCCGGCTTGCTTACTTGCATTCTGCGGACGGAGGGAGCGGCGGACGGCCGGAGCCAGTCGGTCGGCTTGGCGGACGGAGGGTTGCGCGAGCCCACGACGGGCCTCGGAGGAGGGCCAGGGCCGAAGCCACACGCTTGGACCCGAGCAGCAGGCGGCGCGGCGTGATGCAGCGGGGTGTGCCGCCGTTCCGGAAGCGGGTTGGACGGCGGAGCGCTGCCCGAGAGGGTGCGGTGCCGCCGTCTATGCCCCGCGGGGCCGGGCTTCGTGCACCCGCACGTGGAGCTATGTGCCCCTGCGCGCATGGGCCCCAGCCGCGGCGGGGTGCTGTGGCCGACCAGCATGGCGCCCCCGTGTGTTCCCGGCGGAGTGGGTCGTTGCACTCCCTGATGATTCGAATACCATACCAGACAGCAGCAGCAGTAATTGTTCTTGGAGGGGGCTGGCGCGACAGGTTCGGGGTGACTGGCGCCTGTGAGGGCTCTGAGTGGAGCCCTCCCTGCGCCCGGAACCGCGGCCCAAGCAGCCGCCCCCGCAGTAGGACCACCGAGGGTTTACACATTGCAGGAGCGTTCCGGGGGAGCGCTCAGCCGCTTGCATCATGAAATGGCGGCGGCTTGGAATGGCAGCTGGGCAATGCGGAGAGAGAATTCCGTGCAGCAATGGCATTAAAGCAGCATGGCTGTGGCGCGGAGGCCGGAAGTCGGGCGACCGCCAGACCGAGTCTGGCGGCGCACCGGCTGGCATTGAACGTGACACGTCGACTGCGCGGCGGAGTTGTCTCTGATTCAACAGCGCGACTCCGTGGATTTAAGTTCCTTCTTTGCTTGCTCGCTGCTTTACACCTGTGCCCGTAGAGCGCCGCCTATCGCGGGGCTTCGCGGTGACGGTTCGTGGTTTCCCTCGTGTCCCCAGTGACAAAGCGTGCGGACCAGTGTCTCCTTTACCGTATGTTCGGGGGTCTGAACGCGAAGAGCGAGCCACGCACGGTGGGCTCCGGGCTGGCTGCTGGCCCGGATGTGGCTCGATACGTGGGCCCCTGTGGGCCTTGGGCTGACGAGGGGCGAGTGGGCTGCGGGGCTTTCTGCGTCTGCGTGTGCGGAGGCCGCTTATTCATTTGTGTTGGGCGAGGGTCGTGTTTGGCTGCGCCGGGGGGAGGCACAGCAGGGCTGAGCTCGCAGCAGCGGGGCCGGCAAGGGCAAGCTTGCTATTGCGGCGAACGGATCGTTTCAGGCCCATTTATCCCAAAGTGTTGCGCGTCGGTTAGGCGGATGCGGAGAGGGCAGTGGCGCTCGGGCTGCCGCGCTTGCATGCAGGAGAGGGTGTGTTTGCCTTGCTTTGCTGCTTCGGTCTGGTGAGACCTTCGTGCTCTTATCCTCCGGATCTGACCGAGCGACCTGCTTTAGTGCGCAGCTGAAGGACCCTACCTATTCGTGTGGTTGTCGTGAGGTGACTCGGCAGAACTGTGAAGCCTTGTGTGTCAGGAGGAGCTCGTGCTTGCGTGGGGCTACTGGTAACCACGGAGGCGTTCTGCAGCATGATGGGGTCGGGGACTAGCGCAAGGGTTGTGGGTGTCACCCTTTAGTACGTTTAAGCGTTTGCTCTCTGGAAACTGTTGCCCTGTCGTCGCTGTGTGGACCCGGCGTCCGACATTCGGCACCGGGTGTTGTTGCGTGTTACTAGCTGCGTGCCGTGCTGTGTCATGTCCTGTTATTGTGGTATTGTTGTCGTGGCCTCCTGCTCGCGCCTACCAGTATCCGACTCCTGCGTCAAGGCTTCCTCTCGCGGTGTTGCGCAGCCGTGCTTCACCCTGTAACCTATCGTAGTACCACCGTTCTCCCACGTGCCTCGCCACGCAGCCATGCGCAGAATGGCTCTCGACAATGCGCGGGGGATGATCCGGACCAGCCCTCAGATGCATACGGAGCCTTCCTGTGGACGGAGCACGGGGGCCGGTGTCCGCTCAGCAGCGGGAAGGCGACTCCCCAGTAGGCTCCCCAATTCCCATCCCATTGTGGTGACGCGGACTGTGGGCAGTACTTCTGGGAAGACAGTGCAGTGCAGTCGGTGCACCCTCAGGCCTGAGCACCTTCCATCCGGTATCAGCATGGGCCATGGGCATAGCTTGTCTGAGCATCGCGCACCGTCACCTGGTCGGCGGCGAGGAACTGCCAGGGGCGGCAGGCGGGTGCAAAGCTGCGAACCATTGCCCCTAGCCCCAAGCTGTCGGCAAGTGCCATGTCAGGCGCCAAGGCATCCGCACTACCTCCTACCCGCCCCATGAAGGACCGCCTTACCACCTCGAAGGCCCGAACATCAGAAGTCACCCGCATCACGCCATTACAAGGGAGAGATTACTCAGGCTGATCGGGGTAGGGGCCATCGAGTCCCTCATGGCCTCCAAGCATGCCGCCCGCAAGACGCATGCGCTGGCATGCGCCCAAGCGCCAGCAGTCGCAACGTGTGCCCTCATAACCCCGGCCAGCCAATCACGCCCAAACGCAGCCCAACAGCTGTTGCTGGCTCATGCCGTCTAGAGACTGCTCCGTGACCCCCCCCCTGGCTGACCCACCTCTTGGCCCCACACCCGGCACACACAAGGTTCCAACGATGACCGCAACCCCTCTGGGCCAGGTGTGCCACAGCCGGGCGTGTTGGGCAGCAATAGAAACCTCCTGCCCCTGTCATGTAGTAAAGGCGACACATACCTGGGATGAAAGGTCCAGTCCCCCTCCCCTCCCCCCCCCGGCCTCCGAAACTGGCGCGCGACACGGCGCACCAGCGCGTCACACGCGAATACGAGGAGCACACGTTTATCTTGGTCAGGCCAGAGCGAATGGCTCTACACGGGACGCTGTTGTCATATTCTTGCTACTTGTCGCGCGCACTGCCCTGCTCCCCTCACCCTCTCCTCGACTCCTGCTGGCTACGGCCATACGGTAGGGGTATGCCGTCAACTCCTACCCAACCCAATCCTCACACGCGCGCCCCCGCCCTGCTTATTGCAGTCTCTCCACACACAGCACCCTGCAGTACCCCTACTTGCTGCATTGCAGCTCCGTGTAAAGGAGCAAGCTGCGGCATTAAGCAGTAATGAATAACGACCGCCCACACTTGATTGAATTACGATCCATGCCTCCGACGGTCAGATCCGCGCATCACCCAACTTGGAGATCAGCTGTCGAGGCCGTGCCATCTTTCGGCTTCAAAGGCTTTCCGGCCTCCAATTGCATTTCCCACTCGCTCATTACGCGCAGCACACACGCTACGAGACGAGCCGCTTTATGCGGCCCGTCGCTCAGCCCGCGTCTCCTGACCCGCTAGCATCTACACCAGTTTCCCCCCCCCTGCCGTATGCGCTCGATAGCCCACACTGGGGCTTTACGTTGCATCCGAATCCCGCCAAACAAGAGCTTTCTGATATCTTTCATAAAAGCTCGCATCAAAAGGGGCCGACAAGCTCGATAGGCCTAGATCACTGCAGTACTGAACTGCCCCAACGGATTACCCAACCTCGTGAAAGAGCACCGGCGGGCGGCTTCCAAGCCAGAGCTGCCGAGCCTCCCACATTCTAACGTGACGCCAAGCCCAATCGAACACTGCAAACCACCTCAACCGCTCTCCGGCCGCTCCGCGCTGGTTCCTTTATTGTCGCCGCCCTCTTTGACGCTCTCCTTCTCCCTTTCCTCCTGTCTCTCAGTCTTGTTACCTGCAGCTGCATCCTGCTTGCCGCCAATGTGCCAGGGAACCGCCAGCTTGACGGCCTCCTCGCCTGCCACCACCACACTCGCCAACATGCGCTTGGGCGGCCCCTGCTGCCGCCCCGTGCCGCTCCCCGCTGCCTCCGTGTCCCCGCTCGTGCCCCCCTCCCGACTAGTGCCCGACAAAACCTTGCTGCCACAGGAATCATTCGTTCCAGTACTCATGTGCGCACCGAGCTGCTTATGCGACTTGGTGTTCTGTTGCTGGTGCTGCGCGGCGCTTCCTGCGGCGATGAGCAGCGTGAGTCGCTTGAGGATCTCTGCGCTCGAGGGCCGCTCCTCGGGGTTGTGCCGCCAGCAGCGCTCGATGAGCGATCGCAGCGCGGGCGGGCAGAGCGGGTCGTCCGATGCCGGCAGGTCGGGGCGGCGGCGCTCGATGGCGACCAGGTAGCCGATCACGGCGTTGCGGGTGCCCTCCCACGGCCGCCGCCGCGTGACGAGCTCGCAGATGAGGCAGCCCAGGGCGTAGACGTCGCAGCGGTCCGTGACCTTGGACTCGGTGGGCGTGAACACCTCGGGGGGGCAGTCTGGGGAGGATGCAGGAACGGGTTGGGGAGGGGAGGGAGGGGTGAGGGGCTGTCGGCTGGGACTGGGCTGATGGGACACGTTGGCCTGAGGATGAGCAAGGCACGAGTAGCAGACGGAGAAGGTCATCCAAGACCAAGTCCCCGAACTCACAAGCCGATGTGCCGACCTCCAGGTTGGATGTGAGCAGCGTGGTGTTCTGCTTGAACCTGCGGGCAGGTGAACGGGGCAGGGCCTTTGTCAGGGAGGAGTTTGCACATGGGCTTTGGCACGAACCAGTTGGAGCGCAAGGGAGACGCTTCCCCCTGCCGGCTGGTCTCACCTGGACAGCCCAAAGTCCGCGATCTTGACCACCCCGTTTTCGTCCAGCAGCACGTTCCCCGGCTTGAGGTCGCGGTGGACCACGGTGGGGTGCTGGCAGGGGCGGAGGGAGGGGCGCGGCGAGGCAGAGGCGGGTTGAGGATTTGGAAGGAGCGAGTGAGCGTGAGCGGGAGGCGGCTGAGCCCTTCCAGCTCGAAAGGTCCCGCCCAAGACCCGCCCAGCCCAGGAGCCGCCACTCACCAGGTACGCCAGGCCCTGGGGTGACAAGGGTGAGATCACGGAACGAGGGGAGGAGGCAAGTCTGGGGTCAGTTCTGAGTCCAAGCCAAGACTCGGCCTTGCGTTCGCTCACCGCCGCAATGTCCCGCGACATTCGCAGGATGCCGGCCAGGCCGTACGGGTAGGTTGGGCGGCCATCCCGCTGCTTGGCTGCAAGGGGACACACGCGGGGCGGTGCAAGCGGATATCTCAGTCACAAGCGGGCACGGAGCTTAGGAAGACTTGGACCAATGAGTCAATTGGTCACTGAGTTCATGTTCCGAACCCCGGACAGCTCACCGTGGATGATGGTGCTCAGGGGCTGAGCCATGAGCTCCTCCACCAGGAAGGGGCGGGCGCCCCCCAGGCAGCCGCCGTACAGCCGTACGATGTTGGGGTGGTCCTGCGTGTACGGTCGATCGGCATGCGTACAGCGCGTCACGAGGCGCCAGCGGGCGAGAGGCGGAGCCGGCTTGCCAGCTTCCAGAGCACGATGACCTAACCGTGGGCAGCTCACAGCAAGCAATACGCAGCACGCAGAGCAGGCAGCACGCAGCACGGCACCCACCAGCCTGGACAGCACGTGCACCTCGTGCATGAAGCTGCGCAGCCCCGCCACCGCCGCGAACGCGTCCGTGCCCCCGTCCAGAAGCTTGACGGCCACCGGCACGCGGCCGCCCTCGGGCAGGAGCAGAGTGCCGCGCCGCACCACCCCCGCAGCGCCTGCGCATGGGGGGAGGGAGGGAGGGTTGCAGAGTTGCAGAGTTGCAGATGCAACGTGCCGTCAGGGCATGCGGCGGGTGCAGTAGTGACGGGCGCGTAATAGCTAAAGGAGAGGTGCTGGAGCTGAGAGAGAACGCGCCGAGAGCTGGCTCCAGATGCCTTGTCTCGCGTCCCCGATGCTACGCGCCCAGTGCGTGCTACGCCCCCAAGTTGCCATGCATGCCTCCTTTTCTATCCCCTCCACTCACCCCTGCCCAGCCATGCTTCCCTCCCTGCCCCTTTTACCCACCCCTGCCCAGCAGCGAGCCCTCGTCTAGCTCCACGTCCCGACCCAGGGCCATGGGCGGCAGCGAGCCGCTGCCGCTGCCGGTGCCGGTGCGCGAGTCCTCGCCGTCCGCGCTGGTGTCGGGGGGCACCACCACGTGCATGGCTTGGTCTGGGGGCCGGGGCGGGGCGGGGTGGGGTGGCAAGAAATTACGTACTGATATGAGGTGCGTGCGTCAGGACAGCGCACGGGACCTCTGGCCACCGCTACACCGGTACTGCACTTCACCGTGCTCTTCCGCGGTGTAACGGTCCACACCCTAGCGTGCTCCGTATCTCAGCCCCGCAGAAACTCGGCCACTCACTGGCATTGAGAGCCCACGCGTGGCGATCACTAATGCTAGCCATGATGGACTCCTGCCGTGACGCCGGCACGCTCCCACCCAGCGACGCGCCGCCGCCGCCGCCGCCGCCGCCGCCGCCGCCACCGCCACCGCCGCCGCCACCGCCGCCAACCCCTGTCGCCGCGAGTGCGAGAACTCGGTCACACGGCAGCTGCGGCGGCGCGCCGCCGGACGTCGTGGCGGCGGCGGCGCGGCTCGTACTGCCCGTGGAGTTGTACGGCACATACGGCGATCCTGAGCTCGCTACGGCGGCCCGAAGGGAGTCGAGCAGCTCGGCCTGCTGGTGGGAGGTCAGACTGGCGCCGCCGGGGGTGACCGGCGCGACCTCGGAACCTGTAATGGTCTGTCGACGAAGGAGGGAGGGCAAGCGAGGGCGAGAGAGGGGTGTTCCTGGTCAGGCGAGTTGACGGTGCGTCGTGCCTAGTACGCTCTCGTTGGTCGCGCTCATACCCCAAGCCCTGATCCCAAACCCGATTCCTAAACCCTAGTCTCACCAGGGCCACCTGCTCGCTGCCGCTCGGCAGGTTCTGCCCCAGGCCGCCCTTGCCGCTGTCCGGCGGCGATGAGGCGGACGGAGACCCCCGCGTGTTCCGACCGCACGTCCCCGTCCCCGCCCCCGCCCCCGCCGCAGAGCCCTCTTTCGCGTCCACGCTGTCGTTGTCGCCGCCCCCGCTGCTGCTCCGCGGCGGCTCAGGCCAGCCCAAGCCGCACCGCCCCCGACGCTTCATGTAGATCGCAACAGCGGCGGTGATGAGTGCGAACGCACAAGCACCGCCGACCGCGCCCCCGATAATCGCGCCCAAGCCTGCGCTGCTGCTGTTGCTACTGCTGCTGTTCTCGCCGGTGGTGCTGGCCAGACCGAGTGGGAGTGCTGCGTCGGCCGCGGGTGGTAGGGGCTGGGCGGCGGCCTGAGTGCCCAGGGGCAGCCCCCACACCAGCTCCAGTGCCTCCAGGTAGTGCCCCACGTAGCCCTGCGGGGTGACACGAGGCAGGGGCGCATGATGCACTTTGGCCCGCAAACGGCAGCCAAGCTAGAGAGGCGCAGGGGCACATCCGCCCTCCTCTGCGGGGCCTACAGAACGACCCCCTGCCAGCCAGCACTCCCCCCCTCCGCCCCGTCCGCCTGCACACCTGCATCCCGACCAGGTAGGCCCCCGGCGGCGCGCTCTCCTGGAAGGGCAGGCTGCACATGGACACGGAGGAGAAGGGCGCGGTCCACAGGCGGCCCTGGCTGGTGTGGAGGACGAGCCGCTCCACGTAGCCGCCCGCACAGCCGCTGACCGCCACCACCGTCTCGCCGGGCGCCAGGGCCAGTGCGTGCCAGCCGCCGCTGCTGCCGCCGCCAGCGGTCTCTGCCGCCATGCCCGCACGCTCCAGCCTCAGCCCCGTGAGCTGCTCCGTGGACTCGGTCTCATTCAACACGTCCACGCCAAGGCTCAGGGAAAAGGAAGTCAGGGGCGCGGAAAGTGTGGTCGAGGTGGTGGAAAGCGTGGCGTTGTCAACCCAGGCGCCAAAGGTCACGAGCGGGTTGGGCGCGGCGACATCGCCGCCGCTGCTGCCGCTGCTGAGGAGGGGGATGCTGCCAGTGGGAGGCGGCGTGGAGGGGCCGAGGCCGATGGCGAAGGGGCAGGTGGGGCCCATGGGTCCGCTGCCGATGCGGCTGGACACGTACAGCTGGTGCTTGCCTGCGGTTGGGCAGGTGGTGAGGGGGCCGGGCCAGACCAGATCCTCAAATGCGTGCTAGAAATTATGATCCCCGCCCGCCTCTCCCTCACTTAAGCCCTGCCCCTTTGGAGGGCAGTTCCTGCTGTGATCATCGCACCCTTCCATATCTCACCCGCTACAAACGTGGCGTTGCGTGCCGGCGGCGCCGTCTGCACGAGCGCGCTCGTGTTCTGGCCGGCGTCTGCCTTGCAGATTGCCGCACCGGAGGCGGCACAGAAGGCGGGGTAGTAGGCGGCGATCCCAGGCGCCGAGGTGCCGTACCCCCCCAGCATGCAGGGGTAGGCCACGGAGCCCTCCGACTCGTTCCGCATCGCCAACCACACACGGCCTGCCGGCGACCAAAAGGGCACGAGGCAAGGGAGCGCACGGAGCGGAGCGCCGTCAGGATGGAGCTTGACAAACCAGCTGCACGACAGTACCGTACTGTCACGGTATCCGTCCAGGACCATATGTCTGGCCAGGGCTTACTCTGCCTGCCTTTGCGTTGCACCCCAGGCGGCAGCCCACACTGCGGCAGGCCTCTACAGTGCCAGGGGCTGGAACTGGGATCCACAACCCTGCGCAGTACTCACGCCCCATGAAAGCCTTGTAGGCGCTGCGGCGTGTGGCGAGGGAGGTGAAGAGCCGCAGAGTGTCAGGGAAGCGGATGAGGCGCCAGCGCAGGCCCATGTAGTTCGAGACCCTGGGACGGGCAGGCGGTTGGCAGTTAGGCGGTTGCCCGGAGGGCGGTTGGATAAGCAGGCGGTGGTACGAGTGGCAGTTGGAAGGCAGCGAAGCGCCAGCGCCAGCGCAGGCCCAAGGCTTGCAGGCCATCCCATCGTGCCTTGACCGCAGTAACCCCAGCCTGCTAGGTTACGGGTGCGCTACAGCCTAGCGCAAGGGCCGCCGCAACTCACTTGCAGTAGCTCACTGCGTCGTTGTACACAAACGTGCTCTCGGTGTTAATGAAGAAGACCTGTGCGGGCAAGAGAATATGTCATGAAAAGTGGCAAAGGTCAGGAATGGGTGTGTTACGCTGTCTAAACTCCCTGCCAGGGAACGGCAAGCAGCGCCTCACCTCTGCGGCGGCCCCTGGGCTAGGCGTTACGACGTACTGCGTAACCGGTTTCTCCGCGATGTTGCCGCACATGCCGTACGCCGGCAGGCAGCTGACCTGCGGAGGCGGGGCCCGCAAGTGTGGAGTTCTCAGCGCCTCAGGCTTGACCCCCAACGACCCCAGCGACACGACTTCAATGTGTGCCGCACATACCGTAACTACAACGTTTCAGCTTCCGGTCCTGCAGACGCGACGCACACCGACTCCTAAGCCCGCACATTTGGCTAGCGCACGCACCTGACAGACGATCAGGCCCGCTGCACAGAACGTATACCAACTGTCAGTCCCCGTGGAGGCCGCCTGCTTGGAGCAGCAGCGGTTGCTGGGGCACACCCGGCCCGAGCCCGCGCCGCACTCCCCCGGCTGCTGCCCCTGCAGGCTCCGGACCGTGGGCCGGGCCGTCGGGCAGGTGGGGCCGGCGATGGCGGGGACCGGGCGGACCGAGTAGGCGGGGGGAGGGCTGCCCGCGGGCGCGGCCCACAGCAGTCGCAGCTGCATGCGGGTGGGGGCGCAGGGAGGGGAGGGCGGGGTGCGGGGTCTCGTCAGTGCCTGCGCCTTGACTTCTCAGGACGCTGATGCGGCCCCATCGCGCCTGCCGGCCCCGGCCCCACCGACCTGGCGTATGAAGACCACCTCGCCGTCCGCCCCCGGCGCCCACAGGGAGGCGTTGAGGTACGCCCCTGCGAACCCCGCCAGGTAACCCCCCGGCGGCGCGTCCTCCCGGAACCGGGTGGTGCAGCTGCCCCTGCCCAGCTGGTAGCGCCGGCCCGTGCGGCTCGTCAGCAGCAGCCGCTCAACCACCGGCCCGCGGAAGCAGCCCTGCGGGCGGAAGGTGAGGAAGGAGCACGTGTCGTACGGCATCTTGTACGGCAACTGAAGGGACGATCGAGTGGGTGCCGTACAGCGTGCAGTGCACGTGCACGTGGCGTACGAGTGCTCACCTCCACCCGCACCACGTAGTCCCGTCCGTCGGCCACGGTGTTGTGCATCTCCCACGCCGAGCCCTGGTCCCGGTCGGGCAGGTAGACCCCCACAAAGCCGGCGATGGAGGCGGGGGCGGAGAGAGCGTGCCAGGCGGCGGCCGCCGTGGCCTCGTGCAGGGGCTTGAGCGCGTACAGGTCGTGCGTGCCGCCCCTGGGAGGGGACAGACAGGAGTTCGCGTGTCAGAGAAACGGACATGGCTACACGGCGGCCCTCCAAACCCCTGCCCCGGCCCCCCGGGACGTTCCAGGAATCACGCCCTCCGCTGTCTCTTGGCAGCGTTACACGTATCCCCCCTCTTGCTAGCTCGCTCGCCTGTACATGGCGCTGACCACGGGCCCCTCCCTCCAGAACACGTCCGCCTCGTCAAAGGCGACGCTGTCGGGGGCCGGGGCCGGGTCGCCGATGACCAGGTCAGAGCGCAGCAGCGTCAGCCCCGAGGCGGCAGGGCCCAGGGCGTAGGGGCTGGGCTGCTGCGCAACCGTCCGCGCGGAGGAGAGCCACGGGGTGGACACCTGCGGTGCACACACAGCACGGGCAGCAGGCTGGAGCTTGAAGCTACAAGATTACAACCCTGGCCCTCGACACAAAACCACGGGCAGCAGGGTTTTAAGGTATAAGGCTGGCCCTCGGCACAAAACCATGCCTATTACTCATCGGTTATTGGGCATCGGCATGCCGAGTCATGCTACACCACCGCGTTAGTCAGCACCCTAGTGTTGCGGGGGCACTGATACGCCAGCGCTCTCTGGTTCCCGACTCGGATTTCGATCGCCCAAGATCTGGATCTGGATTCAGGGCGCTGCTTACGTTGAATCCCATGTCCAGCGCCGCCTGGGCCTCCATGCAGATGTAGTTGAGCCGCCAGCCGCACGGCACGTCGCGCGTCCTAAACTGGTTTTCCACGCTCACACTGTGACCAGGGGTGAGGAGGAGAGAGGCGAGTGTGAGTATCTCAAGAGTGCTGGTCTGGGCTGGCATACCTCTTGGTTCAGGCCGGGATTGGGCTGGAACCCGGCTGTCGCAAAACCAGGCTCACCCCCACACGTTCTGAGAGCCGCGGCACACGCCAGCCTGCGAGAGGGCAGGGAAGGGTGCATCATCGTTGTGAGTCAAGAGATGAGGGTACCAGCCCACGCAGACCAACCCTGCATGGCAGATACCCGCACCAAGAATCTCCTCCCGTACTCCCTGCCGTGCTCGAACCCGCTCACACGCCGATGCATGCACCCAGCCCTGAACCCTTCCCCCGCGTCAGCCGACGCCCAACACAGTTAAGGGCCTACCTGCGCCCGCCCCCCACGCCCTGCTACACTGCCAAAGCCTCCTTCCCCTCTTGCAGGCTGTCGCTTGGCCAGCGCACCGCGACCTGGACCCGCCCTCCCCCGTTCCTCACAGCGGAGCGACCAACCCAGCTCCTATAAGACCCACAAGGTGCCAGGTCCACACGCCCCCTCCCCTGCCCTGTCAACTGCAAACGGCAACGCCTCAGGGACCCACCTGGTCCCAAGTCCACACATCGAATCCGTCCTGGAGCGAAGGCAGCGATTGCGCTGACGCCCGGATGTTGACCAGCAGGCGCTGCGGGATCGGGTCGGGTCGTGGCGTGGGGTGGGGCAGGTGAGCTCGCGCACGAGCCACCCCATCTATCTTGAACCCTCTCATGGCTTCCCCATAGTATCCCTACGGTGTCCCTCGGGCAGTCGTGTTGGGTGAGTGCTCCCCCAAACGGTACTCATAGCAGCCCATGGCCGCACGCGCTAAGCGCCGCTGTGGGCCCGACCCAGATCAGCCCAGGCCCAGATCGGCCCGGTCCAGGCCCGCCCGGGCCCATCCGCGCTCACGTCTCCCAGCTTGGGGTCCACCGTGTAGAGCTCAAAGAAGGAAGGGACCAGCACCTGAGCGACATCGGATTGGGGCGCGGCATGTCTGTTATGGAAGCACGCGAGTGGGGCCTGACACAGCCAACGTAAGAGGCAGCCGCAGCAGCTACCCGATGCCGGCATGTCGCCCCTCCTCCGCGCTATTCACTAAAAACCCCACTCTGCATGCAGCTCGTGAAGATCCCTCCTCCTCCGCCTCCAGCTGAGGCTTCATGGGAGGGGCTGCCGGATCCAGGAAGTGGCATGCCTTGCCCTGCCTTGCCTTGCCATCCAGGGCATCCGCACGTGTAAGCGTACGCCGGGCAGGCGAGAGCGGACAACCGCCTTCTCCCTATTCCCTGCCCTTAAGGCCTTAGATTCACGCCCTCCCTGGCTCCCCACTGCCAACCAGCACCCGGACACACCTCAACGGGAATGAGCGTCCCAGGTGAGGGCAGGTCTGTGTGGTTGACGCACGCCTCCACGGCTTCCATGAATGGCACCGGCTTCAACACGAGCACGTACTGGGCGGCTTTCCAGGTGAAGGGAATGGTTTCAAGGAGGTGTGCCACCGCTTGGGACAAGGCCGAGGGGGGCTGGGGCGGGGTCTGGCCTTGGGCCAGGGCTGATGGGAAGGGGGGGAAGGAGGGGAGCGGGGGGAGGGAAAAGCGGGGGAGGGTCGGATGGGATGTGGCGGTGGGTTGTCAGGGGACCATGAGGGCTGTGCGTGAGTTGATTGGGGAAGGGTTGGAGGGGAAGGTGTTGGGGCTCGGTACGCGTGACAGGGGGGGTGCTGAAGGATGGTCCAGCCGAGGGAGGGGTCCAGCCTACTGGCAACGAACTATGACCGCTTTACCGATGCCCGGGGATGCACCAGTATAGAATTCGAGGACGACTGCGAGAACGCAGAGCGTACTCCTGTCGCCGGCTTAGTACGCATCCGCAAGACTGAGCCCGCGCGAGTTGGTGCCCCTACCCGTCCAGGCAGCCAGAACCATCAGGACATTCATCAGTCTCCAGGCGTGTGGTTCTGTGGCTGGCCCCATTCCTCGCCATGCCGCTTCGCTTCTCCCTCTCAGCTCCAGCATTGGTCTCTCCACAAGCGATACGAGGTCAACCTATCTCTAACATCATCATGCTAAGCCAGCCGCCGCTTGCAGCAACAAAGCGAGGATGCCTAACTCTTCGTGCAGCTGCTACACGGCGTTTACCCCTAGATGGTGTCGTTAAAGCCTACAGCTACAAATTGGGTAAGCGAGCGGTCGTAAAACCCGCGCAGCTGCCCCGTTGTTGTTTGCGCGAGTTTATGAGCGGGGAGCGGCTCGTCTAGTGGCCTGCCTACTATGTCTGCAACTGCTTCTCTTGGTGTTAGATACAGCTTGAGCTCGCGCGTGTTGTGCGTGTTGAAATCGACACAGTCACAGCACAGGGCAGTACAGGCTGAGCCCCCCGTGCGCGGCCGTGCGCAGCCCTCGCCGAGCCCAGGTCGCTGCCTAAACTGCCCCTCAGAGCAGCCAAGCCAAATCTTCCTCTCCTGCGTTGCGTCAGGCCATGCGTCCACAAGGAGGCTCCGCTGGCCCCGGGGATTGAGATTGAACGTCGGGGGGAGACCTCCCCGTACATGGGACGCAAAGTACAACCCAGAGCCTTCCTCCGACTTCCTCGGGGGCCGACCGGAGGCCTTCACGCCTACGCGCTTACCACACCTGAGCGGCTTTCCCACCCTTCACCACGTGCCACATGCGGTTCCATGCCCGCTGTCCATATGACAGGTGGTGGGGAGGGGCCGCAAGACCTCCTGACCGGGAAAGTTACAGGCCTTAAGTAGCCAGACTCACCGCAGATTCTACCTGCTCACCGCAGACTTTACTTCTCCATCACAACATGTCAGGCACTGCTCTCTCCGTCACGCCTTTCCCAGCCCTCACAGGTTGACCCCGCTCGGCACGCACTCTTGCCACCACGAGTTGACACCGCCGCCATCCCCACTCGGCATTGACAGGCTACCGTGTACGGTGTTCAACAGCGCTTTACCCTGTACCATGCCCGACACCCCGAGTAGTGCTGCAAGACTCAGCAATACGCACACACCCGAGCTTCGGCTTGACCCTTCAAGAGGTTTGCATCCCGCGTGTCCATCTCCGCGTAGCGCACACTTTCACACATGCCGCCTCCGCAGCAGGCCTCCAGGCACGCCCAGCAAGCAGTCTGCCATGACGGGCCGGCCCACAGAATCAAGCCACACGTGTCCGGACCAAGTGTGCACATTCTGCACATGCTATGCACCAACAGTGCTCAAACCCTCAAGAACCGGGCCATGCATGGTCTGCAACCCCTTGCTGGAAAGGGAAGGCCGTCGCCGGACGGGGCGCGCACCCTGTCCACCAGGGGCCAAGGGGCCCATGCTCCAAGCCCAGAGACCGATGCTGCTGCCCACCCCCGCCCTACACACACCTGCGCAGCCTGGGTCTGCCTCTTTGCGCTACCTTGGGCTTCCCACACACCTGCGGGCCGCGCCTACGCTTTCTCCCAATTTTTCCCCAACACCTCCCCACAGCTCTCGACTCCCCCGCAGGCTGCCATGCTCACACGCCCTCCCTGCCCGGCCGCTGGCTCAGGCCTTCGCAAGGGCCGCGAGCAGCTCCGCCGCCTGCGCTGGGCACGCCTCCACCAGGCGCCGCAGGGCGCTCGGCTCCAGGTCACCCCGGTGAGCCACCGCGTAGGCCCTCAGCCGCTCCGCCAGTCCCGGGAAGCCTTGGTCGTGTGCCCACACGAGGTCGGACAGCACGGTGGCGGGCGTGGCGGCCGCCGCCCGCTGCTCCAGCTCAGCCGCCATCGGAAAGCCCCTCCGCAGCTGCTCCGCCAGGGCTGGGAAGCCATTGGCGTCCGCCCACGCCAGGTCAGACAGCACGCTGGCGGGCGTGGCGGCCGCCGCCAGCCGCTCCGTCAGTACCGCCACCGCTCCGTCCAGCTGCAGCCGCCCCGCCAGCGCCGCGGTGGGGCGCAGCAGCGCAGGCGGCACCGCCCGGAGGAGAGCGGACGCGCGTGAGAGCCCCTGGGACGCTCGGTACATGTACGACAGCAGGTGCGCAAAGGCGGCCGGGTCTGCGTCGGGCAGCGTCACCTCCCCCACGTGGGTCTTTGCCGAGCCCTTGCCTTTGGCGCGAACCAGCAGGCGGGCGGCAAAGTACTCCGAGCCGGCCACCAGGACGGAGCGAGGGACTGAGAACTCCCGCTCCCCCACCCGCACCGTCACCCGAATAGTCACGCCCTCGGCGCCAGAAGCCGTGAGAACGGGAGCACAGCTGCCCCCGCTGCCGCCAGCGCCCTCTAGCAGCAAGCTCAGCAGGGGGCTTGAGGGAACGGCCGGGTTTTGGGAGGGCTGCGTGGGCTGCTTTGAGGGCCGCTTTGAGAGCTGCTTGGAGGGCTGCTTGGAGGGCTGCTTGGTCGCGGCAGGGCGGTCCAAGTAGCTTATGAGGAGGAACTTGCGGCGACCTGTGACGACCATCAGATCCCCGTCGGGCAGGAGGACTAACTTCCAGAGGTGAGGGAGGCAGCCCCGCAGCAGGGTGCTGACGGCGCCGCCAGCGTCCATGCAGCGGAGGTCGGAGCCGTCGGCGATCAGCAGGCGGCCGCCCGGCACCGGCAGGAGGGCTGCAATGTCTTTGAAGCGTGCCGCCGTGCCGCTGCCGTCCACGTCACCCCTGTCCTCCCTGTCCCCCGCCACCAGCTCCACTCTGCTTCTCCTGCCGCCGCCGCCGCTGCCCTCGGTGCGCACGCGGCAAACGGCCGTGTCGGTTGCCGCCCACAGCGTGCCGCTGGGTAGGTCGTACGCAAGGCACCGCCAAGAGCCTGCCGGCGCCCTAGCTCCCTCGAGTGTGGCCAACTTGTCGCTGGCTTTGCTGCCTGCGCCCACTTGTAACCGCCGGATCCTGCCGTCGCTGCTCAGCCCCCACACGCCGCCGTCGCCGTCGGGCGACAGGCTCCTCAGTCCGGTGAACTCCTCCTTGCCGTCCTCGTCTTCGTCATCAGCAAAGCTGAACGCGAACTTGTACAGAAGCCTGTGCGGCGCCGCCAACACGTCCCACTCCGAGTTCATCCAAGAGTCAAGCTTCGCCACGGCGTTGTGCGCGGTGTTGTAGTACACGCTCTTGCTGGCCGGGTCATAGACGGGGTCCCACCCCGAGCGGTGCAAGCGTTTCACTTGCGGCCCCAGGGCGATGCCTCCTTTGTACTGCAGCTCGTGCACGGCGCCATTGTCCAGGAAGGCCAGGGTCTGGCTCTCGGGACGGTCGATTAAGATCGTCTGCACTGGCGGGCGGACCACCACGCCGAGGATTGCCCTGGGCCCGAGATCCAGCTTGCCAATGACGACAGCCTTGGACATGGCGCGACTGGGCAGCCTGCAGAGGGTTGTGGGGCAAGTAAAGCGAGCGAGGCGGTGAGGGGCAGCGGCGACGGGGCCGTCTCGGCGAACGGCAGGGCTCAGGGCTGGGGCGCAGGGCCGTGGGTGCTGGCGGCCCTCGCTGGCCTTTACCTGCGCGGGAGCAGCCCTCCTCAGCCTCGGCCAAGACGACTGCTATAGTGATAGCAATCGGGCCCAGAGGCACGCACGAGGCAGTCGCTGCGAGCTCCGAGTGGCAATTGTTCGAACTCGCCTAAACGAGACCAGATAAGTGATAGAGAATACACAGGTCCTCTATAGCTCTTGACGGAGGTCACGCAGCGCTTGGTTGCAGCTCGCAAGCAAGAGTTGTGCGAACTCGGGATGTCATGTTTGCGTGGCCTTCCGGGGGCCCCAACCAGGCCGGGGGAGCGATAGAGGTAGCTAGTATGTCACAGGTGAAGGCCAGACGCATGCGGTTTTGGTCGGTTGCACGAACCGGCATGGGACTCGGGCCACCTCCTTTCCCCGTGCCGGCCCACCATTGCCACGCCACGCCAGGGCCACGCCACGCAATGTCCTACTCCTTGGCTGGACAATAGGGGTGGCTGTGAGCACGCATGAACGGCCTTCCGTTGTAGCACCAGCGGCACAAGCACAGGTGGGTACTTCGCCAGGTCGTTCCAGGCGGGCCCGCCTCCTGGGTCCTGGCAGGCATTCTGCGTCGGCCAACATATACAATGCGACGCCAGTCACCGCGGCACTACGCCCCGTAGTCTATTATAACCTCCTGGCCGTTCCTGGCACTGGACGACCCCTTGCTGGCTCGGCGACCCCCTTGGCTGGACAGCAGGCGTGGCTGTGAGCTCGCATGACTGGGCTTCTGTCGTAGCATAAGCAGAGGTGGGTGGGTCCCGGCCCGCATGACAGGTTAGTGCCGGAGTGCCCAGCCATGCTGAGCGGGGGCAGGGGGCCCTCTGGGGTCCCTCCCTGTAACCACCTAGCAGTGCATCCGTGGCCCCTCCTGGTCTACCCATGCAGACGCACCAGGCACGTATCGGCACCAAGCCGGTACCGCTCCACCTAGTCCTGATATGGGTAACTGCCTGATCGATTGATCTCTCCGCCGCCCAGCGCTGGCGTTAAATGACAGGGGCCCTCCTGTCAAGCCTTCCGGTTCTTTCACAAGAACACCAAGAAGAAGGAGAGAAGAGTTTCTCAAACACCAATAACACTCACAGTCCTCCCCGCCGGACAAGTCCGAGGCACGTGGCAGACGAGACAACAGCAACGAGTAATGTTGAGGAGCCGCCACAACGCACACAACGCGCATCAACGGGCCCTAGCGCAACTTGAGTAGGACAAACAGACCCGCAAGATCCGATCTGGCCACTTCGCAGCCTCGCCCTCCGCTTGGGGCCCTCTCCGCCCCCTTGGTCGGCCCTGACTACCGTACGACAACGAGCCTCCAGACATCACATGCATGCTGCAGACATTGAGCGGCGTACATGCTCATTAGCACACGTCCTCACGGCTCGGATACGGCCGGACTGCCCTCCCCCACGGACCCTGTGCACCTCCTGTCCGCTTAGCTTAGGAGCCCTGGCACCCCTCGCACAGCCCGGCACCCCTCGCACAGCCAGGCACCCCTTCGCCACCCCAGCCCCCACTCGGGAGCTACGCAGCCTGCCGTTGACCGGCCCCGTCCTCTTACCCGCAGGTCAGGTGACGGATCTGGCTCCGGCGCCCCGCTCAGCGCCTCAGGCCCCCAGGGACCAGAAGAGCCGCTTCCAGGCAGGCGAGCTCCGCAGCCCTCGAGGCCTCCCCCATGGCCGCGTGTGAGCGCCAGCGCCCGCACCACCGCCGTCGCCCTCCCGTCGCATTTGCTTCGACCGCGTTAGCCGTCACCCTTGCCCCTCGCCTACGGGGACGGCGATGAGGGCGCCTGCGGTGCCTCAGCAGGCTTCGCCTCCCTCGGCTCCCTCGGCTCCCGCGGCTGCCGAGGCTTGTCGGCAACCGTGGACCGTGCGACCTTCAGTGGCCGGCCCTGGAAGTCCTTTCCGTCCATCTGAGCAATCGCCTGCACGAAAGACAGAATGGCCAGGGGTGTAGTTGCTGTGGCGGACGATAGATAGCAGTACGATACACGTGTAGCGGACAAGGGTCAGCTTCACCGTGTAGGCCCCTAGCGTGGTGTAGTGGGCGGGGTCTGCTTGTAACCCGATGCGGGCGGTTGTACAACTTCTTCACACAACCTTCACCCCCCCACCCAAGCTTAGGTAGGGGTGCACAGCTGGTACGCCCTGCCCTGCCGCCCCGCCGCCGAAACCCCGGTGACGGCACCAGCATCCCCGGGCGGTGGTGTGGAGGCATGCTATAGCCTCCTCCAAGTACCCACGCCGCCGCCAGCTCCTGCAACCATAGCCCACCAGCCTCACCTCTTCGACACGTGCTGGGTCGACCGCCACCAGCGCCATCCCTTTGGCGCGGCCCGTGGCCTTGTCGCGCATGATAAGGGTAGCCTTCGCGCCGTAAGGCTCAAAAGCTGCCGAGAGCTGGTCGTGATGGTCGGGGTTCGGGGCGGGGGGGGCGACAGCGGCAGGTAGGGCGCGGGTAAACAGAAGGCAGGTGGGAGCGGGCGCCAGGAAGGAGGGGGGCAAGGACCGGGTGCAGCACGGCCCTTGAGTCCGATGGCCGCCACGTATGGCTGGCCACCCCTTGCTTGGGTTAGTAAAGCCTGCGGACACAAGGCTGGTGAAAGCAGGGCTTACCTGCTCGCGAGTGGTCTTCCACGGGAGATTTCCCAACCAGATATTGTATCCCCCGGCGCTCTTCTTCTCCTCCGATGCAGCAGGCGCATCCACGACAGCCTCCGTTGCAAATGCCCTCGTCTCGGAAAGGGCAGCCCAAGCCCCCCGCGACCATCCAATGCTTTGGCGCGAAATCGCGGTGGCAGCGTGGCGCAGCATTGTGATCGGCTTGTGAAAAGACTATGTTTGAGCGTGGTTGTATGGGGTCAAGAGTGGGTTCCGCGCTGCTTTGGAAGCCAAAGTCCAGCCGGCGCCGGGATCAAAGTCCAGCCGGCGCCGGGTCCCTCTCGGTCCCTCGGTCCCTCGGTCGGGACTGTCGGAGCAGGTCGGAGCAGAGCACGGGCAGACCACATTGGTGAGAGAGGGGGAAGAAAGAGGGGAGGAAGGAAGTCGGTGGAGGCTGGTGGGTGAACACAGGGCGTTCCCCTGCGTGCCTGGCCCGGGGTTATCCGCTTCTGCCCCTGTACTGGTAGACCCCTTCCTCTTGCCTCTGCGGCTCTGCCCGTCCCTCTGCCCTGGCTGGTATCAAGCAGAGCTGAATATCCGGTAGGTCCGGACCAATGCAACGTGCCTAGAGGATAGCAGAGCGGATGGTGTGATCACAGGTGGGGGTGTTCGCCGCCGGCCTGTCCAGGGAGAGTGCGGGGTGTATGTAGAGTCCGGGCTCTCTGCGGCCCCCAAGCAATGCGCCGGTGCGGCGGTGCCCCTACCCCCTAGTTGCGGAGTACGCAGCAACTGACTTCCGGGTTCCCGCTTGATGGCAGCACGGCAGGCTGCTTGCCGGCATGGCGGCGGCTACCAGGGCCTACCAGGGGTGCCTCGCCGTTGGGGCTACCCTAGCACCACGCCCCGCCGAAGGGCACTGGTGTGAACGTCCGCTGCTAAGCGGGCGCCCGCTGAACGCTGCTGGTGGATTAGGGGAACCTCTCGAGGGGTGGGGCAAATAGAGCCGTACCCAAGGACTGTGGTGTGCTGGTGGAGGCGGCTCGTGTGGCCTCTATCCACTGCCCATCGCAGCGTCCCTTACAACGCCGCCCAGCCCCGCAAGGCGGATGCCAGCTAGCTCCTCATCCACAGGGCGAACACGAAGCCGTCTGTCTGTATGCCCGAGTCCAAGCATGCGTCACTGTAAATGCCATTGCGAGCGATTGGCTTCTAGCCACAAATGCGCAGGTCATCGTTGCCGTCGCTTTCCGCTCCACCGACTCCACCCTCTATGGCCTAACCGCATCGGTAAGCCCTGCCTCCCTGCCCAACCCGGTCCAGAGGTTACCACACCATACCACATACCAGGTGTCACTTGCCAGCAAACGCGTCCACGCCCTGTCATGGCTGCTGGACAGCCGCCTCCCCAGCTCTGCCCGTCTGCCCGTCAAGACTAGCTCCTGCCGTCATCACAAGGCGGCGGCTTCCTTCCAAGCGGTATTATCGCCGACAAGCGCTGGTCACCCGCTGCCGTCATCACGCGGCGGCGGCTTCCGTCAGCGCGGTACCCGCCGCATGGTCGTTCTCCAGCTCCTCCCCGCCCTCCTCCGGGCCCTGGCCCTGGCCCTTTTCCCCCCGATCCTCCGGCACCCCCTCGCCGCTTGCTCCCGTGCCGTCCCTCGCAACCCCGTCGAGCGGACGCCGTGCGGCGGCAGCGGGGACAGGAGCGGCAGCGGCAGGGGCGGGGCCCGCCTCGCCCGGCCCCACAGCGGCGACGTTGTTCTCGCACTCCTCCTCCGCCTCGGCGGCCTCAGATGCCGAGCGCCCCAGGCCCGCGGCGCAGGCGGGCAGCTCCGCAGGGCTCTCGGCGGCGGGGTGCAGGCTGCTGGAGAGGTGCGCTTTGAAGGCGGCTGCCAGCGGCGTGCCGTCCACGGCCACCGTCCTGCACACGCAAGGGCGAGGGGCGGAGCGCGGCATACGGATTCCGGTGTTGGGTGGTGTGGTTGGGGAAGCGCCAGATAGCCCGGACGCATCCACACGGGCCCCACTAGCGGCGGGACCCTGTGATCGGGCTCTCCTGGACGGTGACATATGAGCCACCCCCCACCCCCTGCTCCACCTGCTCTGCCTGCACAGGCCCGAGCGACCTAGCTAGCCGCTTGCCTCCTGGTGGCCAAGGTCCCTTCTGTAGTCCCTTCCATCACTTCATGCTCTCCTTCTAGCAATCAACAGCGTACGACGATGTACGCACGCCAGCCCCAGGCGCGCCGCTCACCAGGGCATCTTGAACATGAGCTGCATGAACATGAGCGCTGGGTTGTCCACGGGCGGTACGGCGCCGCACACGTTGTCGTACAGCTGCGGTGCGGCGCGTACGGCACCCGCCGTGAGCAGCCGTACGGCCACGTCGGCGAAGTGGATGCAGTTGCGCAGGATGGCGTGGTACTTCTGGGCCTCCGCAAAGGCGATGAACTGGCGGATGCGAAAGCACGCAACAGCAACACGACAGCAGAGAGGTTAGCAAGTACCTCTTGAGCTGAGCCACTAGAGCGGTGTGCAGGGAGCTCAGGCCCCGAAGACGCTGGCACCGCCAGCCCCTAGCGTTCCCACGAGCAGTCCCCGGTGGTTACAAGGGGGTACAAGAACGCTGAACGGCATGGCCGGCTGGCTGACCGCACGGGGTTGCCTCCTACAAGCCTGGGTGCCCCCAACCAACAGTCCACAAGGGCGCTCAGTCTGACCAAGGGGCCCGCCAGGCATCACCAGCATCACGCCCTCCGTACCTCCTCGCCTCCCCATGCACCCACCTCCGCCACCAGCGGGTGATCCACCCCCCAGGTCGCCGGGCCCAGGAACAGGTACGGCAGATCGCCGCCATCCGCCGCACCGCCCGCCGCCGCGTCGCCGATGATCTTACCGTCGCTGGCGTGGGGAGGGCAGGGAAAGGGGGCTCAAGCGCACGGTTAGCCAACGCGGTGCCTCTGCCTCGGCTATCCTCAGCGGCCGCGACCTTGTCGGATGGGTTGATGTGCCGGTGTGTGGTGTGTTGTGGATACCTTCACGCCTGCCCCCAACTGCCTGGGGTCACGGTCCCTGGACTGCCCCAAGAACCACAGTGCCGCAACAGCCGTCAACCATCACCAAGACCACACTAACAAACCGCGTCCCTTGCCATGCCCATCCCCTCCCCCACCTGCCCAGGGTCGCGGTAGACAGCGCCTGCCGCGAGGGCGCCTCCGCAAAGAGGTTGGCCGTCACGTCCTGGCCGTTGGCTGGGCCATAGTCGAGGCAGTGCAGCTGCGAGCCCTGCAGGGCCGCCAGGATGACCGGGCGCAGGGGGCGAGGCGTGTGAGTGTGGGGTTCAGTGGTCCAAGCCCAGCAGGTGCGTGGGTAGCGCTGCTCTGTGCTGTGTGGCTGGCCGCAGGGCAGAAGGCGGGGGCCCGCAGGCAGAGTGCCTTTACCGGCATGGCAACATGGGCACATGGCCCTTGCCCAGATCCTACCGCCGTTGCCGTACGGCGCAGTACCGCACCTGCTTGACGTACACGAGCACGTGGTGCAGTACGGTGCCGCACACCGCCAGCGGACTGGAGCCGTCGACGCCGCGGACCGGGCTGCGTGGGGCCACGTGTGACGGGCAGAACGCCATTCAGTACCGTACCGTACCGTACCGTACCGTACAAGAGCCCTTCGCCCCCTGGCACTCTCTCAGCATCACGTGATTGCTTGAAGCTGCCTGGTCCTCGCCCCGTAGCGCAACTGGGTGCTCTTGCTCCTTGGGCCTAGCGGGGCCCAGCTGGGCCGGGTTGGGCCCTAAAGGGCATGTATGAGGGCTCAGGCCTGTGTGCCCCAACGCACCGCTTGTGCAGGTAAATCCCGTCCTCGGCGATTGCGGCCACAGGCTCCAGCTTCTGACCGCTGGTGGCGGCGGTGGTGCTCTCACCCAAGCGCCGGAAGTAGGCGGCCCTGAAGGGGGGAGGGGAAAAGGTTAGCGCCAGGTAGCAAGTGTCCTTGAATGATACTGGAGGGGGGGAGGCGGAGCCGGCAGGCGGCAGGCAATGGGGGCAGGGGCGGACGGGGTGCGTGGGAAGCGCCGGGGGGGGGGTCCACGGGCGAAGGGTGCAAACGTGCCCCGGCCCCCCCTGTGACTAAGGCTACTGTGCAAGCGGGTGTCGTGCAGGCCACAGGTCAGGCCTCTGGCCCCCACGTCCCATTAACGACTTGTTGGCCAGCGGGTGGACCGGACCGCGCCCTTCATGTGTCGCGTGGCGCGTTCGCTGGTAGCAGCCCCCAGGTCCCCACGCGATCCCGCGATCCCACATCTTCTCGCAGGTAAAACGCCAGCTGCCCTATTCACCCTGCCCTGACCATGGCGCTCACATGGACTCGCCGAAGACGGCCGGAAGAAGAGGCTCGCAGAAGGTCGGCCCGAGCTCATCTGCACTGACCGTGTCTAGTTCTGCGAGCGCGGTCCCAGACCTCACACGCTGTCGCTTTGCAGCTATCACGGCAAGAGAAGGCGTCTTGTGCAAGAGGGGCTGGTGTTCCATTTTGGCCCCGGCTACGTAGAGAGCCGTGCTATCAATTTATATTACGACCTATACACACCAACTAAATTATGGTGTGCGCCAAGGGGGCTTCAAGGCATTTCAGCGCCGCGCCGATGCGCTTGCCGAAGCCTCGCGAAACAATTCGAAACACTTCCAGGCTCCGTCCGTGATGTCGCGACATGAGCACCTTGCACCATACATGTAGATGCTCCGTCGAGCGTGCACGCGGTAAGCCGCAGGTAGCGGGAAAAACTGTGCCGTTGTGACGGGCGAACAACGTCCGGCCGCGGCTGGGTCCAAGCAGCACCGGTGCACTCCCTGCTTACTGCTCAATAACACGCACATGTAACGGCGATCAAAACCCCGGGCTTTGCCGACGGCGTGTGATTGAAGAGCGTAGCAACAGTCACGCCCCGTTCTGCGGCCCCGTCCCTCGGAGGGAGGCGTGGCTCCATCGAAGCCTGCATAGAAACGTCGTCCATTGGTACATTGCTTGGCTCTTTCACCAGCAAGCTGGCCCCGGTACGGTCGGGGCAATAAACACGAACTCGCGCCCGCTGTAAAACAAACACCTCTGTGACGCTCTCTGGTAGATAGTAATACGTCAACTCGAGCAGAGGTCTTGCGCTCACACAGGGCGTGCCAGGGATTTGAGACCAGAGGACTCCGGCGCGCTGCAGCGCCGAATAGGCAACTATGAATCGCTCTTAGTACCACGCTGTTAGGACATCGCTATGGCAAGGCGGCCCGAAGGCGTCGGCCAGCAGTCGACATTCCGCGTGGGCCAGCTGTGCTTGAAGCTCGCGCTGGTGGTGCTGGTTACAGCCCTGGCACCATCAGGTATGCCACAGACCGGGCTCAGGTTGTCGTGTCGCTGGCTCATCCCAAACCTGACCCTCCTTGCAGCCGCTGAGCCAAATATCACCTTCAGCTACAGCGGCGCAGCCTACATCCTGCTGCTGGATCCGCTGCCATTTGTGGAGGCTGTCGTAAGTCGCGCTTTCTAGTTCGACTCCGCGACGAACCCGGAGCCCCCGTGCCCTCGAGTGCAACCCCCCCGTGCGACCAGCGCCGCTGGACGGCTCGAGCCTCTGCCCCTTGGCCCGCCCAAAGCCTGCTCTCCCTTATCCTCGGGACAATACCCCATAGCAGAGCTGTTGTCTTTACCCCAGCCTCTCCGCAAACACGCACCGCCGTGTGCACTCACACAATACTCGCATTTGTTGCCATTGGACTAGTTGGACACCCCCTCGCCCCCTTCGAACCCAACCACAGGCATCCTGCGCCCGGGATGGACTGCTCCCCACGCGGGGCTCGCTGCTGCCCATAGAGCTGCTGCCGACTAACTTCCTGCAGATTTACATAACTGACCGAAAGCTAGCAGAGGTGCGCATCGGGATCCGACTGCAACAGGGCACAGCCGGGGACGCATGACCCTACGTCCGCCGCCCCGGCACGCGTAGTATACTACCGGCTGAGTTGTTTGTGCCAGGCCAACTCGCCCTTATTACCTTACAAGTAACGCGCTCGCCGGTCCCGCCTCTGCCGCCTGCAGAGCTTTCTGTTCGGAATCAGGGAGGTGGCGGCCGCTCGGGTCGCCGAGCAGCAGGGCTGGGAGATGTGGACGTGGGACCAGGACCGCACGTGCCGCGCCTCCATGAATATCTGGGCGGGCACGGCTTCAGAGAACCAACTGCAGGTGCGGTTAGGTGCCTTGCCGGTTGCCACCAGTGCAGGCCATCTGGATGCTTCAGCCGCCCCGGCATTCGGGGGCTCTGGTTCAGTAGGTGCAGGGGCGCTGGTTTCGTAGGGTCTGCGGTCGGGGCTGCTAAGAGCGGCGGGGTCTGCCAGCGAAGCGCGCCTGGTTGTTCAAAACCTTATTATTACGGCCCGCAGCTCTCGTGGCGCTTTCCGGGGCTGCACGTGCTCACGCATTGTCCGATGCCTGTCCCTAACAGACGGCAGACGTGCCGTGCTCGTGGCGGCTGGCGTACGTGTGTGTGGAAGCCTGGGCGGTGGAGGCCGCCGGTCTCAGCGTAAGCATCAACACCCTGGGCTGCCCCGTAGGGGGCTTTGTTGATCTGAGCTTGCGGGGCACTCACATCTGGCCCCGGGAGGTGTGTCAGCAGTGCTCAAGCGCGTCGACGGCGTAGCACCCCATGTCCCGTTGACCCACACACCCCCTCTTAATCTTCCTCACAGGCCGCACCATCCTGGCTGTCCTCCGCCCGGTCCGCGGCGCAGCAGCCCAGCCCCTACGCCCTGGGTCCGGGCGCCTCGGGGCTGGCGCTGCTGCGCTCTGACCTGGTCATCGGCGACCCGGCCCCGCCCCCCGACTGCGTCACCTTTGACGAGGCGGACGTGTTCTGGCGGGAGGGGCCCGTGGTCAGCGCCATGTACAGGCGAGCACGGGAGAGGACAGGGGGCCATGTGTAACGCTGCCTAGAGACAGCGGAGGGCGTGATTCCTGGAACGTCCCGGGGGGCAGGGGCAGGGCTTCGGAGGTCCGCCGTGGAGCCATGTCGGTTTCCCTGACAGACGAACTCCTGGCTGTCGCCTCCCAGGGGCGGCACGCACGACCTGTACGCGCTCAAGCCTCTGCACGAGGCCATGGCGGCCGCCGCCTGGCGCTCTCTGTCCGCCCCCGCCTCCATCGCCGGCTTTGTGGGGGTCTACCTGCCCGACCGGGACCAGGGCTCGGCGTGGGAGATGCACAACACCGTGACCGACGGACGGGACTACGTGGTGCGGGTGGAGGTGAGCACTCGTACGACACACGTGCACGTGCACTGCACGCTGTACGGCACCCACTCAATCGTCCCTTCAGTTGCCGTACACGGTGCCGTGCACCACATTCTCCCTCCTCGCCTTCCTCCCCCAGGGCTGCTTCCGCGGTCCGGTGGTTGAGCGGCTGCTGCTGACGAGCCGCACGGGCCGGCGCTACCAGCTGGGCAGGGGCAGCTGCACCACCCGGTTCCGGGAGGACGCGCCGCCGGGGGGTTACCTGGCGGGGTTCGCAGGGGCGTACCTCAACGCCTCCCTGTGGGCGCCGGGGGCGGACGGCGAGGTGGTCTTCATACGCCAGGTGGGGCCGGGGCCGGCAGGCGCGATGGGGCCGCATCAGCGTCCTGAGAAATCAAGGCGCAGGCACTGACGAGACCCCGCACCCCGCCCTCCCCTCCCTGCGCCCCCACCCGCATGCAGCTGCGACTGCTGTGGGCCGCGCCCGCGGGCAGCCCTCCCCCCGCCTACTCGGTCCGCCCGGTCCCCGCCATCGCCGGCCCCACCTGCCCGACGGCCCGGCCCACGGTCCGGAGCCTGCAGGGGCAGCAGCCGGGGGAGTGCGGCGCGGGCTCGGGCCGGGTGTGCCCCAGCAACCGCTGCTGCACGCCCCAGACGGTCTCCAGTGCCAATGGGTCCATGTTCTTCTGCGCGGTCGGGTCCATGGTGTGCCAGGTGCGTGCGTGCGTGCTCGTGGAGCAGACATAGCCAGGCGGCCCAGGCCTCATGACGGCGCAGTCCTGTCGCCGTACAGCAGACTGGCGGTTGGGCTCTTGGCGTCTTGGGCTGGGAGGGGGCTACCTGTAGGGCACCCGGGCATTTCCCAGAGGCCGGTGCTGATGTCTTCGCCCCAACTGACCGCTTGCTGTACCCCGCTCCTGCAGGCCAACTTCTGCAACCCCGAGTACGGGCTCTGCGGGAAGGTCGGTGAGAAGCCCGCGACCCAGTTCGTGCACACGCCAGTGGTGGCGGGTGCAGAGGCGGACCCCGCCGTGTACATCATCAACACGGAGCAGCCCATGACGTACACAGCGGCCATGTACTACTGCAAGTGAGGCAGCCATCTGGGTCGGCGGGTGTTGTTGCTGCTGTTGGTTTTGCTGTTGTTAGTGGTGGTTTACTGGAGACTGTTGATGTGGGTTGGCTTCGGTCATGTCTATGTGGGGCGGCCTTGGGCATGCGCTTACGTGCGCTCATTGTGGCCCTGGCGCATTCCCACCAGGCGCTCTTCGTACCTCGGCCTCACCTGGCGGCTGGTCTGGATTGCGGACGTCCTGCGCCTCTACACGTCACTGGACGTGCGGCGAAGGGCCTACATGAGCATGGCAGGGCGTGAGTCGTCGGGCCTCAGAGGGCTGTGTGGAGTGTCTTGGGATTCAGCAGTCAGTGCTGCCCTAGCCTGCAAACGAGTGAAACTGCATCGCCCATGTCCCCGCTTCCCCCACAGGGCGCCTGTGGATAAACATGCACAACAACTCGGACGGCCCCTACGCGTACCCCTGCATGCTGGGGGGCTTTGGCATCAGCGTCAGCCCCTCTGCCCACGCCTTTGTGCCGTATGGTTGCGACGCCCTGGCGCTGGCGATCTGCAAGGCGCAGCTGCCCCAGCCCCGCACAAACGCCCTACTCAACGTCTCTAAGAGCAGCGCTTGGGCCGCAGGAGAGCACCAGCTCTTCACCTCGAGCCAGATTGGCAGCGGGCCGCTGGGCCCGTCATGCCCGTTCTCTCTGGGCCTTGGCTCTGCCTCAGGCGGTTCAGGCGGGCTTCGTGGAGTTGGGTTTGGGAAGGTGACCTCAGACGCCAGCTCAATGATGGCGGAGGCTGTGTGGGCTGACAACAGCACGAATGTGGGGTCAGTGTCTGTGCTGGCGCCTCTCACCTCCATCTCCCTGAGCCTTGGGGTGGACTTGTTGAATGAGACCGAGTCCACGGAGCAACTCACTGGGCTGAGGCTGGAGCGTGCGGGCATGGAGGCAGAGACCGCTGGCGGCGGCAGCAGCGGCGGCTGGCACGCACTGGCCCTGGCGCCCGGCGAGACGGTGGTGGCGGTCAGCGGCTGTGCGGGCGGCTACGTGGAGCGGCTCGTCCTCCACACCAGCCAGGGCCGGCTGTGGACCGCGCCCTTCTCCTCCGTGTCCATGTGCAGCCTGCCCTTCCAGGAGAGCGCGCCGCCGGGGGCCTACCTGGTCGGGATGCAGGTGCGCGGGCGGAGGTTGGGGGGAACGCTGGTTGGCACAGGGTGGTTGGGTAGGCCCCGCAGAGGAGGATGGAGGTGCTCCTACGCCTCTTTATCTCGGCTGCCGTTTGCGGGCCAAAGCGCCTCAAGTGCCGCTGCCTCGTGTCACCCCGCAGGGCTACGTGGGGTACTACCTGGAGGCCCTCCAGCTCGTGTGGGGGTTGCCCACCGCCCCGGCACCCAGCGCTGCCGCGTCCCCGGACAGCGGCAGCAGCGGGTCTGGGGGCAGCGGCAACACGGGCGCGATCGTGGGCGGCGTGGTCGGCGGCGTGGTGGGGCTTGCGCTGGTAGCCGGCCTGGTGCTCGTGTTCCTCGTGTGGCGCCGCCGCCGTGGACCCAGCACCAGTGGCACCAGCTCCGCGGACAGCCTCAGCGCAACCCTTGACAAGGTGGCGCCTAGTGGCGGCGGCCCGCAGGCCGTGCCCGGCGATGTCCAGCAGGCCGAGTGCGGCGGCCCGGGGGCCAAGCCGCAGGTCGGGTCGCGCCAGTCGTCGCCGCCGGAGAGCACCAGTGATAGGGCGGACACGATGCAGCTCAACACCGACCTGGCCCCTGGGACCGACGACGTGGTGCTGGTGAGCGTTCGGCGGGGGCTGGGCGCAAGCGTCCCCCCGCAGCTCAGCTCCCCTGCGATTTTGCAAGCTCGGGGAGGGGAGGGGGGACTGGTGCCGCTGGTGAGCAGTGATGTAGTTTATGTAAGCCCCCGCATCGTGCGAACTCCTGAGTGTACACCGGCCCCGGTGCCCTTCCCCTGCCGCATGCGACAGACGGTGGAGGGTGACGGCGGCTGCGCCGCTCCCGCGCCCAATGCGCCCTCTCCGCTGCTCCAGGGCCCCAACAGCCCCGCGCTCACGCCCTCGCGCACCCACCTCGAGCGCCTGGTGTCCAAGGGCCGGTGGGTCATGCAAACGCCCGAGACCTTGGCCGGCGGCCCCAGCAGCGCCGGGGGCGCCTCGGCCTCGACGCAGCAGCCGCGCGTCGATAGCTGCCTCGACTCGGGGCCCGGGAGCGTCGCGTCCGCGGCCGCGGTGGCGCGCGCGATGGACGTGGTCATGGTGCCCACCGACACTTCGCCGACCAGCTCCGACGCGGGCAGCTCCAGCGGCCTCGCCCGGCTGGTGCTGGGGATGGACGTGGTGGTGGACGAGGAGTCGATGCTGGGCAAGGGTGAGCGGAGTGGGGTGTCGTCAGTTTGGAGCGGGATGGGTGTCCGTGCCGTACATGGCCTGACCACACGTATCCTCGACCACCTCCCGAGCAGGCGCGTCGGGCGTGGTTCGCAAGGGCTACATGCAGACCAAGGACGGCCGGCGAACGCCCGTGGCCGTCAAGCTGCTGGACCCCTCCACCGACATGCTGGCGGGCCTGCGCAACCTGGCGCACGAGGTGCACGTGCTGTCCAGGCTGGTGAGCAGCCGTGCTGTGCGTGCGCTGCGTGCGGCGCGCTCCATGGCGTGCGTCGCGTGGCGTGACGCCCAGGCGGACCCAGCCAGCGCAGCAGGAGCGTTGCCCCCGTGAGGCTGCGTTTATCCGACGCTTAAATGCCCGTGCAGGACCACCCCAACATCGTACGGCTGTACGGCGGGAGCCTGGCGCCCCCGCGGCCCTTCCTGGTGGAGGAGCTAATGAACACGCCGCTCAACGCAATCATCCATTGTGAGTTGTCCATTGTTATGAGCACATGTACGCCCTTGTTAGGCAGCATGTTTACTTCTCAGCAGCCCTGACCCCTGAGACTGAGACTCCTGCTTCCACTGTGAGGGCATGTCGTTTCTGTCCTGCGTGTGTCTCGATTAGCAGCGCCTACCACGTGACCGGCCCAGCTCGCCGCATGATTGAGGGCCTGCTTCGATTGCTGAAGACCGTATTCTGTGATCCTTCTGCTCTTGGCCCGCAGCGCGACACAGGGATGGGCGCCACGTGTATGCGTACGGCCTGGCTGGCATCCTGCGCATGTCCCGGGACATTGCGGCGGTGAGCGAACGCAAACTCGAGCGAATCCCACTAGATTCTTGGCATGGATAGAAAACTGAACCCTCACTTCTTGCCTTCCCTCGTTCCGCGGCTACGCCCTGCCAATCACACCCCAGGGCCTGGCGTACCTGGTGAGCGGCGGGTCCTGGTCTGGGCGGGTCTGGGCGGGACCTTTCGAGCTCGGCCTCTCTGTCTACTGCCTTATTGCTGCCTCAACCCTGCCTCGCCGCGCCCCTCCCTCCGCCCCCGCCAGCACCCCACCGTGGTCCACCGCGACCTCAAGCCCGGGAACGTGCTGCTGGACGCAAACGGGGTGGTCAAGATCGCGGACTTTGGGCTGTCCAGGTGGGGCAGCCGGCAGGGGGAAGCGTCTCCCTTGCGCTCCAACTTGTTCGTGCCAAAGCCCATGTGCAAACACCTCCCTGACAAAGGCCCTGCCCCGGTCACCTGCCCGCAGGTTCAAGCAGAACACCACTCTGCTCACATCCAACCTGGAGGTCGGCACATCGGCATGTGAGTTCGGGGATTGCCTTCTCCGTCTGCTACTCTTTCCTTGCTCCTTTTCAGGCCAACGTGTCCCACCAGCCCAGTCCCAGCCTGACAGCCCCGCCCTCACCCCTCTCACCACCCTACCCGCTCCCCCCCCCAGACTGCCCCCCCGAGGTGTTCACGCCCACCGAGTCCAAGGTCACTGACCGCTGCGACGTCTACGCCCTGGGCTGCCTCATCTGCGAGCTCGTCACGCGGCGGCGGCCGTGGGAGGGCACCCGCAACGCCGTGATCGGCTACCTGGTCGCCATCGAGCGCCGCCGCCCCGACCTGCCGGCCCCGGACGACCCGCTCTGCCCGCCCGCGCTGCGATCGCTCATCGAGCGCTGCTGGCGACACAACTCCGAGGAGCGGCCCTCGAGCGCAGAGATCCTCAAGCGACTCACACTGCTCCTGAACGAGCACACGACCAGCACGGCACAGCTGGGCAGCCGCCCGCACAGCCTCGTGGTCCCCACCCGGACTGGGAGCACCGTGGGGAGCAGCGGCATGGGCCTGGGCGTGGGCCTGGGAGGGTCTCGGATCGGGGCTCTGGCTATGGAGGCCGCGGGCCGGGTAGCAATGCTCGATGGGGGGGAGAACGGGGAGAAGGAGGGTGGGTCCGGCAGCGCGTGTTAGAGCAGAGGGTTTCGGAAGGACGGGGCCGGCGTGGGTGCTGTGTGCGAGAGGAGGGGGCTTGCGGTGGTGTTGGGGCGCAGGGAGCTGCGGCGGCCGTGCATGGCATCTGCATGGGATTGTGGCGTTGGGCAGTGCCGGTCATTACCTGCGGCCCTTGAGGGGGGTGCTTTCGTGGCGGAAGGTCTGCGCGCGTCGTTGGGCCGTGTCATGGCGGAGGCACGGCAACGGATGAAGCGGTGTATGCATAGGCATGCGAGCGCATGCCAGTGGCAAGGCAGCTATGCGGAGCATGGGCATGCACATGTACGGCACAGCACACGTGTCATCCGGGCGTCGTACAAGGGGGGCGCAGCACGGGGCTGCCAGGGGGCAAAGCATGCAGGCGTGGCCTGGGTGGCATGGGGAGGGACGGAGAGGCGAGAGCGGGTGTGGGTGTGAGTGTGGGGCGGGGTCTGCAGAGCGGCAGGGATCTGCAGAGCGCCTTGGAAGGTGAGGGGTGCCTTAGACAACTGGCGGCGGTGGCTGTCCCCTGAAGCGTTGCAGAAAGCGCAAAGGATGCGGTGCTTCGTTGTGTACGAATGCCGCGGGGGTTGTGCATGTGTCATCATGCACGTGGCAGCGAGTACAGAATGTGTCGGTGTGTGCCTTTCATCATCTTTCATCGAGACACCGGTTTTGGTTGACCCAAGCGCAATTCATATGGCGACGCCCGCGTGTGAGCGGCCTCCCCAAAGCGTGATCGGAGTGTGGCTTTGCATGGATGGGCTCTTGATAGCGTGCTTTTCTGTGTGCTCTGTGTCCAGCGAGATCTTCTATGGAGTGAGCCTGGCAATCGGGCGTCCGCCTCCTGTGTGGGTTTCTTGTGATTGTGTTTTGGGGATGCGTGGCATTCCTGGTACTGGGCAAGAAAGTGTCCCGTTGTAATTACGTGGCTGAGGTCAGGTGGGTTACATCCGGAAACCGATTCACCTTGAAGGCGTTCCAGAGGGATTGGCGCAATGTGGGCTATCGTAGGCTAACCGCAGTGGTGTCAGGCAGTCCAGTCTGCGTCAGGCATGGCGAGGATGAGCTACGCTTGCCGATGGGTTTGGCAGCCACACGCTTTCGTGCTGTTGCGGGGGCTCGAACGGCCGTTCCAGCACTGCGGGACGTGGGGCGCTTGTGCGCCTGTGCCTGCGCCCGCGCTGTGCAAACCCTCTTTCCTTGAAAGACCGTTGACGGCTTTTCCTGGTGCTCCGCATGATGTGGTGTGGCAAGCGTGTGGCGTGCTGTACTCCGCTGCGATGTGGCTTACGGCGGCACCCGCGTGGGGTGGTGGTGCGGGGCAGGATCAAGGCGGCGTACATGTGGGCATCGTCTGCGAATTCAGATTCTGCGTGTGGGCTTCTTGTTTGGCTTCTTCCCTTCTTGCACTGACCTCTGTCTGCAATCAGCTGAAGCAGTGATGCAGAGCGAAAGTGGTGACTGGCGACCGTGCCTTGCTGGTGGTGCGGAACAGGGGGCTTTGTTGGGCATCCGTCCACAAAAGCGCCTGCACAGTTTCACTGCGTTCCTTGCTTCTCTTGTCGGACGTATTGTTGTATTGCTGATTCCTTAACAGCCTAAACCGGACGCGAATGGTGGGCCTTGAGAGGGCCGTGGCCAGCGTAAGGATGTGTGGGTGTGCCCCAAGCATTGAGGGGGCGAGGCTTGGAGTAACTTGAAATCATTCGCTTGAAGGCGGTTGGGGGCTGCGGCAAGGCTGGGCTGAGCATGAGCGGGGGAGGAGGCCAAAAGCGATTCGGAAAGCTTGACGTGTCTTGAGGTGTTGTACGCTTGTACCTCATACAGGCAGCTCGCAGCTGGATAGGCAGCAGTCATGCTGTGGGGGTTGTGCACAGTGCGTGCATCCGCTACCGGTAGTCTGAACAGTGAGCTGATCTTGGGGTGCTTGGGGTGCACTTTGCTAATCTGTAGGCTTGTGGGGGTGCCGTCCATAGGCGGCATGGGCATTGAGGCTGGGCGCGGGCTGGGGGAGCGGGGCGCGCCAAAACGCACTGGAAGACTGGAGTATCTGCAATGTAAGCCGATCCTAGACAGCGGGGACTGCGGCGGAGGCGCGCAACCCGAAAGGGCAAGGTCTGCAGCTGCCTTGACATCCAAAAGCTGACACGCCAGCCTGTTCAAAGCGCCCCGCCCTCGGGCTGATCCCACGCCCTTATTGTGGGGGCCTCCAGGGGGTTCGAGGGGGGCCATCGGAGGGATCCATGCCCCGTCCTGCCGCGTCACGCGAGCGCAAATGCTCAATACCACAAGGCCCGACGGCCGGGCCGAAGGGCTTTGAGAGCTGCCACACATCCAATCTGTGACCCGGGTTCTGCGGGGGGGAGGGCCGTGTGCGCGGGGGGGAGGGGCGTTGGTAAGCCGGCGGGAGGTGAGGGAGCGCCGGAGCGGGGTTTGACGAGGTCAACGTGGCAAGAAGCCGCATCGTATAGGTGCCGCGCACGAGACGGGCATGCGCCGGAGTGGGGGCCGCGTCGCTCTGCCGGGGTAACCGTGCCGTGCACGTGCGGCCTGCACGGCAGCGGTCCGCGTCACTCCGAGAACCGAGAGCTGCCAAAGCACTACGAGTAGCCCCACAATACACTCGCGTCGGCGTAGGCCCGGCCTTTCGGAACGAGAATTGCCTGGAGAGAATTGCGCCGAGCGTGACGGTCGCCCGTTGCGCCTAAACAGACGCGCATAGCGTCTGCGTATCTAGATTGGCCCGCTAGACGTCTAGAAGCTTGTGCTTGTGCGCGCGAGGACTGCAATCCCTTCTCGGAAAAGCGCAAACCGAAAGCTGCGTGTGCTGCGAGACCCCCCCTTGCTTGCGCCTTACACCTCAAAGCGATGAAGCCGGGGCCGGTCGCGTTCGTGGCTGGGTCTTTCACGAACCGGCGCAAGCAGCGCCTCTACACGCGGACCTACGCGCCCAAGGGCAAGCCCGGCGCTCTGCTGTTCGTCCACCACGGACTCGGCGAGCACTGCGGTCGATACGACAAGGGTGAGAGCCGCAGGGAGGCTTCAAGCGCTTGAGTCGAGTCAACCCAACCGCGACCGGGCGGGGCCTCCTCCTCCCCTCCGAGCTCCCACCCCCCCGCCCCCTTCCCCACGGTCTCCACACAAACCCAAACCCCGCCCTGGCCCCACCCAACACCTCTTTACCCCGCCCCCCCCAGTCTGCCGCCAGCTGGCCGACAGCGGTGTGGCGGTCTACTGCTACGACGCGTTCGGGCACGGCCGCTCGGAGCCGCTGGATGCGGACAGCCGCGCGTTCATAGAGTCGTACGGCTACCTGGTGCGGGGGGGGGAGGGAGCAAGGGCTGGGAAGAGGATGGATCGGAGGGGGGACGCTTGGCTTGGAGTGGGGGGCGAGGGTTAGGGTTGGGAGTTGGGGCTTGACCGTGTTCATGGTCCAGGCGCTACCCAGCAGCGCTGCAGAAGCGCTGCTGCGGCTCCCTTGCTGTCACTGCCTTGCTCACACCACTGCAACCCCCTCTGCCCTCCACCCCAGGCCTCCTCCGCCCCCGCCCTGCACCGTACATGAGCAGCAGCCCCAACCGCGGTACCCCTCCTGCCCCCCTCTCCCCCCGCTGCCCTCCCGCAAGCCCCCCGCCTTGCGCTCTTCACCCCCCTCCCCTACCCCCCTACCCCCCTCCCCTACCCCAAAAGGTCGACGACCTGTGTGACTACATGGACTCAGTCCCCGAACAGCGCCAGGCGCAGGCGGACAGGCGGCCGCCCGTGTTCCTGGTAGGAAGGGGGCGGGATAAGGGTGTGTGTGAGGGGGGGGACGCAAAAGGGGAAGGATGCCTGCCGTGAACCGCTTCGTCTTCCCCCTCCGCGTACTGCCTACGCCCCACGCTCTCCCCTGTCCCTGCCACCGGCCCGGATCCGCCCTCCCCCGTACCTCCCCCTCCCCACCTCCCACCCCAGCTGGGTCACTCCGTGTGCGGCCCTGTCTTGTTGAGTCCCTTCCCGGACTGTGCCTCCTCTCGGCCACCCCTTGCACGCGCCCCACACCCCTCCTTGGTCCCCTCCCCTCCTCCCCCCCCAGCTGGGTCACTCCATGGGGGGCCTGGTGGCGGTGCTGGCGGCGCTGCGGCGGCAGCAGGGGCTTGCGGGGGTCATGCTGCACTCGCCGGCGTGGGTGCAGGGGAGGGGGAGGGGGGCAGCTGATGGGGGTCAGACAGGGGTGTTAAGGGGAGGGGTTGAATTGTGGACATGCACCGAGGAGGGAGGAGGGCGGGGGAAGGGCTGTGCTAGCCAAAATGGGACTCTGCATGGTGGCAAGGGAAGCAAGGGGCTCCGAGTGGGAGGGGAGGACAGGGAGGTCCGGAGGCGAGGTCCGGACTGCGAGGCCATCCGACGTCACCCCGAGCCTTGCCTCTCCTGTCTGACCCCACATCCCACCTCACCCCCAGGCTGGACGTGGAGTGGACCACGGTGCTGAGGTGGGGCGGGGCAGGGCGGGGGCCTCGGCTGCAGCCCTGATGCGCTTGAAGTGGGGCGCCAGGATATCGCACTGGCACGGCAGCGACTTGGGCCCTAGCCGCGGATGGCCAGGGGTGGTAACCACACTGCCCCGGTGCCCTGCTATCGCCCAATCCTCCATCACCCAGTTCCACCCTCACCCCCGCACCCCGCAACTCCAGCTTGCCTCCTCCCCTCCTTCGCCCTCCCCCCCTTCCCCCCTTCCCCCCCATCACCCCCCCTCCCCCCTTAGGATCCAGGCGGCCCTGGGCAGCGTGCTGGCGTCCCTCATACCCCGGGCCCGGGTGGTCCCCGCCGTACGGCCCGAGGACATGTGAGCAGCGGGCCATCTAATCCACCTCGGATCCACGGGCTCGGGCTCGGGCTCGGGCTGATGAGGATCTGGACCAGATTTGGATTCAGAGTTGGATAGGGCTCGAAGCGGAGGTTCGGATATGCATGCCGGTCACATGCGGGCTTGGGGCTGGGGCGGGGCTTGCGGACAGATATGAGCGCGGGTTTGGGGCAGGCACAGCGGGGCTGGTAGAGTGCAGTAGAGTACAGTTGCTCCTGCCGGGGAACAGCTCTGGGCACGGACTTGGGATGTGCCACGTGCGCATGACAGCGTACGGTATCGTACGGTGTACGGCATCCTGGAGGGTGCTCCTACGAAGGGAGGGTGATGGTGGTTTGCGGCTGACGAGCTCGCTTGATCCGAGATCTCCCCCCTCTCTCCCTCCCCCCCCCTGTCAGGTCCCAGGACCCAGCCGTGGTGGCGGACTACATCGCCGACCCCCTCAACACGGTGGGGGGGGACGGCGGGGGGAGCAGGGGGGGGAGGGGGGAGGAGGGAAGGGGGAAAGGGGGAGGGGGGTTTCAAGGAAGGTGGGAACGAGCGTGTTGCGCAAGCGACTAGCAACCGGTCTCACGACTATAGGGGGGCAGTAGGGGGAGCAAGGAGGGAAGGAGGGGGAGGAAGGGAGAAAAGGGCGAGCGTGGTGCAAGCAGCTATTGAACACCCTCAACACGGTGGGCCTCACGGGGGCTGCAGCTGGAGTCAAGGCCTGGGCTCAGCGCCGCAGCAGCCCCCGCCCCTGCCCCGCCGCTCCACCTGCCGGCTTCGGGCTGGCTAGGGAGGCCAAGGATACGGTAGACTTCTACGGCATCTCACCGACGTGTCCGCTCAACCGCCCCTCCCCGGCTCCCCTCATTCTTGCCCCCCCCCCCCCGCCCCCCCCCCCCCAGGTGGGCCCCGTCCGCGCCCTGACGGGCAACCAGATGCTGCAGGGCTTTGCGGAGGTGGGGCGCCGCGCGGGGGAGGTGGTGCTGCCGGTGTACGTGGCGCACGGCACCAAGGACGCCTGCACCAGGTGGGAGGGGCAGGAGGGGAGGGGGCGGTTGTAGGGTGTGGGGTATCCTGCAGTGGGAGGGGGGAGGTCTCGTGCCCTCGTCAATGCCCAGGTCAGCGTTCTGTAAGTTTCATGGGGACACGAATAGAAGAACGGGCGTGGCGGCGGCTTACTGAGTTGCAGCTCACCCCCCACCTCCCCCCATCCCTGCCTCCACAACCCCCCACCCTACCCCTCAGCATCTCCGCCTCCCGGCGGTTCGTGGAGGGGCCGGGGGGCGTCAGCTCCCACGACAAGATCTTCCGACCGGTCGAGGTGAGGCGTGGTGCGGTGAGGTGGGTCACCGAAAGGAGAAAGCATATGAGGCTCGAGATAAGCGAAGAAAAGCTGGCCGGGCTCTTGCAGTAGTGATCTGCCGATTTTCCGAGCTGCCCATGGGCCCCACCCCGGCTCCTCCTTACCCGTGCCTCGTTCCCAGACAATGACATATGAGGCCATGAGGCTACCGGTATTGAGGCTATGAGGCTATTGACATCCAGACAATGACACGTAGACGAACACCTGGAGCTCCTCAGCCAGCCCCCTCCATCTTGACTTGTCCCCGCCTCGCCCCCCTCTCCCCCCCTCCCCCCCCTGTCAGAGCGGCTACCACGAGCTGCTCATGGGCCCCGAGGCGGAGGCCTGCACCGCGGAGCTGGTGGGCTGGATGCGTGGGCGGGGGGCCAGCCTGGCGCCCCCCAGCAGGCTGTGAGGGCGCGGAGCGAGAGGTGGGGCCTGCGGGTGGGATTTGCGAACGGCTATGTGGGTGGGCCCTGCGGAGGGGGTGTGCGGGTGGGACCTGCCGCGCGGTGCTAGCAGCGCAGCGGGTGTGGTGTTGACCGGTAGGCCGAGGCCGGGCCTGGCGTCCCCTGGCAAGCTGTGAGGGCGCGGGGCACCACAAGTCCACAAGGAGGTCGTGCGGTGAGGGTGGCACCCATGGCGGTGGTGGGCTGGGTTCTTTCGTGCATGGGCCCAGGTTCCTTGCAGTTCATGGCGTCGCCGGTGGGGCTCAGGAGGGCTGGAAACCGTGACCCGTGATCGCAACCCGTGATGTATTTTGACGTAGAGCGTATCTTGACGTAGCAGCCATCTTTGTGTACTTCATGATGCTTACACGTTCAGCAGGCCGAACTTGGCAGACGGTCAGGGACCTTTCGCCTGAAAGCGCCGTATCGCGGGTCCGGCCTCGCGCTCGCTCTCCACCGCTGTTGCTGCGCCGGCTCTGTCACAGAGTATAATCTTACATTACTACTCGACAAAGTGCCTAGACAGCGTACCTAGCGTGCCATAGCCCGGTGCAATCACGACTTGTGCGTTTCTGAGCACGGTGTCCTGCGCCTTGGAATCCGTCGAGGCTGCTAATCAGTCATGCGCAGGCATGGAAGGCGACCTCTGTCGGAGGTCGTCGTGGAGGACTTCCTCCTCGGCCATCCTTCCCAAGGCATGCCGAGCGCCCGCGGGCGCAAGGCCCAGCGCAAGTTGAGCAAGGGGCGAAAGGCTTGGGTTGCGGAGGCTCTGCTGAAGACCATCCGGCAAACCCCGAGGTGCGGTGAACCGCGAGCTCGCTCAGGGATCCCTCAGGGGCGCCGCCATGCCCACCCACGCGAAGTGCACTTCACTCCGCTGTCCCGGTTCCTCCATCCTTCTTGCTCACGGTACAGGGCATTGCTGATGAGGCGGTGGTTGCGGCCCGGCCCTTCCACATCAGCGCGGAAGACCGTCGCGACGCGCTCAACCACCTGCTGAGCACCAGCCGTATCCTGGTAGGTCCTGGTGCGTGGGGGGCACGCTCGGCTCCAAAACGGTTTTAGCATGAGACTGACGGGACAGGCCAGGCCTCGTCGTGCTCCGTCGCCTCACTCAAACCCAAGCCCTGCAGCCCCCACGCACCCCCTGGCACCTGCTCCTAGCTCCATGTGGCCCCCGGTAGCGGCACGGCAGTGTACCGGGTGGCAGCCGAGGACGCACCCAACGACCGCCAGCAGGGCGCCGCCGTGGGCCCAAACGGTGCACCGCCAAGCGGCGGCGGGCCCAGGCCCGGGGCCCCGCCGGGCCCCACAGGGGCCCAAGCCGCGCCGCTGGGCGCGCCGCATCAGGAGATCACCGCATCGTCCCTCGCGGACGAGCCTGCTGTCACGGGCGGCCCAGGCCGGGCCGAGCCTCCTCCGCCGGCGCCCACGCCCCAGTGCAAGCTCCACGGCTCAGGTGCGCCAGTTACGCCGGTTATGCGCCCCTTGCTTAGGGTCTTGCGGCCTCCACCGCGTAGCCCTAGCCTCAGTCAATGCCTGGCCCACCGACCAGCCGGATGCAACGAGTACCGGTAAGCACCGGTTCTTCAGTGTCTGTACGGGACCTCCGTCAACCGCTGGCGTCCCTTTGCGGCTGTCCACCCCACGCACAGATGCCGCCGTCAAGTCCCCGCCGCCTCAGCCGACGGATGTAGAGTCCGCCCGGGCGCAGTTGGCTGACCTGGAGGAGAAGCTCCGCAAGGAGCGGGAGTTCGCGGAGGCTCTGGAGGAGGACAGGGGCCGTCTGGAGCAGGTAGCTAGTGCGGGTGGCATATGGTAGCTAGCGGTAGCTAAACCTGTCACCCAACCCAACCCAACCATGTCCGCTGACCCCGCCTGCAGGTGAAGGGCGTGGGCGCGCAGGCGGCGCGCGACAGCGAGGCCCTGCAGCGGCAGCAGGCGCAGCAGCGGAGCCTGGAGCGGCAGCTGGACGCCACACAGGCGCGGTGCCTGGGCCTGCTGGAGGAGCGGCGGGAGGCGCAGGCCGCTGCAGCCGCCGCCGCCGCCGCATCGGCTCCGGCTGGCGGAGCCGGCGGAGTCCTGGGCGCGGCGTCGGCGGCGGCGGAAGAAGTGGGGCAGCTGAAGAAGCAGGTGCGCGCACTGGCGGCGGCGCTGGAGCTGCGCGGGGCGCAGGTCGAGGAGGCGCGGGCGCAGGCGCGGGATGAGTACGGGCGCTGCTGCGCGCTGGAGGCTTTCATAGCGAGGGCGAAGGCCGCACATCAGGCTGAGATCACAGAGATGGCGCAGACGAGCAAGAAGCTGAAGGCAGCGGCCAGGCAAGTCGAAGAACTGCAGACGCAGCTGGAGGCGTCGAGGGCGGCGCCGCGGCAGGAGCGGGCTCGGGGGGCGACGGCGGCGGCGGCTGCAGAAGTGGAGAAGCTGAAGCAGGAGGCGCTGGAGCTGAAGCAGCGGGCGCGGGCGCGGGCGGCGGCGCTGGAGCGGGAGCAGGGGCTGCGGCGGAGTGAACAGGCGCTGGCGGAGCGGGCTGGGGAGCAGCTGGAGGCGGTGCGGGGCCGGCTGCAGGAGGAGGTTGGCCGCCGCCGCGCGCTGGAGTCCCGGCTTGGGGCGGCGGGGGTGGCGGCGGCGGTGGCGGAGGCGCGGGCACGGCTGGAGGAAGAACAGAAGCGGCGCCGGGGCCTGGAGGGACAGCTGGCGGCGGCCAAGTCCCACACCGAGGTCATTAGCAAGATAGGAGACAACTACGCGGCGTATGCTCGTGCGGTGTGCGCGCAGCTGGAGGAGGCGCAGGCGCGGCTGCGGGAGGAGTGCAAGGTCCGCCGCGCGCTGGAGGAGGAGCGGGCCCAGGCGGGCCCAGCAGGCGGGCCCACGCGGGCCCAGGTGGACCAGCTGCAAGAAGCTATGGAGGCCTACGTGGCAGGCGTGCTGGCGCAGGCGGCCAGGGAGCGGGCGGAGCGGCGCCAGCGCGAGGCAGAGCTGGCGGAAGCTGCCCAGCAGCGGCAGGCGCTGGAGGGGCAGCTAGAGGCGGAGAAGGCGGCGCGGCGGCAGGAGCGGGCGGCGGCGGCGGCGGCGCAACGGCAGTGTGTTGAGGAGGCACGGCGGGCCGCGGCAGCGGAGCGGCAGTGTGTGGAGGAGGCGGGGCGGGCGGCGGCGGCGGAGCGGCGCTGCCGCGGCCTGGAGTCGGAGCTGGCGGAGCGCCAGAGGGCGGCCGTGGCCGCTCGACAGCACCTGCAGGCCGCCTGCGAGCGGCTGAGGGACTGAGTCAAGTTGGAAGTTGAAAGGTTGCGTGTTGGACGTTGGAAGTTGAAATGGTGGAGGGGGGTGCGGTGTGGGGCTTGCGCTGGCTCGCCGCTGTGGCCAGCAGTTGCGTGCGTGATCAGGGAGCAAGGTTACGGACGGAGGAACACAGCAGCCGCGGACAGCAAGTCAGCAAAGATGGCAAGGAAGAGGAAGGCTGGGCCTGGGCTGGTCTTTGCAGAATGAGCAGTATGTAGAGGCGGACTGACACCGACACATTATGCCACCACCCATGATGCTAGCTGGGCTGATGAACAGGGGAAGGCGTGGGAATGTGGGACTACAGTGGAGGGTGGTCACCGGTGCAGGGGACGCCAGGGCCCTCTAGCAATAGGCAGTCTAGCTGTATAGCTCGGGATTGGGGGTGCGGCCTCGGGGTGCGGCCGGACCGCGCTTTGCAGCCATTGCAGTGTGTGTAACAGCAATCTAGGGGCAGGTTACAGGCCTTCCCGTCACGCAACTCGTGTCCGTGGCTGGACTCCTGCGAGCTCCCCCTGCGGAAATTGCTTTCCATTACACAACTGCAGACGGATTACTCAGGAGTGACACCTGGATCTACTCACCCGCACCGCCATGCGCAATCAGTCACAAGACACGCTATCATGCTACATGCTTGCAGCCAGCCATTCTGGAAATCGTACCCATCTCGTACCCACATCCACCGAATCCGGATCCAGCCACGTGCCCATACAGCCATGGCTACACGAAACGGCGTACGCGTGTGCACGGCCGCTGCCCATGGCGCCGTGGGCCTCACTCCTGCCTGCGCGCGTCAATTGTGTTCGCGCCTGGAGGCACCGCTTCAGCTTAACCCTCTGGTTACGGGTAACAAGGACGTATGGATTTAACTAGGTGCGGATGCCACGCAGCTCTTCCCGGGCACGGGCCGCCCCCGGCCGCCGCAAAAAGGAATGGACCTCATATATGCTCCTGCAAAACGCGGCCGCCCACTTGGTCCCCGCCACGCTACCAAGAACAGGCTCGCTGGGAGTGTCAACAACAGGGCCACTGCTAATACCTCTCCCTCCTCTGCTGCTCCCGGAAACGCGGCTTCCGTGCCGCTGCAGAAGGATATCAACACGCAGCCGTCGCCTTCGTCGCTGCTCCTGCAGTTTCCATCGCCGCGCCCGCGCCAGCCTGGCAGCCGCCACCAGCGCTACACAGCCTAGCACCTCGGCGAACTTCACCTCCCTCAGCGGCTTGCCGCTGCCACCACGCCGCCAGCTGTAAAGGACTCTCATCACGCCGCCTTCTTGGGCGTGCCGGCCTTGGCCACCGCACCCGCCGCTCCCACCGCCGCCCCTGCCCCTCCCGCCGGCCGCGCCGCCGCCACCATCTTGCTGAACACGCCCGCCCCCGCCGCCAGCTCCGCGGGGGCGCCGCTCTCCACCAGCTCCCCAGCCGACAGGACCAGCAGGTGGTCCGTGTCCATGACTGCGGGCCGGACAGGGGCCGGACAGGGGCCGGACAGGGACCGGACAACGGTTAGATGGGACCGGACAACGACCGGACAGGCGTCAGTTGAGCCCGGACGGTTGCTAAGAGCGGACAGTGAGCGCTCGACAGCACCAACAGTTGGTTCGTGTCCATGACTAATGGGGGGAGGGGAGGGGAGGGGCCGGACAACGGTAGGCTGGGACCGGACAGGTGTCCGGACAGGAATCGAACCGGGGTCCGACAGTGATAGGACAGGCAATCGGACAGGGGCCGGACAGGGGCCCCGCCCCTAGACGACCAAGAGCACGGGGCCCCACCCGCGCCCAGCCCAGGCCCACCCGGGCCCAGCCGCAACCCCTCACCCGTGTCGATGCGGTGCGCGATGACTAACAGCACCCGGCCGTGCAGCTCGCGGTCCCGGTGGGCGAAGTCGCGGAGGGCGGACTGCGGACGTGGGGAGGAACGGTGGGGGGCGGGGGGTTGTACGGGTTACGGGGACGCAAATACACACGAGAGGGAACACATCCCTCCCTTCCCCGGCCCCTCTCCGCCGTCCCCCCTCCCCCCCCACCTGGATGAGTGCGTCTGTGGCTCGGTCCACATTGGCGGTTGCCTCATCCAGGGCCAGGACCTGACAGGGGGGGGGGAGGGAGGAGCCGGGCAGTTCGAGAAAGAGTAGGATCGCGTCGACAGGGCAAGGATTTGGTCTGAGCGGGGCAACACTAAGAGGAGTGTGAGATCACCTATCCGCACCTCCCTGCTCCCCCTCCGTCACCCCTTTCTGGCCCGCCCCCCCTTCCTTCCCTTAGCCTCCCACCGTCACTCTTTCGCGTTCTGCAACAGGGCCCCTGCCCGTCCCTGCCCCCCTACCTCTCTCCCCTTCCCCTCTTGCCTTCCCCCCTCTCACACCTTCCTCTCCCCCCTCCCCTCCCCTCCCTCACCCGTGCGTCCTGCAGCAGCGCCCAGGCCAGTCCCTGCCCTTTTGCCACTCAACCCTTCCCCCTCCCCCCTCCCCCCTCCCCCCTCCACCCCTCCCCCCCTCCCCCCCTCCCCCCCCTTGCCTTTCCCCCCCCCTCACCCGTGCGTCCTGCAGCAGGGCCCTCGCCAGGCAGAAGAGCTGCCGCTGCCCCACGGACAGATTGCCGCCCGCCTCGCTCATGGGGGCGTCCAGGCCGCCTGGGGGGGGGGGAGGGAGGGAGGGGGTGGGGGGGTTTCAGGAGGGGGGGGAGGGGGGGAGGCCGTAACCCACACGGGGTGCTCTGAGCCCGCCTCGCTCATGGGGGCGTCCAGGCCGCCTGGGGGGGGGGAGGGAGAGAGGGGGAGGGAGGGGGCGGAGGGGTTACAGGAAAGGGGGTCGGGGGTCTGAACGGCGCGTGACATAACATCACTTACTCCAGAGTGGCCCACAGCGGGACCCTCCCCCAACCTCCTGATCCGCAACCGCCAACCGCCAACCGCTCACCGGGGGTTGCCGCGACCGCCGCCTTCAGTTGTACGGCCTCCAGGGTGGCCCACAGCGCTGAGTCATCGGCGGTGCGCCATGGGTCCAGGTTGGAGCGGAGCGTGCCGCTGAAGAGGACCGGGTCCTGACAGGGGGGGTGGGAAGGGGAGGCCGGGGAGGGAGCAAGCAAGACGGAGATGACGACAGCGCCCGCTTGGTCTCGTCAGTCAGCCCCCCCCCCCCCCTCCCCCTCCCTCCCTTCCACTGGCTCCTCCCTCACGGTACTTCGCCCTGCTTCCCCCCTCCCTGTATCCTCCCCCCCCCCCCCCCCCTCCCCCTTCCCCCCCCCCACCTGAGGGATGATGGCCAGCTGCTTGCGCAGGGCGTCCAGGCCTATGGCTGACGTGTCCACCCCGTCCAGGAAGATGGTCCCGTGGGTCACCTGGGGGGCCGGGCGGAGGGGACATCAGGGGATGGGCGGCATGGAGGTGTGTGGGACGGTGTGATGGAGGAGCAGGGTAGCCGTCTCAGAACCCGCCGCTATGCCAACGAACATGCGTGCACCCCCCCTCGGCCACGGCACCTGGCCCGTGGCCCACACGCCCTGCAGCCCGAAAGCCAACCGCCGCCAACCGTCGACCGCTAACCGCTAACCGCCAACCGCTCACGTCGATGAGGCGGAAGAGCGTAAGCATGAGCGAGCTCTTGCCGCTGCCGGTGCGCCCCACCACGCCGCACGAGGTGCCGGGGGGGAGGGAGAAGGAGAGGTTGCGGAGCACGGGGGGGAGGCCTGGGGTGGGCGTGGAAAGGGGGGACGCGGCAGGAAGGGTGTGAGACGGGGAGGGAAAGCTGAGCGGGAGGAGGAACACCACGGTCCCGAACAACACAGGCCTCCCCGACCATCCCCGACGTGTCCTCCGCCCTCACCCCCGTTTCAACCCCTCTCCCTCCCCCTCCCCCACACCACCCACCCGGCCGGTACACGGCCGTCACATCCATCGCCCCCCCCTCCCCCTCCCCCCTACCCACCCATCCCTCCCTCACCCTTCGACCTCCTTTCCCTCCCCACCAAACCATTGACGCTATGGCGGTATGTCCCTTGTCCGGCAATCCCACTAACAACTAGACGCTCTCCCGCTTCACAGCCTCCCCCCCCCCCCCAACCCCCTCCCCCCACCCACCCGGCCGGTACACCGCCGTCACATCCCTTCCCCCCCCCCGGACCCCCTACCCCTACCCCCCTCACCCTTTAAAGCCCCCCTCTCGCTACCCCCCCAAACCCCCTCTCCCCCTGCCCCCCTCTCCCCTCCCCCCCACCTACCCGGCCGGTACACCGCCGTCACGTCCACGTACGCCAGCGCCCCGGAGCGGGGCCAGCCCTCGGGAGGGGGTGCGCCCCCCTCCGCCAGGCGGGGGGGCTCCGAGTCCAGGGCCGTGTAGGCGAGCATGCGCTCCACGGAGGTCATGGTGTTCTCGACCTCGGCCGTCTGTGGTTATGTATGATCGGTGGGAACAGGGGAAAGGAAATGGGCTATTTAGCGTATGTTTCCGGGTCAAGGGGTTTGTCGGGGTCAGCGCTCCACGGAGGTCATGGTGTTCTCCACCTCGGCCGTCTGCACGGTAAGGAGCGATGAAGGTAACTTCTTTTCATTTAGTCCCTACAAGGTCACTACACCGTCGCTGCAGTTGCAAAAGTGGCGGATGTGTGCATGGAGGGAGCCGCGCGCCAGAGGCCCCGGATCGCGCACAAGGGAAGCTGGCAACTGAGGGATGGTTGCGGCTGCCCCCTGCTGTCTGCCGTACCTGCCGTACCACCCACTGCATCATGCCCGTCAGCTGCAGCACGTGCGTCAGGGCCAGGGCCAGGACCTGACAGGGGACAGGTGTGTGTGTTGGGGGGTAGAAATCGTGCGTAATGTCGCAACTCCCAAGCGCACATTCCGAGCGGCGGCATTGCTGTACAGCGGCAGCATCATGTACGGCAGTGCTGTACGGCAGCTCACCCCCGTGTTGATGCTGTCCTTCATGGCCACGGCCAGCAGGGCGGTGGCCAGCAGCGTCACCGAGGCCACAGCGTCGAGCCGCACGCCGATCCACCTGTACGGCAGTACGGTACGGCATAGTGCATGCGTGCGTGCGGCAGTGAGTAAAGGCCACAGTGCTCCACCAACTTCCACCTCGACAGCTAGACCAAGGCCACCCCACCTGGATGTGCTGACGAATGAGAAGTACCAGTTGCCGTTGTGCGTCATGAGGCGGAGGAAGGCGTCGTTGAAGCGGTGGGCGGCGCCGTAGGCGCGGATAGTGGGCAGGCCCTGGTGGCGGATGGGTGTGAAGATGGGGTTGGTTGGGGTATGGGAGGAGGGCTGGTCAGCATGCGGGCCAAGCTTGGGTGGCCCAGCAGGGACCGCAGACAGCGGCCGGCACAGCTCTGCGGTGACAGTTCTGGATTCTGTTCTGGATTCTGTAAAGATTCTGTTTTACATTCTGTTCATTCGCTACCAACATAGGGCCAGCACGCCGACAGGCTAGGGTGCTGCAGTCCCCACCTTGAGGGTGGCTGAGAACGATGCGAACACGGGTGAGCGGGTGACCGCCTCCCATCGCTTGATCTCGCGACTGGCGGTGATGTAGCGCCGCCGGATGTACCTGGGTGTGTGTGGAGGGTGGAAGGGGGTGGGGCAATCGGGTGTCTGATGCTGTGCAGGGCCGTGGAAGGGGGGTTGCGTCGGCCCGCAGGCGGCCGGAACGCTGAGGCGTCCCAGTGTCCTAGCCACGGCTGCCACCGGTGCTCAACACTCCGCCACACGATCAGGTTCCCAGATCCTTTTTCATGAACGCCGTACTGACGCCCTATATACCGCACACAGCATACGGTACTAGAGATTGCAGGTACGGCACCCACCAGAATGCCACTAACAGGGGCAGGAAGACGGGCAGGATGACGGGCACCGCGATGGCCGCCAGCACCAGCGCCCCCAGCACCAGGAAGGCGGACTGCAGGGCGTCAAAGAGGCAGCTGGGGAGCAGGTCGTCCACCTGACAGGGGGGGAGGGAAGAGTTAGGTCTCTGTGTTGGTCGTCCTGTCCAGTGGGCTACGGCGCCCCTCCCCCCTGCGCACCCCGCATCCACCCTCCCCCGTCCCCCGCCACCCCCTTTTCTCCAGCCACCCATCTCAGTTCTAATCCAACCCCTCTCTCCCCCCCCCCCCCCCCCCCCCCCACACACACACACACCTGTCCCTGGTCCTTGCTGAATCGGTTGACGATGCGGCCCGAGGGGTTGGTGTGGAAGAAAGACAGGGGGGCACGGAGGACCCTGGGGGTTGGAGGGGGAAGGCGAGAGGGGAGGGGGAAAAAGAGAGGCAGAGGGGTGTGGGTGAGCGAGACAGGAAATGTCGCCGAGGGCCCCTGACAACCCGAGGGTACCACAGTTCTGCATTCTCGAAACCCGGCATGGCTTCCTGATCTTCCCTGCGCCTCCTCCCCCTGACGCCCTGACCATCCCCAGTCTGACCCCCCCAGACTTCCCCACCCCCCGGTCCGTCCCACCCCCCAAAATTGTGCACCCCCCCTCTATCCCCCTCCTTTCCCTTGCCTCCCCCCCCCCCACACCTCTTGGCCATGGCGTTGTGGATGCTGGTGGCGCCGTCCAGCGTGGCCTCGAAGAATACGGCAGATCGCATGAAGGCCACCGCGATCACGATCCCCGTCAGCATGCCGTACACCCACAGCCACCGCGTGTTGCCCTGTACGACACGGCACGTTTATGCGTGCACATTCAGTCCTTCGCAGCACGCACCGTACCGGCCCCATCCCAATCCCCACAACCCCCATCGACGCTTGCATCCCGCACCATCCTACCCCGTTCAACCCAGGCCCGACCTCCCAAGGTCCAGATCCAGATCCACATCTCACCTGATCCTCTTCGTCGGATCTCGCCCACATGGCCAGCCACCACTCGCTCGCCAGGAATACGGCCTGGCCCGCCACCAGCGCCCCCAGGATCAGGGCCGTAGCCGCCAGGCCCAGATGCCGGCAGTAGCTGCCGTACACACCCCAAGATACGGTGCCCGTGACGCGGTCCTCGGATGCCACTAGCTTGCCTGTGTGAGAGGGCGTTAGGAAAGGGGAGAACCGGGAAGTTAAGAGTAAAGGAGGGCGATCGTGAGCAGCCCCGCCCTCTCTCACGTGTCCTCTCGCACCAACGCCCATCCGCCGCTACAACCCCAGCAGCTTGTTCACCCCCCTCGCAGCCGGCTGCATCCCGCCGCTCTGCTTCTCCCCGGTTCAACATACCCGCACGCCCTCACCCGTGTCGACCCTCTGTAGCGACCCCGCCCTTCCCCCCGCCATAGGCAAAAGCCCTCACCGTTTTGACCCGCGTCCAACGCCCTAATCCCAGCAGCCAAACCCCAACAAAGCCCCTCACCCCCCATGCACGCACCCGTGTCGACTCTCTGCAGGGACGCTGACCCCGCCGAACGGAGCGCCGCCGCCGACGGCAGGGCGCGCAGCCGGCTGAACGCACGCCAGCCCCACAGGCTGTTGCCCCTGCCGCCGCCGGCGCCGTCGCCCTCACCGCCGCCGCCGGCGTCGGCGGGAAAGCGGCCGGCGCCAAAGGTGCGGCTGAGGGAGAGGCGGTATCGGTCCGCCCCCAGCCCCGAGGAGCCCCGGCGGGCGGCCTTCCAGAACCGGCTCCCGCTAGACGACGTCTTGCCGTCGCCGTTTCCGTTACCGTTACAGTTGGTGCCGTTACCGTTGGCGGTTGTGATTGAGTTGGCGGCGCCGTAGCCGCTGTTGCCCACGCTGTAGCCGCTCTGGGCGCCGTAACAGCTGCCAGCGTCGGCGGCGGCGGCGGCGCCGTCGGCGGCGCAGGTCGACGGCGGCAGCTTGGGGCTGGTCGCCTCGCAGTCGGCGGAGGCTGCCTTGCCATCTGCCGCCGCCGCCGCCGCCGTCGGGGCGACCACGATCGCGGCGTCATCGGATCCAGACGCGGATCCTGCGGCGGGAACGCCGCCGCCGCAGCAGACATCGCCGTTGCACTTGTCGCCGTCGGCGGTGGCGGCGGCGGCGGCGGTAGCGGCGGCGGCAGCGGCGGCGGCACGCGCCTCCGCCAGCGCATCCAGGACCTCGTCGACCGTCCCTGCCTCCGCCTCCGCCTCCGCCGCCGCTGCGGCGTCGGCGCCGGCGGCCTGGCTGTCGCCGCCGCCGCCGTCGGCGCCGCCGCAGACGCCGCCGTGGCCTGCAGTCAGCTCGGGAAGTTGAAGCGGCGCGACTTCCCGCCAGGGCGCCAGGGCCAGGATGCGCCCGCCACGCAGCACCATGACGCGGTCACACCTGGCGGTTGGGAAAGGAAAGTGGGAAAGAGTGAGACGGAGGGAGAGATAAACCACCCGAGGGAGCAGGCGAGGTGGTGGAGGTCCCGGGCCCACGACAATCCCCTATCACCTGCCCCCCCCTCACTTGGGCAGGTACTGCCGCTGGTGCGTGACCAGCAGCCTCCCGCCTCCCCCCCTCTACCCCCTCCCCTCTTCCCCCCTCCCCCTCTCACCCCCCCCAAAGATCCACTCCCCCCCCAAAATCCACCCCCCTCACTTGGGCAGGTACTGCCGCTGGTGCGTGACCAGCAGCCGCGTGGCTCCGCACTCCGCCAGCAGCCCCCCCGGCCCCAGGGCGCGGGCAAACAGGTCCCTCCCGACCCGCGGGTCCACCGCCGAGAGCGGGTCGTCCAGCAGCGCCACGGAGGGGCGGGCGTAGCAGGCGCGGGCCAGGGCCACACGCGCCTTCTGGCCGCCTGTCAGGGGGGGGGGGTAAAGCAAGGGGGGGGGGCAGATCGGGGTGGGGGGTGAGATCAAGGGGGGTTTGAAGGGGGGAGGTTCGTGTAAGCCAGGGAAGCGCACGGCAGGAATCGCGGGACGCGGGCGAATCAGGGAGTCAGGTGGATGGACGGGGGGCTCATGTGGTTCCCCAGCTGGAACTCGGGCTTAATTCCCCTCTTCCACCTCTCCAACCCCCCCTCCTACCCCTTCCCCCCCCACACACCCCAGATCCTCCCCCCCTCCCCCTACCTGACAGGTTGATCCCCCTCTCCCCCAGCTCCGTGGCGTCCCCCATGGGCAGCTGCGCTAGGTCGTCCGCCAGGCAGCACGCCCACACCACCCGGGAGAACCAGGCGGCGTCCCAGGGGGCTCCGAACAGGATGTTCTCGCGGACCGAGCCCGCCACGATCCAAGGCACCTGGGGATAGGGGTTACGAAAGGGGCAGGGAGGCAGTCAAGGGCATAGGAGAGACATGAGAGCATGTGAGCATGTGAGTAGGGGGGTCACACCGGCCAAGGCAGGGCGCACGATGTGGCTTGAGGCAGGCCCCGGGCGAGAGCGCGGGAAACGGAGCAGAG